>JARHVA010001455.1:462500-1062500 GCA_037957365.1 Torreya grandis
TTCGAGACACGCATTAATATATCTATCCCCTAGGGGCATCTTATACATAGCTACACCATCCAGGTTATGTCATTCCTACACCATGCACTCTAGTTATCATGATGATGTATATTACTTATTTACCTACATAGATTAGTCTATCAACACTCACTAGTATATATCACTCATGTATTTCTTAGCATATATCTAGTCTTGTACTCCATGTTTTGCATACTTTCACTTCTTGCTTTGATTAGCTAGATACAATTATATTTCCATCATATTACATGCTTTCCTTCCTTACTTTGCATAGCTAGATGTGATTACATTTCTTAGTTATTTTGTTCTTATGTGTGCCTTATGACATTTTCTAATGTCCTTTGCTTGTACTCTTCTATGTACTTTTGGCCCTCGTGCCAGCCTTTCTTATTTCCAATTGTGTGTATATGTGGCATTTGAACATGCCTTGTATGCTTTATTTCTATTTTGAGTGACATGTGCTCATGTCCCTTGTTTTCTTGGCCCCTTGACTACTCTTATATGATTTTTACTTCTGGCCTTGTGTGTTTTTTGCTTGTTTGCTTTTCACTATTTATAATTCCATGATTCACATCATGCATTATTTTTATTTCTTGTATGCCATGATGGACATCATGCTCTATCCCTCATTGAAAACTAAAAACTAACTAAAATTTCTAGTTTTAATTTAGTATAATGCACATGCTATTACATTTTTATATCTATCTAGGCATACCCCTATTGATCTAACTTTCTCCAATACAAACTATGTTATATCTTGAGACATCTTTTCAATTAACATTGTGATATCATGTATTTTTTAGCATAACACACTCATAGATCTCTTTCTTTTGAGGTCAGTCATTGTAGGGTATTAATTCTTACCCTCAAAAGAAGGGAAACAAATAAGAGTTTTCTCACAAAGATTAGAGCTCCTATTGATCAAAAAATTAGTTTTTAGAACAATCAAGAAAACAATTAGATGTCAAACTAGGTAGAATAGACCATAAAAATAGTGATGATTATAGAATAATCATCAAATTTAGTAAAGGACAATAATGCTAGACATGGACAATAAAATTAGACAAAAAGGTGTCTAATTTTTGGCACTCCTATCCAAATAGAAAAAAACCTAGATTTTTTAGAAATAGGTAAAAAGGTAAGCTCAACTATAGTTTTATCACATACAAATCAGTTTAGATTCAATAGTTTTAGTATAGTTTTTCTTAACAAATATAGATATAGGGTGAATCATGCATGACATGATGGTTCTTGCTTCTAGTTTTAGATTGGACAGTTCATATAACTTCTAGATCAGAATCCATGTTATAAACACCAGTGATTGGGGGTAATGTGTGTGGCACATTTGACTTATTTTCTTTCTAATTTTAGTATATTACCTAGGAATTCTCAATAGTTACATGCCTTATTCTATCTATAGGTGGTTGACATCATCTCAGAGTGGCTTTCATATAGGTCTAACCTCCACATTCTTGAATGGATTCCACATAAACCTAGTTTCTAGTTTTTGAGTGGCTTTCATACAAGCCTAATCTCCTCTTTCTAGAGTGGCCAACATTGGCCTAGTTTCTAGCACACATTTAGCTATCCACACAACATTATCATATTATAGAGCATTCATGGGATTTAGGAGCCATCTCATATGACATAAATTCATACTAATATTAGTTCATAGCTTCACTTAGTGGGCAGTGATAGAGTCAAAGGACTATATAGCCTATGTATTCTTGAGCCATCTACTTAGAGGGATTGAACACAAAATCTAAACATTGTTTAGTATATGCATAATCACATAGCTTTACATAGTGGGTGATGATGGAGCCAAAGGGCTAGCCTTTGCATTCTTAAGCCACACTTGGGGAATTGATAACTTAGCTCCATTCATGATATTACTCTTGATACAACACATATCCAACATATCTAGTATCATCCAATATTACTCAAAGTCACAATATGTTTTGTATTGGTTTGCATATGTAGTGAGGTGTATTCATTCCTTTCTCTTCCTCTCTCTCACCCAAATTTTATACATTCTTATTTTAGATATAACATATCTAGTAAGAACTTATCTACTCTTTATTTTTTATTACAAAATTACACTTCACAATGTGCTCTATATATGCACACCTAGCATCACATAACTTCATGGATTTCACACTTGCAAGTAAGTTTAGGTACACTTTCTACTTTTCCTTTATCCTAGTATTTTTCATTATTACATCACTAGAATAAAGGAAGGGCAAATAAAGTCATATAAAATGTCAAAATTGGTAGATTGAATGTGGTTTGTGACACCAAACCAATAGGTCCCTCTTATATGCTCTCATGACCCTTAAAGACACCTTTTTCATATTCCCAATCATCTATAGACTTTCAAGACCTGATTCTAACTCTGTTAGGCTACATTTCCCATGCTAGTTCTATCCCTCCAAGTATTAAGCCTATAATATAATAACACCTAACTTAGACTATAGCACTTAAAACTAGGGTGTCCTATTTCTAGCATTCTTGTCTAATCACATTTTGAGCCCAGATGATTGTTTCCTTTGGATTCCTCTTCTTCATTATGTTAGTCTAGCATGAATACGTTTAACCCATGAAAAAATATCTCTATAAAATCCCATTCAAATTTCATTTATAAGGGGTTGGAAAATATTACAAAATCAAGCAAACATACAAGTAAAACCATTAACATAAATTTCCCTATTCTTTACATATAACCATCCAATACAACTACAAGCATATCCAAATTCTCACACCAATCCCTAGACACCTCAAGCACGCCCATTTTAGTATTTTTGCATCTACATAACACTATTTCATAAAGCTAATCAAGTGGGAGAACTACATATGGCTTGATCCCTCTTTAGAGTATTGGTATATAGGTAGCATGCCAACACAAAGAGTGTGGATACAAGTTCATTGCATCTTACACACACTAACCCCCCTTTCTAAAGTTTTATTCAAGCACTATGAAATTCTAGGGTTGGAGATTAAATCATATCTACAAAGAGCTCCAGCGATATTAAAGATATAAAATTTCATAGGCAAGCTCACACATGGATAGTAAACAAAACCTAAAAAACTCAGATCTTTATGACTAGTTTGGACAATAGTGGTAAGACCTAGACTATAGTGCTAGACCCTAAAGTGCCTTAGTTTTAGTTCTCTTGTATTTTCATTAAACAAAAGCTATATCCTAGTTCAGACACTATCCTAGTCTTTCACAACTAGTTTTAGCCTCTGTCTTAGCCATCTCAATCCATTTTTAAGCTAAGTTGCATTTCTCTTCATTTATTTTGATTTTTAGAAAGGTTTAAAAGTCATATTAAATTATACAAACTACTACTCTAATTACTACAATATTATTTACTAATTTAATATTTTAGACCCTTAACTAAATTAGGAATAAGACTCCAATATTCCTAAAATAATTAAATTACTTTGATGCCATAATCCAAAGTCAATCAAAATCAAATTATCAGCCTAATCACAAAATGTCTTCCCCTAGTGAAGCCCAAATTTGGCACTAGGGGAATATCAAAGTCAAAATAGTCATATATCAAAACAAAATCAATCTCCTCTTCTGAAGCCCAAAATTAAGCACCAGAGGGAAATCAAATTCAAATCCAATCAACAATTAAAATAAAAAATCATATAGTCTATCATCCTCTTAATGTTTGGATTAAAGAATCATCAATTCAAAAGGTCTTGGATCCCGTAGTCTCATGGCACCAATATAAACAACCCCCTCCACTATATCCAATGGTGTATGCAATTATTGAACCCCATTTCCACTCCCTATTTCATCATATCAACCATCCTGATCATATCCCTCTTTCACATCCTATATCCCATCATAACCTTCATGACAGACCCTCATCTACACCATATCTCAAATCCCTGGGCATCATTGTCCCTCAAAGGGTCATGAAGACACTAGGTTAAAACATCCATAGGATGTTAAATCAAGAGTGAATAAAGGTTACCATCATACAGTCCTAGCATCACCTTTTTCTAGAATAGGTGTTGGCTATCTTATCTATCTAACATAAATGTCCTACATCTTGCCCATCACTAATAAATCAAGATTCCATCCAAAGAAAATAAAATAAAAAATAATTCATCCAATGGTGAAAACTAGTCTTTTTGTGCCTTGGGAAAGTACCATGATGAAAAATGGTTTACAACATCATAGTAAAATAATATATTTTTTGCATTATTCCTCAACACTTGGGGGCAAATCCATCCATTTCATATCCTCATCCATCCATCCCACTTGTCACATCCCTTATCGACCTTGTCTATATCACCCATCATCTTATTCCTTGATCTATTATTCCTATCCATCATCCACAATCATATCATGCATCTTATCTCTTCTTCCTTCATGTATCAATCATCATAAGAAATTGGAATGTGTCTTGATATCCCAAACTCCTCTTGGCATATCCTCTAATGGACACTTAGGAAAATAACCATCTAGTTCCTTCATGATGTGGTCATTAGCCATCCATAGTCCTCATCATCATCATCATCATCATCATCATCATCATCATCATCATCATCCTTTATCAACCTATCCATCATCCCTCCATCCTTCTCCTAATTTCAAGGTTTGGTATTCCCTTTGTTAGTAACCCCATTTGTGTAGTATATATACATAACCCAAAAATCCATAAAAATTGGAAAATGTCAAAAACCCCAAAAATCATAAAATTTGAAAAAGACAAAAATAAGCCCATTGTGTCTTGTCTTATACTTAATCCCTTAGTCACATCCATATCTATCTATCTATCTCATATTGTTTCATCTTTTAGATACCTCATTTCATCTTGAGACAAAATCAAAGTGGTCACCCATCCCTTCATATCTTTCATCTCGTCTGATTGGCCAGGTCTTATCAACATACATCACCTATCCAAGAATTTAAAATAACACCCATCACTTCTTATCAAGGCCTTTTCATACCTGATACCCATCTAATTACCCTTACCAGTATGGAAGGTACTTGCTCCCATTACTATCTTATCATTGACTCTTCGTACCTAACACCCATATATTTACTCCTTGCTAGTGTGAAAGGTATTTGATCCCATCATCTCTTAGTCTCCTTGCTAGATCAGATCCTTGTAGGGCCTTGTCTTTTATAAATCCTTGGTCATCACTTGTCTAATCACCTTCCTTGACCACTTTTTTATTTTATTTTGATATTAAATCAATATTTAAAGACCTTATCGCACCCCACCATGTCATTCATCCTTCCATCCTAAACTAGTGGCAACACCTCATCTTAATACTAATACTCATTATTCATCCTATCAAAATCCAAGTCTATCTTATGTCCCTACTCACATCATGATTATTCTAGTCCACCATAACCTAATTAATCATCTCATCATTTGACAAAACATTGGGATACTGCATGTAGATAATCAATGTGTGTTACTTGTTTGTTCTATTTGTCTTATTTGAATGTCTTTTATATATCTTGTTTGATTTTTGCTTTGTTTACATCATGTCTCTTTTTTATATTAGGAAATGAATGAAAATACTTTGAGGACATCAAAAGTTCCTTTGAGGATGCAGAGTTCACTATTTTCCCATGCACTTTGACACAAAGGCCTATTTGTCATGCTTATATCATGGGGCATCTTGTCAAGTTCTATATTTTTGTTTTACTTAGATTATGATAAGACTTATGACATTTTTGATGGCTTTATATCATCATTTATATCAACATCCTTTTCCCCATCACAACACATTTGAACAACATCTAATATTTTATCTTTATCCCATCATATAAGTCATATCCTATCATCACTAACATCATCCTTTAATCCCTAATCATCATCATCATCATCATCATCATCATCATCATCTTATTCTTCTTCTTCTATCCACTAGTCAGAACTACATTGGCCTAAGGTCTTTTTAGACAATGTAGGTATCACTTTGCCACCTTTTACTGTCCAAGGATAGATAAACCATTATCTCCTCTCTCACTCCATTACATGTGTATTTTCTAGGGGAATAATCATTACTCATTAGTCACTTGATCATATAAGTTATTTTATATCATCATATTGATTGATTTAGATTTGAGCTACACCCATCCTTAATCTAATCAAATCATCATCTTATCTTGGCCTACATATCTCCCTTACATTCATCCTTGCATGGGATACATCTAAATATTACAACCTTTTAATCCTCTCATCATCTTGTTATGGTTGATTCCCCTTGGGATGTGTCAACAATCATGACACCCATCATCTTTACTCCTTATGTAGGTATCCTTGCTAGGGGAATCACCATTAATTTATAACTCATTTCTCAAGTTAAATCCATCTTATTAATCTTCTATCTCACATCTAACATCCCATCCCCTCATATATCCATCTACTCCCACCCCTTATTTCTTATTTTGAGTGGCCATCCATTTCATTCTTATAAGCATATCCCGTTGAGGGGGCATCATATCCCCTATCATTATCTACTAATAATCATCTGTGACATGGTAGTTTTTTTAAATACCATTACTCCTTCTACTTCACTAAAATCACAATGCCATTTCAAAGAGGGGGAAAATGTATGCATCTAAAATAGCTCAATTTATTATTATCGACTAATATTCCTATTAGTCAACACTAATTCTACTTAACCTATTTTATTCTGTTAATATATCCCCCTTCCTATCCATTCATCTAACATCCCTTTCTATTATTCTACATTTAATAACCTTATTCATCCTATCTCCTTCATTAATTATATCATAATCCCTGTTATCCTCATCTAATCCTAGCTATCCATTTATATGGGAATTTTTAACTCCTATAACTCCACATATCCACCTACTAACCTAAACCCTATGATTTATTACATGCCTAATCCTTAATCACCTACCTAATCCCTATCTAACCCCCACCTAATCCTCTATTATCCCTAAGATAATCAATAAGTCTCTAGAAGTCTCTAAACTAGATACTTCTAAGGAATTTAATATTCCTTGAATAATCCATAGCCATTAGATCTCCTCATCCAACTTTAAATATTAACCATTGATCTTCCCTCCCAAATTCTATATAACCAAGACTCCTCCTTCATGGAAGCCAAGGAAAAACCTTGTAGGGAATCCATGCCAAATTAGTCCTTGAATCAAACTTCCATCCATAATTAAAATCCTTTTATCATGTCATCACTATGCCAAAAATTTGAGTCTAATATGCAATCACAAATCCATTAGAACATCCTAAAAGGAGGTGATATGAAGTAAGGAATTTTTCAAGGTCTATATCATTCTAATTTATTTCATGAATCCTTCCTAATAGGTATTTTGAGTTTTGATATTTAATTAGTTATCTTAATTCATATATATCTCAAAATACTACTACATAATGTATCAAGTGTGGTACATTACCTTCCTCATAATCCTGAAAAGTATTTACCAACATTTAGTCCTAGTGGCATTATAACTACTAAGGAATACATAAGAGTTTCAAATCTACATTAAGATTTTTGAATGTGACTCATGAAGATGTAGCATGTAGACTATTTCATTTCAATTTTAAATATGTTTCATATGAATGGTTTCTAAACCTCCCTAGAGATGCCATTATTAGTTGGATTGGTTTTAACAATGTTTTCATTGACATATTTGGTAAGATCATTAGTATTTATATCTTATACTAGTAATTCACCACAATCAAAAGGGATGAAAATGATCCCATAAGAGCCTTCAATTCTAGGTTCTAGAAAAATTTTAGTATGACCATATCTCCTTATAGACCTAATGAGGATTTAGCCTTGGAAATATATACAGATGCCTTATATCTTATAACTTCTATGTTTATAAAGAGCATTGTTGGGCCCATGAACACATTAGCTTTAGCTTATGTTGAGGCTATAATCATTAATGACTAGATTCAACCCCAAGGTCAAATGGTATACTCCATTCCTAATGTCAATCCACATTTACCCATTTTAAATGTTACTCCCAATGCTAACCAAAATGTGCCTGCCCCAAACCAACTTCTAGTCTTGAACCAACTACCTCTGAGACATGATTATCCTACTTAAAACCTATGATTCATAAATAATGTTTCCCATGGATCTCATCCAGAGGATTAAAAATATTTAATGCCTACAACTAATGCCAATATACAGGTTCACAATTTAGAGACCCCAAAGAATTAGAGTGAATCTATCCTCAATATGGTTCAAAAGATTAACACTCACTTCCTTTAGTTGTAAAATCAAGTAAGTAATATTAGAGAGATATTTGGTAGGAATTACTCTTTTAAAAGATTTAATAGGCCTACTAATAGATTTTAGAATGATACTTACCACAACAATATGAATAATGAACCATATGCTAGCAAGAATGTGCTTGATATAAATCTTATTGATGTTACTTTACCTAACTATTTTAGAGTTCATTGCACTTCTAAGCATGGGGAAATAGATTGTGTTGAATTTTATAATGCTTTTGAGACCTTTCAAGAATAATTAGATACTTTTTAAGTTTTCACTAATAATTATAGTGATGTAGGTACATCTAGTTCCTCAAGGACATCTAGATCTACTAATTCAACTCTCATGGTAGAGACATTTGAGTTCCCTTTCCAAGAGGATAATGAGGCTAAGTATATTACGAAATAGATTCATGCTTTTTAAAAATTTATAAAGAAGTATCCTCTAAGAAATAAGGAATAGAAGAAACCATTGCCCACTTCATCTCCTCCAAATAAATTTGAGACTCCTCTTGATACTACTTCAGACAACAATACAGATCTTCCTAAGGGAAGTACTTATAAACTTAATGCTAATACATCTAACTCTTCTAATAAGATTGGGTATAAAAAATTAGAGGACATGAAAAATATCAAAGCTAACATTAATTTGCATGAGTTGACATAGATTAATAAATAGAGGGATCTGTTATTGGAATCTTTATCTAAAAAGCCTAGTAAGTCTCAAAATTTTGCACATGGTAATGTTATAATACACAAAATTAAGGTAGATGTTCCTCTTTTCTTACTTATAGTCAAGATATTTGATAATAATTTGCATAATTATTTGTTAGATTCTAGTGAATCTACAAATATAATGCCTAAGGGTATTTTTGAACAATTAGGTTTGACTCCCAATAAATCTGATAGAGTTTTAACTCAATTACATAAATCAAGAATCAAAGTGATTGGTGAATTGTTGAATGTTCACATGTAGATTGCCTCAAAGGCAAAGATCCAACAGTTCATTGATATCTAAGTGGTGGATGTCCTTAATGCTTATGGGATTCTATTGAGCTTAAATGGTTATATGTCAATATATTATTCACAATTTGGTTTCCTTGAAAGGGAGTCCCTAACCAAATCAGGGTAGAATGGGAGCCTAAAATGAAGCACATGATCACTAAATACAATGCTATCAACAAAAGGCTAAACATGGTTAATTTAGATCTTGGTGTTTACACTCTTGACACCACAAAGGTATGTAACTCTAAAAGTTCTCATGCTTTGTTTGGATTATGGAAAATTTATTTTGATGGTGTTAGATGCAAATTAGGTTCTAGATTAGGAGTGGTATTGAGTAATCCCATTGGGAAAGAATACAATGCCTCTTACCAACTTTAGTTCCTTGCACCAATAATTTGTCTGAGTATGAAGCACTTATTTTTGGATTATAATTTGTAATCAGGCATGAGGAAAAGGAATTATTAGTATTGAATGATTTTGAGCTAGTGGTCACTTAGGTCAAGAGTAAATATCAATGCAAATTGTCCTATCTCAAGAAGTATAAATTTAGAGTATAAGACTTAATTGAATGTTTTAATGATTTAAAAATTATATCAATCCCTATGGAAGAAAAAAATGTTTCTAATGAACTTGCTTCAAATTTGACCAAACTTATGCCCAATCAAGGTTCCAAGTTACAAAACCTTACAATTGAGTTAATCTGATATCCCTCAATGCTAGATAATGTAAACCATTTACATGTATTCAATGATGATCAGTAGAGCATAGACTTCCTAACTAGTTCAAGAGTGTTTAGGGTCACATCATTGATGAATCCAATCTCCTTGATGATGATAACATTAGAATAAAAATTGATGATAGCGTCATTCAGTTGAATGACAATACATTCCCCAAAGGCATGATATCCTTAAAGAGACTCTTTGATTCTAATAAACTATATAAGTTTACCAAAATTCCCAAAGTAAGTGGGAAGTATTATAATGTGATTGATCTTGTATTTCAAGGTCAACCTTAGATGGTTAATATTGGTACAACTTGTACAAGCACTGAATCCAAAAGAGCCAAAATTTTTTTGACCAAATATAAAGATATCATAGCATGGTCTTATGATGACCTAAATATCTTTGATCCAAAGGTTATTAATAACTCATACCATACCTTTAAAATAAAATTTTAAACCTTTTAGATAAAATTAGAGGCCTATTAACCTAGTCTTAGAACCACTAATATATAAAGAGGTCAAAAATCTCTTAAATGCCAAGATTGTGTTTCCCATTAGGCATTCAACTTGGGTTGCTAATTTAGTACCATTCAGGAAGAAAAATGGTGAAATAAAACCATTTATTGATTTTAGAAATATAAATAGAGAATATAATAAGGATAATTACCCCCTACCCTTTCTGGACCAAGTAATACAAATTATTTTTTGTTCTACCATGATGTCCTTTCTTGATGCATTTTTAAGGTATAACTAGGTGATGGTAAATCAATAATGTAGAATGAAAAATTAATTTACTACTAAGTGGGGCACCCTTACCTACAATACAATGCCATTTGGATTCATAAATCTAGGTGTAACATTCTAAAGGGCTATAGGTCATGATTTCCATGTTCTTATAGGTAAGTGTATTATTATATACATGGATGATCTGACTATATTTTCTAAGAACATGAAGGATCATATTATGCACCTACAATAGGTATTTGAAAGATGCATAAATTATGGGATTTCTTTTAACCCAAACAAATGCATTTTTTTGTGTTATTGAGGGAAATAATTAGGACATGTTATCACTAAGGAGGGAATCTCTATAAAACCTAATAGAGTAAATGCAATATCTAATATAGATCCCCCTAATGGTAGGAAGGAATTAAAGTCATTCTTTGGTAAAATAAATTTTGTAAGAAATTTTATTTCTATTTTTAAAAAAATAGTGAAACCTTTGCATGACATGTTGAAGAAAGAGGATAAAATCACTTAAAATAAAGAGACAAAGAAGGATTTCAAAGACATCAAAGAGGAAATTGGACAAGCCCCTGTACTGATATGCCTAGACTTCACCATATATTTTTATCTTTACTCATTTGCTTCATATCATAAAATAGCTAGTCTTAACTCAGAAGATAGATGGATGTGATCATCTAATATATTTTATGAGCACCAACCTTAAAAACGTTGAGTTAACTACTCTTTGATTAACAAATAATAATGTTCTTTGGTTAAAGTAGTAAAAAAGTTTAGGCATTATATCCTTAGGAATAAGGTGCATGCCATTTTACTTGACCCTACCACCAAGCTCATGCTAAGGCAAAATGAACTAGGAGAAATGAGAGGTAATTAGATGTATGTGCTTTAATAATATGACAATGAGATGAATACTACCAAATTGGTAAGGTGCCAAGGTTTAATTCAATTGATTACCAATACTAATCCCTAACTAAGTGTTATGTAGGTAGAGCAAAAAAATTTTAGACCTAATGATTGGTATGATCCCATTGTCCACTTACTAATCAATGGTTATTATCCTGTAGGGCTAAGTAAAGAACAAATGAGAGCTGTAAGGCTCAAGGTAGCTTACTTTGTGATCAAGGATGGAGTTTTGTAAAGGAATAACTTTGAGGTAATTTATTTGAGATGTGTCTCCAAGAGTGAAGTAGTTGAGATCATGAGTACCTTCCATGAAAATTTAAGAAGTGGACACCCATCTATAATGACTACAACACACAAAATATTAAGGGCTATTTAATACTATCTTACAATCTTCAAGGATGCTCACAAAAATGTGAGAGAGTATCACTCATGCCAAGTATTCAACACCAAAGAGCCTAAGGCAACTAAGCCACTAAAACTAGTAATTATTGATAAACCATTTACCTAATGGGGGCTAGATTTTATGGGGGTCATTAACTCTAATTCCTCTAATGGTTATAAGTACATTCTGACTACTACCAACTATTGCACTATATGGATTGAAGTAGTGGAAACTAAATAGTGCAATACTACAGAAGTGATCATTTGTTTAGAAAAAAACATATACATTAGGTTTGGGACACCTTTATCTCAGGTTTATGATAATGGATCTACTTTTATACCCATAGAAATGATAGAATGGGCATATGATAACATCATCATCCTAAAGTTCTCATCAAACCATTATCCTCAAGTAATGGAGTATCTAAATCAACAAATAAGGAATTGATGATGGCTATAAATAAGTCTACAATTGATAAACCTAAAACATGGCATAAGCTACATAAGTATGCCCTTTGGGTAGATAGAACTAGAATCAAACAAGCTCTCAAAGCATCACCATTCTTGCTAGTTTATGGTTAAGAACCCATCTTCCCCATTACCATAAATTTTATTATTGTCTATTTTATCCTACATACCAAGTTTTTGCCTGGATGTAGTGCAGTTTTTTAAAGATAAAAAATGAAACAATAATTGAGCAAGTTTTGGATGGAATGAGAGGACCTAAGGGATCATATAGCTTTAAAAGCTTTATAAACACTTTAAGTCCACTTAAAGTGTAATTTATCAATTTCTAAGGATAGGACTAGAGTTTTAGAGACCCCATGGGATGCCAAGAGTGTTTGGAATGACTTATAAGTGCATAAAATACATCTAATTCATTGTGTTCATCTACATATTTTGCGTCTAGTGGTAGAAATTTTGAGTAGATAATTTGCGGACATCATAATTTCCATGTGTCGATTATTCAAGAGGAATTGATAATGTGGGTCTATTCATATTATCCCCAAGAACATATGCACCAAGTTTTATGTCATCCAACTAAGCACAATACAAAATATAAAGACTCAAAGTTGTCTTGTCAGATAAAATTTTCTAAGTTTCCATACTTAGCCATTTTACAAAAAAGCTCAAATAGAACTAAGTAAGAAGTTTGATAATTATATATCTCACACATGTGGTAATCTCAAGATAAAATGGTCACATTTGTTTATTCATCTTAGTCCCTAGTTGTAATATGTTAAGTTTTAGACCACGCATCTAAGCACAATAAAAGTTATGCATGTTCAAAGTTGGCTCCTCAAACAAAATTCACTAAGTTTCCATACTTAGCCATTTTTTACTAAACCATCACCAGGATATCACATGAGAGGAAATGGATAATCCAACTTGTGCATTTAATATCTTCACTCAAAAGCCTCATGTGACTAGTGAATCTTACACAATTATAGTTCTACATGCCAGGATCATCCTTAAGAACTTTTAAGTCCACATGAGCTTTTTGGCTCAAGTTATAAGCTTCTAAACATATACATAAGACATTTACACTAATTTTAATTTTAATCTCAAGTAAAACAAATCCTATTGAGCTTAAATTTGATAGTATTATGAATTTCAATGATAGTCACACAAATATCATTTGATGAGAGCAAGGACATCAACTTTAACCTCATAAAGGATTTCAAATAGTGGGTCCCAGTTGATCTAATGATCCATGTTGTATTTACATCCTGATCCAATGGTAAAAAAAATGTCAAAGGGTCAAAGATCTAAAGAAATTGACACATGGATTAAGCACATGAGGCTAGCAGAATGATAGCAGATCTTGAAATTAAACATAGGGCTACCATGTGGCATAACCTGGGATAGGGTTGAAAAGTCAAGGGTTAGATAAATGACTCTAGATACACCATACTAAACAAAATAAATGGTTTGAGATTGGTTAGTGAGTCAAGGATTTAGATCATATATCGATGGTCAATAAAAATAAAGGTCAAGAAGCCAAGGTCAATTTTTGATGTAAGCAAACATAGGTATTATAGGGTCACCCTAACACCATTGAAGCTTGATAAAACACCATTAAAAGGCCATAATCCATGTAGTGAAGTATGAAGAACATAAAGGGACCACCCATAGGGCTAAATATAGACCTCTAGCTCATAATTTTGATTGTAGAGGGATAATTCTATGAATATATTTGCCATTGTTATAAGGAAGAGCTAACATTTCAAAGTGTTCCATGAAGACATAAAAGTGGACCCCAATAATTCATCTCTAGGACCAACTACATGAAAAACACCCCTTCTCTTCATTGTGCATGCCATAACAAACTAGTTAGGATAAGTTAATAACAAGACAATATTCTAATAGACTAGCCTATTTGTTGTAACTGCATGGATGATGAATCAAACCTTAAAGAAACTTGAATTTTTTATTTCAAAAAGAAGGAACATTAGGGTAATTATGCAACCAATATAAGCAGCTTGAATCAATCAAATTTTTTTGAATGAGATTAATTTATGGAGGTGGTTGTAATAACATTTGAAATGCATTTGATCTCATTTGATTCCCTTTTGAGTACCAAGACTCCCCCTTTCTTACTTCATTTCTTCTATAAATATAGCCTTTGAACTATTGATGAGCACCCCTCAGGCTGATATAACTATAATTTACCAGAATTATATTCAACACCTCTTAGAGTAGTGAATAAAGCATTTTATAATCATTTGATAATTTTTATTTAGTATTTTGTGTTTGTTTAATATGTAAATGTGATTTTTATCTTCTTATTTCATGTCCAATCTAAACCTAAGCGATGAAAAATTTATTTGCATGTCATATAATGTGTCTTAGCATTGATCTCTCAAAGATATAGTGGATAGACAAATTTAAGTGTCTTTAACCAGAACTTATTTCCATTGCTCGCTAGTCTGAGTGTATCAAATTAACCTCTATATGAAATAA
Organism: Torreya grandis; assembly: GCA_037957365.1. Lineage (NCBI taxonomy): Eukaryota > Viridiplantae > Streptophyta > Pinopsida > Cupressales > Taxaceae > Torreya > Torreya grandis. The sequence continues at coordinate 477,492 of JARHVA010001455.1, forward strand.
TATTACATAAAAACTATAGTAAGCATTGCATTAGATTCTTTCACTGTCAATTAGTGTGATAAAGAATCTGAGTTCAAGAGTGGATATGACAAATTTATGGTGCATCACCACATATTATAATAGGTTTTACTTTATGTAAATCTCTTAACTCTTTTCATCCCAAATAGTTTTAGGTTTTATAAATAAAGGTCCAAATTATAAAATATGAGGATCTAGCCTCATAAAAAATCCTAGAGGTCTAGTCTAAATATAGGCATCCCACAGCCTTAGATCATTCCCATGTTAGTCCAGGTATGGGTTAGACTTGAATAAATCTAACCTCTATTATGTGTTATCTAGATAGCTAACAGTTCTATCACGCTTGATGGTACTCCTATTTACATAATTTTGCATATCTAAGTGTAATATTAAATTCCATAGTTTCATGTCTAGATTTACATATTTTTCATGCCCCCAAAATTTGTCACAAGATCCTCTAAAAAATAGAAATAGATATATTTCTCTAAGCTATCTTTATAATCAATAAAGAAGAATAAATTGTCTTAGTCGAATCATACATCTACACCTCTTTTTCTTCCTATTCAAGCCAATATTGTTTAGCCAAACATTATCATAAATCTCATACCTCAGATGGTTGTTCCTAGAAGATAAGTCTTTATGCCATTCAATGGTGGTATTCCTCTGAACCTTACCTAATGGGATGATATTCCATTCTTATCTTTGAAGGCTCTTCCTTATTTTATATGTGAAAATCTAGTTACTCATATAGAACATATTGCATATATTGCTAACCTATGTTCAATACATCATGTAACTCAAGAAAATGTATCAATGAGATTGTTAACAACTTCTTTCAAAGGGAAAGCACTTTAGTGGTATAGAGGATTGTCTCTTACATCAATTAATAACTAAGAAGAGTTTGGAGAGGTCATATGCAATCACTTTGAGGACAAGAGTGATCATATTTCACTTGTGGAGAATATCAAAATAATCAAGACATTCAATCATGAATTCATTTTGGATTTCAATTACAAATTCTACAAGAATTTGGATAAAATTCCTATAGTGATCAAGCTTGCACCCAACTATGTCTTTATGTACTATTTGAAGGCTCTCAATTTAGATGTAGCTATGATGATTCAATCCATGAGAGGGAACACTCTACCTAAAGCTTTTGAAGTAGCAATTAAGGATAAAAAATGCCTTATACAAGCAAGCAAGTTTTCTCCAAGGCCAATAATGCCTCTCTTTCCAGAGATACATCTTCCTACTCCAACTATTCCTCCAATCCCAGATTCAACAAAGTTTTATCAAACCAAAGGTGATAAAATTGATAGACTAGGGAAGATAGAGAGTCTTCTCAAATCTTATAACAACAATTTTATTGTAATGGAGAGGAAAGAAGCTCTACCATATAGGCCATATAAAAATACTAATCATAATTATTAGTATAATAGGCCACCCTATCTGTCTAATTAGCAAGGACAAGGGTAGAAGCCTCAATTAAGGAAATATAATCCTAATGCTCTAAGTAATTCTAGAGCTCTTATGCCAACTCATGATAACTATTCTCAAGAAGGTCAATGGTAGTCAAAGGGACAGTCTAATGAGATGGTGATGACCACTACTAGAGACATATATCAAGACCCTAATTGGCAACATGCACCTTCATTCCGAGGTCATGATATGATGTCTCCTCTACCACAAGCCCCCGAAATGAGTCAAGAAAACATGCCTACCATGTCATAATTATAAGCTCAAAGCCAACAACAAGGGAGCATGGGTAAAGCAACAATTGATACCACATGCTTGAATTCTCAAGAAGGGGAACATGTGTTTGAGCATGTAACAACTAATATGGGACAAGCTTCACAAAGGACAAATGAACCAATTACAACTTAGATAAGGGATAAGAAGAGGAATTTGGAGGACAACTTGGGGTAATCAAATATTTCTTCATCATCTCCACATACTAGTCAGCAACCTACTTCTTCAAATGTAGATACTAAATCTCCTACAAATCAACAAGTGCCCCAACCTCATAGACAGTAGTAGAAGTCCCCCTTTATTCCTTATGTCACTCAAATGCTAAGTGATGATCCTACTTCCAAGATGTAGTCGAAAGGTACTAATATTCCCTTTAATATTATGCATAATTTAAAGAATGCTAATGTAACTTCACCCATGTATGATGCTCTATTTATCCTAGGGAAAAAGGATATTCTTTAGCAAGATCTCTCCAAACTTTCTCATGTGGAAAGGATAATTGATAAAGTGAACATTATTTTCATCAATAATAGTCATCCTAACCAAGCCCCTAGCCAATTTGCCCAATCAAATTCTAATTAAAATTCAATCTAAAATGGTTTTCATCCTTATAAGGTTGTTGATCCCCCCCATTTTATCTATTAGTCATCATAGGAGACTGTTTAGTATATAATTGCATGATAGATTCATGTGCTTCAACCTTAGTGATGCTTAAAGCCATAACAGATAAATTTGGGCTCAAATATGTTCCTATTGAAAAAGGTGTTCTCCAGTTGGATGGCTTCCCCACTAAGATAGTAGGCATGTTAAAATAGTTGTATATCACATTAGCAGCCTATCCAAATTATAGCATTAATTAATATGTAATGGTGGTAGACATACCTCCATATTTTACCCTATGTTTGTCCAGGGACTTTAATACTAATATTGGAGGATATTTTTCATCTGATTGGTCATACATGGTTTTTAAAACTAGATATGGAACCAAAGTCACTATAAGATCTATTCCTATCTCTAATTTATACCTAAAACCCTATATGCCTAATCTTGAAAATACCAACTGTGCCATATTTGAAGATATTAAATAGGTTAATGAATAAAACCCCATGATCATCTTCTAGGCATCTTAGATCTATACTTAGATGAGTGGGTAGTTGATAAACATGGATTTAATCCATATAAAAACATTGAAGAGATAGGCTTAGGAGTGTACTACATTCATGAGAAAGGTGTTGTTGTCCCTTGCTTAACCAACACTAATCAAGAAGAGGATGGTATATGTACTTTTTTATTTGATGGCTCAAGTTCAAATAATGTAAGTGGAGTGGGAACCATGATGATTTCACCCTCAGGTCAAAAGTACCATTCAGATGTAAGACTTAAATTTAGTTACACCTCAAATATAGATGAATATGAATCTCTTTTTCATGGTTTATAAGAAGCAACAAAGAGAGGTGTCAAGATCCTCCAAGTCAAAGGTGATAGTGAGCTCATAGTGTAACAATTAAGGGACCTAAGTGTAGTTAATAATAATCATCAGGCTAAAACACTAGGTATGGGACCTCATGGAGAATTTCCTAGCCTTTAATATCCAGTCCATACTAAGAGAAGCAAACTAGTATGTAGATAGGCTTGTTGCCATTGGTGCCTAATATGAGATAGCAAAACGATTAAAAGGCAAAAAAAATCCAAGATAAGGTCAAATTTATATACAAACTAGCTGTACCTAATAATGAGGTGATTTGGTAAGTCTTTGATAACGATGATCAAATCATATGTTTTCTAATGTAAGAGTCATAATTCTGCCATAGAAATCAAGACAAGTTCTAAAATCAATATGATGATCAGATAGTATAACTAATTTATAATAAGTTACCCAAAGGTATTGTGACATTATAAATCATATTCAATGAAGATGACCAAGTAATAAAAGGTAAAGCATACATCTCAACTAAGGAAGAACACTATGAAAAGATAGAGATCTTTAAGGATAAATTGTTAAAGCTAGGAAAGGTCAATATAGTAGAGCAAAGAGATAAATTTGTTGCTTTATGCCAAGAATTTTCTATTATATTTTATTGGGAGCATAAATAATTTAAGGTGTTTGACCCCAAAATTACACAACACACTATTGAAATATAAAGCAATGCCAAGATAGTCAAGTGAAAACAAAGGCCTATCAATCTAAGAGTGGAGGACCTCATAAGAAGATAACTATATAAATTTATTGAATCAAAGACAATATTTCCAATTAATCATTCTTCATGGGTGGAAAACCTTGTTCCAATAAGGAAAAATAATGGAGAGATTCATTTATGTGTTGACTTAAGGGACCATAATAAAGTGTTCGTAAAGGACCATTGCACACTAACCTTCATGGATCAAATTCTATAAAAGGTGGTAGGTTCTCAAAGGTTCTCATTTATTAATGGCTATTTTGGCTACAATTAGATCATGGTAAAAGATGAAGATAGGCATAAGATTTCCTTCACTATAAAATGGGGCACCTATGCATATTGTAAAATTCCCTTTGGACTCACCAATACAGGAGCCACCTTTTAGAGAGCAATAGATGTTGGTTTTCATGGTCTTTTGAATGATATGATTTTAGTTTATCATGATGATTTAATAATTTTTCAAAGAATCCTAATGATCATCTAACACACTTAAGAGCTATTTTTGATAGATGCAGATAATTTGGAGCTTCTTTGAATCTAAAAGAAAACATTTTTTTAGTGCATGAAGGAAGACTTATTAGACATGTGGTGTCTAAATATAGTATTTCCATTGATCAAAAGAGGATATAATAAATATTTGCTATATCATTTCCTAAACATAAGAAAGGATTGTAGAGCTTCTTGGGCAAGATCAACTTCATCAAGAGGTTCATTTCATGCTTTGTAGATATGGTCAAGCCTCTCACTTATATGTTGATAAAAGGAAAAGAGTTCACATGGATAAGATAAGGTAATATAAGATATTAGTACACCAAGGAGGCCATATCTCATGCCCCAACACTTCTAAATCTATATTACAATAAGGAATTCTATTTGTATGCCTTTTCTACATTAGATGCAATTTCAGTTATGCTTATGTAGCAAAATGATGAAGGTTTGGAGTAACCTATTTCTTTATTCAATAAATATTTATAAGGTTATGAGGATAGATATAGATATTTTTTATAATATTTAATTTTTAATGTAATAAGTTTAAATAAATTTAGGCATCTAGTTTCAAACAATAAGATTATACTAATGGTAGCTCATCTAAGTGTGAAGGATTTTGTCCTCAATAGAGACTTAAATGAAAAGAGAGATGGATGGGTCACTAAGTGTATGGAGTATGACATTAAATTCAAGGTCACAAGGATAATAAAAGTTAAATTATTATGTGAACATATTTTAGAAGATGTGAGGGAAGAAAAAGAGATGGTTTTGGTAATACTAGACACTCAACACAGACCTAAAAATACTCTTCCTACAAGCTAGATACAAAATATTGCTATATGTCTTCAAACAAGAAAGTGTCCAATGGGTTTTAATACATCAAAAATAAGACACTTAAATATAAAATTAGTTTCATATATTCTTATTGATGGAGTGTTATTCAAAAATAACATTAGAGGTATGATCTTAAGATGTGTTGAAACTAACCAGTTTGATAAGCTTCTCAAGCAATTCAATGATAGTTCTCAAGGAGGCCATTTTGCATCCAAGGACACAAATAAAAAATCATTATAGATAGTCTATTTTGGCTGAATTTATTTATAGATGCACATGCCTGGGTTAGGAAATGTGCAAAGTGTGTAATGTTTGTAAGGAAACAAAAACTAGTTGTTATGTCACTAAAGCCTATTCAAGTTGAACAACATTTCATGCAATGGGGTTTAGAATTCATTGGCATGATTCATCCTCAATAAATATCTGGTTATAAGTGGTTTTTGATAACTATAGACTAGTACATTAGGTGGGTGGAAGCAGATCCCTTGAAGGAAGTAAATGAGAACTCTATACTTGAGTTTTATGAGAGCCTAGTCACCCATTTTGGAGCACTTCCACTATAAAATTAGATAATGCTTTAGCATTTAGAATTATAAATGTATGTGAGTGGAATCTTGATTAAGGTATATATCTAACATCTTCATCAAATTATTATCCATGGGGTAATGGAATTGCTGAGTCCACTAATAAGAACGTGATTCAGATCATTAAGAGAAAAATGGAAGATAATTAGAGATTTTGGCATACAAAGTTGAATACTATCTTATGGATTGATAGAATCATCCCCAAGAAATCCAATAGTCATTAACCTCATATCTTAGTCTAAAAAAGAGAAGCAAGGTTACCAGTTTCAATGGAGCTTCTAGATTTGGAGCTTGCATACCAATTAGAGTTTCTAAAAAGTGATGTAATAGAGGTTATGATGAATGAACTGAGAGATTTAGAGGAAATAATGGATTATTACATGCATACCATGTGGTTCATCCAAAACCAAGTGAATAATTAATTTTATGAAAGATATTCCTCAAGTACATTTAATAAGGTGGCATGGCCCTCAAATGGGATGAGGATTGTATAAAACTAGGAAAACACTCCAAGTTTGACAACCTTTGGAGTAGAACCTATGTCATCATAAGTTGTAAAGAGAGTAATATATTTTATCTTTCCAAATTTAATGGAGAGAGACTTCCCATACCTATCAATGGGAGGTATCTCAAGTTTTGCTACTAGTTTCATAACTTGCCCCTTGTACATAGTTACTTAGGTCTATTTTTCCTCAAAGTGATTTTGCATATTATTCTAGTTGTTTTTTTATATTTTTTGTTCATTTGTTTGAATTTAACCCCATATTAATCAAAAAAGTGTTTCTATAAGTCAAGAAGAGTCTCTATTTAAGTATATTTTCATTTTATTAGTCATCATAAGTAAGCTTGATCAATATCTAGGTTTCACGACCAGCAGGTTGGTCAAGCTAGCTGCGTCACTAGAAATGTTGTCCATTTTGGCCCACATACCAAGTTTTACCTAGATGTATTGCAGTATCCTAAAGATAAAAATGGAACAAGAGCTAAGAAATTTTTGGATGGAATGAGAGGACCTAAGGATCATATAGCTTACAAAACTTTATAAATATTTTATTTCTACTTAAAGTGTAATTTATCAATTTCTAAGGATAGGGGTAGAGTTTTAGAGACCCCATGGGATGATGAGAGTAAGTTTAATGACTTAGAAGTTCATATAATTCATTTGGTTCTTCATTATGTGCATTTAGACATTTTAGGTCTAGTGGCAAAAATTATGAGTAGGCAGTTTATTGATGCCATCATTACCATGTGTGGATGAGTCAAAAAGAATTAGTAATATGGTTCTATTTATGTTATCCCCAAGAATATATACACCAAGTTTTAAGTAAGTATAGTATAAGATATGAAGACTCAAATTTGGCCTCTCAAACAAAATTTTCTAAGTTTCCATGTTTAGCCATTTTGTAAAGAAGTTCAAATAGAGTCAAGTAAGTAGTTTGATAATGTTATATCTCACATGTGTGTTAGCCTGAATAAAAAATGGTCACATGGGTTTGTTTAACTTAGTCCTTAGTTAAAAATTTATAAATTTTAGGACATGCATCTAAGCATGACAAAATTTATACATGTTCAAAGTTGGCTCCTCGAACAAAATTTGCTAAGTTTACATATTTAGCCATTTTTTACCAGACCATCACCAAGACATCACGTAGGAGAAAATGGATCAGCCAAAATGTGCATTTAATATCTTCACTTAGAATCATCATGTGATTAGTGGATCATGCACAATTATAGTTCTACATGCCAAGATCATCCTTAGAAAGTTTCAAGTCCATGCAATATTTTTGGTTCATGTTGTAAGCTTTTAAAGATGGGCCTACAACATAAGACATTAACTATAAATTCTAGTTTAAGCTTGATCCAAACAAATCCTATTGAGCTTAAATTTAATGGTCATGTGAACATCATTTTATAGGAGAGAGGACATAAACTTTAAGCTCATGAAGTAGCTATTAGATTTCAAATAATGGGTCCCAGTTGATCTAATAGTCCATGTTGCATCATACATCTTGATCTAATGGTATGAGAAAAGTTCAAAGGGTTAGAGACCTTGAGAGATTGACATGTGGTGTAAGTTCATGATATTGGTAGACTAACAATGGATCCTAAAATCAAACATGGGGCTTACGTGTGGTGTACATTATGATAGGGTTGATAAGTCAAGGGATAAATCATTGAATCTTGATCCATATTACTAAATAGAATAAATGGTGTGATATTGGTCAGTGAGTCAAGGATATAGATCATATATTTATAGCCAATGAAAATAAAGGTCAAGAAGCTAAGGCCAATTTTTGATGGAAGTAAACATAGGTATTTCAGAGTCACCCTACCACCATTAAAGCTCAATCAAACACCATTGGAAGGACATAAGCCATAAATTAAAGTATGAAGAACATAAAGGCACTACCCATTGGACTAAATATGGACCTCTAGCCCATAAGTTTACATCGTAGAGGGATCATTCTATGACTATATTCACCATTATTAGAAGTAGGAGCTATCATTTTAAAGGGTTCTACAAAGGCATAGAAGTGGACCCTAATAGTATATATTTAGGACTATTTACATGAAAAATACCCCTGCTCTTCATTGTTCATGCCATGATGAAATATTTAGGATCAATTAATAACAAGACAAGATTATAATAGACCTAGTTGTTATAATTTTATGGATGGCGTATCAAATCTTAGAGCAACTTGACTTCATAGTTTCAACAAGAAGGAACATCAGGGTAACTATGTTACCACTTGTAGTAACATGAATCAATCAAAAGGTTTTGAATAAATTTAATTTGTGGAGACATTTGTAACAACATTTCAAAAGGATTTAGGCTTGTTTGATTCCATTTTGAACACCAAAACTCCCTCTCTCTTGCTTCATTTCTTATATAAATATATCCTTCAAGATATTGATGATCATCCCTCAAGTTGGTATAAATAGACTCTACCAAAATTGTATTCAACACCTCTTGGAGTAGTGAATAGAGTATTTTGTAATCATTTGCTAATCTATATTTAGTGTTTTGTGTTTGTTTAATATGCAAATGTGATTGTTATCTTCCTCTTACATGCCCAAGCTCAACCTAAGTGCTAGAAAAATTATAATTAGGTCATATAATGTGTCTTAACATTGATCTCTCAAGGATATAGTGGATAACTAAATTTAAGTGTCTTTAACCAGACCTTATTTCCATTAATCCCTAGTCTGAGTGTATCAAAATAACCTCTATATGAAATACTATTGCATAGAAACTATAGTAAAAATTGTATTAACTTATTTCATAATCCATTAGTGTGATAAAGAATCTAAGTTCAAGAGTGGATCTGACAAATTCATGGTTCATCACTACATATTAAAACATGTTTTACCTTATGTAAATCTCTTAACTCTTTTCATCCCAACTAGTTTTAGGTTTTATAAATAAAGGTTCAAATTATGAAATATAAAGAGATAGCCTCATAAAAAATCCTAGAGGTCTGGTCTAAATAAAGACATCCCATAGCCTTAGACCATTCCCATGCTAATCTAGGTATGGGTCAAACTTTAACAAATATAAACTCTATTGGGTGCTATCTAGATAGGTAACACTACCAATATATAGGTTGATAAAAGAGTACATGGAGGACCAATACTTTTCAAGTTCAAGGTTGATATAAATCATACAAATGGAAGATGCAAGAGAAGAGGATTTTACCAATTTTAGTAGACAACAAACCACAGTCAGGATGTGGTTTGATAAATGTTTAAAAATAAAGGTGTTTAGGCAAGGAGACTTAGTTTTTATATGGGATAAGGCATCTTAGCCTAAGGGTAAACATGGGAAATTCAAAACCTTATGGATAGGTCCCTACTAGATAGCCGAGATACTTGGAGATAACACCTTCAAATTGAAAGACTTACAGGGAGTAGAGTTCACATTGCCCACCAATGGGAAATACCTTAAACATTAATTTTACATTGTCCCACATGGGGTATTCATGGAATGATTGTAAGACTAATTATAATTAGTGTAGGTAGGTTAGATTAGTTTCCTTCTATTCTTTCCTTCTTGACCCTTATTTGTATATATTCATTTGTCTATTTCCTTGATTTTTACTTGTTTGCTTTTTCTAGGTGTGTTTACTTTCTCTTCTTTGTTCCTTGCTCCTAATAAGTCATTTTAGACAAGCCCTTAGCTCAAGATTCATATGATTTCTCACAAAAACCTCATAGTTTTATAATGTAGGTATGTTCTCTCAATATTGGTTGATCATGGATTATTGAAATATGAGCTTAAAGTTATAGTTTAGAAAAAATAGTAAAGAGTAATAAATAAGTTAATTTCTCCTCGAGATTATAAACTTTGTTTTGATATAAGTTTGGTTCCAAGAAGGATTACACATGTAGGGTGAAAGACTAGATTATTAAGATACAATCATGTTTTCACTTAAAAAATATTAATTGCTTGGGACAAAGTTTATAGCCAAAGATGATTGTATTAAGACCAAAAACTTGACCAAATCCATAAAACTAGATAACCTTGTTCTCAACCTTTGTTAAAAAGTCAAAATGACTTAAAAAATACAAAAAGATAATAACCTTATTACAAAATTCAAGAGCTTTCTGAGCAAAGGTGATTCTAGTAATCTCCACTAGGTCTATGAATGCCTGGATAATAGTGGAAAAAGGCATTGAGAGGAGCCAAAGGCATCTCTATCAGGGCTATGGATGTTTGGCTAGAAATAAAGTAGTGCCTAATCTTTCCCTGAGCTACAACATGGTTCTTAATGAATATCCAAAAATGCCAAAGTCAGTGTTAATATTAAAAGTCATGAACCTAGAAGTTTCTCTCCAAATTATGTGGCAATCAGTAAGTGGAATTAAAACACACACACATCATGCCTATGTCTTGATGTTTGGTCCTAATTATGCATTTGTAAGATTTGTTCTAACTATAAAGTGGTCTTAATAATGGTTCCTAATCAAATGGAATACGTAGATTAATTATTAGTCTAAACTAGAGTCTCTGAATTCTAACATATTGCTATGTTTCCCCTAAAAGTTTTCATTTGTTGAGGTCAAAATACCCCCATTTCTAAAAAAATGGGGACCCTTGTGTCAAATTATGCAAATTTGTACCTTGAAATTGAAAATTTACTTTATTAGAATATATAACATGTTTATATATTCTAAAAACTTTCTCCACATCCAACCCTCAATAATCAAACAAGGATAACTTTTAGTACTTATAGGTTAACAATACACATAGAAGAAAAAAATTGTGATGATGGAGGTTACTACCTTGGACAGTGCCTCTAGGACCTAGAAATCAATGGGTAAGGATCCTTTCAAGGGATGGAAAGAGGTGTTAACTCGGAAGAAGTCTCTTTCCCCTAAAGGTGCGTCAGGGGTCCTAGTCTAAAAGGAATCGATGGAAGGAATGGCTTTGGATATTCTTGATGACTTGGTTGAGGAAATAGTTATAGCCATGGATCTTGCCCTAGTTGGTAAGTTTTTCTCCCTTCATCCTAATATTGAGATGGTGAGGAAGTGGGTGGCTAATTGATGAAGGATCAAAGGCAATGTGTCGATCATCGTTATGATAAGAGGGTTATTTTTATTTAAATTTATGAATAGGGAGGATATGTTAGCTATTCTAGTAGGAGAGCCATGGCTCTATGGCATCTATTTGTTGGCTTTGTGCTCTAAGAAACTTGGTTTTGATCTTAGCATAGATCTGAACTAGTCTACCCCTATTTAGGTGAGGCTCCCAAGGTTTCCCTTGGAATTTTGGGACAAAAAGATATTTTATGCTATTGGTAATACCTTTGGTTAGTATGTGACTTTGAATAACACCACTCAGACTAAGTCCCATTGTGTGTATTATTATTTTTGTGTTAATGTGGAGATCCACTAAACACTTCCCATGTCCATAGAATTAAACTCTAAATATGGGATTCGGACCCAAATACTTCTCTATGAGAATGATACTACTTTCTGTCATATTTGTAAGAAGAAAGGCCATTTAATGACCCATTATAAGGTGAAGTAAATGGGAGGCAATGTTGACCTTAATAATGAAGTTAAAGATAAATCACCCAAAGATGACACCCCTATTGATCAAGGAATGGGAGTAATGAGGAAAATTCATCATAAAAGATTATTATAAGAAGGATATGGAGAAAGGTTATCTGAATCCTAATATAGATAACTACCAACACCTTGTTTAATAGATTACTCAAATTGAAGAAGGTGAGATTCATTCCCAATCAGTACAGGCTACTATTAAAGGTGATAAGTCCCTAGCTTTCATTGGATAGAGGGCCCAACTCTTGAATTTGAGTTGTAATTCTAGGGTTGTGACCTCCCAAACATCCCCCAAGTATAATCCCTCTCTTATAACCATGGTTGAATTTATGGAGGAGGATTTTCTTGTTGATCAAGTAGTTATTCTTTCATTGACCACTAAAATTGGTCCAAGTGGTAGTGGTAATGACCATGAGGATTGGATTGCCCCTAAGAAAAATAACTGAAGGGATAAAATTTCTACAAATGTTGGAATAGACTCTAAACAAGGAAGACCAACTCTCATAGAAATAAGGCAAAGAGAGATTGCCAGTGATAAGCAAAAAACATTAAAGATCCAATCTCATAAACCTTCCCAATGAGAATCCTATCTTGGAACTTGAGGGGCTTCATTAGTGCCACCAAATAGTTTTAAGTGAAAAACTATAATCTAGATAATAAGTTAGATATTTTGTTACTTCAGAAAGTTAAGATGAATGAAGAGATATTTAAGAGGATAGCTAATTATATATGGCCCAAGGCTTCTTTCTATATTAGCCTAGCTATGGGAGCCTCTGGAGGGATTTTCACTATGTGGTAATGATGCTAAAATCTAGGGCTCATTTGTTGTTTCTAGCAAGCACTTTCTAGTTGTTAACTTCTCTCTGCCTTCTTTAAATTGGTCCTTAATCAATATTTATGCTTCAAACACTAGAGCCTTGAGGAAGACATTATGGATGTACTTGTGTAATACTCTTTCCACTTCCCCTCAATCTCATTGGGTGTTGGCTAGGGATTTTAATACTCCCTTATATCCTTTTGAGAAATATGGGGGTATTCTTGATTATACTTATAGCATGTTTGACTTTGTAGAATTTATCAATTCCTTTGGGTTGTTGGATATGGAGTTGTAGAATCAAAATTTCACCTAGTCTACTAGAAGAAGAGGAGATCAAATGATTCAAGTTAAATTGGATAGAGTTCTTGTTTCTAGTAATTGGGATAATTATTATAATATGAGTCTGAAGGCTCTTTCTAGAACCATGTCTAATCATAGTCCTATTCTCTTTAGTTGGAAGGAATAGTGTATGTGTGGTCCTTTCCCTTTTAGATTTGAATATATGTGGATTAAACATAAAAAATTTAAAAACCTTGTGGCTCAATGGTGACAAACTCCCATTCAGGGTACTCCTATGTTTAGGTTGGTCAAAAATCTCCTTCACATTAAACATGAAGTTCATGGGTGGAACAAATATAGCTTTGGTAATGTGTTTAGCCATAAAAAATATCTCTAGAAGATTAGCTAATATTTAGTAGCTTATGGCTCAAGGAGATGTTACTGATGATATTATACAGGAGGAATGTGATGTGATTTCTAATTGGAAGAATCTTATGAGCAAAGAAGAGATTTTTTAGAAATAGAAGTCTAAGGTTCAGTGGCTCAAATAAGGTGATAGGAATACTACCTTTATTCATCTTTCAACCATGAAACATAGGAATGCTAATTCTATCTCTAAATCATGTCTAGAAAATGGCAATACTATCACTGAGGATAATGAGATTTGGGACCAAGTTGTGTTATTATTTTAGAATTTGCTATCAGATCAAGTTAATAATGTTAATAATAGAAGATTATGGACTAGTTTATTGATAAGATCCCTTATTTGATTACTGAAGAAGACAACTTTGAAATGCTAAAACCTATTTCTGAGGAGGAGGTTTGTGTTGTCTTATTTTCTATGGGTCCTTTCAAAGCCCCTGGCCCTGATGGCTTTCCTCCAATTCTCTTTTAGGAATATTGGGATATTATGGGTGTTGATGTCACTAATACTATGAGGGATTTTTGTAGAACTGGTAAACTTCTAAAGTATATTAACAATACTTTTATTTTTCTTATCCCTAAAAAGCTAAAGCCTATGCATCTCTCTAATTATAGACCCATTAGCTTGTGTAATACCATCTATAAGCTATGTAATAAATTGATTGTCCTAAGGTTTTAGCTTTTTTTAGATAAAATTATTTACCCTTCTCAGAAAGGCTTTGTCCCTGGTCAACAAATTCTTGATGTTGTGATCTCCACTCATGAAACTATCCATTCTATGGACAAGAGCAGAATCCCTAGCATGGTTCTAAAGTTAGATATCTCTAAGGCCTATGATAGAGTTTCACAAAAATTCCTATTTGAAGTCATTAAAATTTTTGGTTTTAATGATAAAATATCCCTTATTATTAGGGAAGATATTTCCACCACTAAATTCTTTGTTCTAGTCAATGGCATCCCTAGGGGGTTTCTCTTCCTTGAGGGGGATTAGACAAGGCGATCCTCTTTCACCATACTTGTTTATCATGATGTTTGAGGCCCTTGGGAGATATGTTCACTTTAAGATTACCTCTAAAGAAATTTTGGGTATTAAACCTACTTCTTCCCTTCCCTCTATGTCTATGTACTAGTTTGTGGATGATACCATCCTCTTTGGTATCTCTTCTGTGGTCAAAGCTCATAGTTGGAAGAATATGCTAAATGACTATGCCAAAGCCTTTGGTCAAAACATAAGTTTTTAGAAGAGAAATGTGTATTTTTTTAATACTCTAGCTGATTTCTAGTGAAAAATCATTAATATAGTTGGTTGTGCTAAAGCTAATCTTCTTATCATTTACCTTGGCCTCCCCCTTACAGTCAAAGAGGTGTCTCAAGGATTTTGGAATGGAATTCTGGAAAGAAATTAGAAGTTGGTTGGTTGGAAGGGGAAATTACTCAATAGTTCTTGCAAGATTTAGCTTCTACGTGCTTCTTTGCAAGGTGTTCCTACTTACTTCATGTCTCTTTTTAAAATGCCTAGGTTTATTACTGACAAATTGGAGTGGATTCAAAGAAAATTATTATTGACCGGGGTGGAAGACAAATAGAGAATGTTTTTGGTTAGTCAAGAGAAAGTTTGTCTTCCTAAATCTCATGGAGGTCCTAACATTAGATCTATTAGGAATATGAATAAAGACCTCCTTTCCAAAATAAATTAGAATTTGATCCACAACCATAAAGAGTGGGGGGACACTATGAAAGCCAAGTATATTCATAGAACTGACCACTTTAGTTTTCTCCATCAAGAAGGGCTTCCCCAGGGATTTATTATCTAGAATAAAATGTTGAAGTATAGAAGTCTTCTCAAGCATGGGCTTAGATGGAAATTGGGGAATGGTAATTCTATTAACATCTAGGAAGACATTTGGTTGAATGATAAGGCCTTGGTTACTCAAGGTGATTATAGAGGTACTAGCATTGCTACATAGTTTTTTAGGGATAAAGTTTGTCATTATATTCACAATAATAATGGTATTAGGAGTTAGAAAAATCTCTTGGATTATTATACCCATTACCCTGACCTCTCTCTTAGGATATATTCTATCCAACAATTGATGTTGGGTGTTAGAATCCCTCATTTTATTAGGGAAGATGAGCTATATTTGTGGCTAGATAAGAAAGGTCAATTTTTTGTTAAGTCTACTTACCACTTGTTGATCCCTGATGTGCATAAAAATGAGATTTGGGTGAAATTTTGGAGTCATAAACTTATCCATAAAATTAATATGTTTTCGTGGGCTTCTATTCATAACAAAATCTTAACTCAAGATAACTTATAGAGGAGGGGATTCACCTTGGTCAATAGGTGCTTTATGTGCTTTGATAAGGAGGAAATTGTCTCTCATTTAATTCTCAACTTTGATTTTTCCAGGGAAATTTGGAATATTATTTTAAGGAATTTTTGAATTCAATGGGTTTGTAATTCTGATATTAGGGAAGCCATTACCAATTAGTGTCCTACCTTCTCTCATCCATGTCTTGTTGAGCTTTGGAACCAAACTCTACCCTATCTTGGTTGGACTTTATGGAAAGAGCGTAATAACAAAAAATTTAGGGATGCTACTAGGGATAATTCTCAAGTTCTTCATTCCTTTTATAAGAGCCTCATGGAAAGTGTGACTAATTCTCACATCAAAACTATGGAAAAACCTCTTTCTCAAGAAGAGGAGTAAATTGTGACTAATTGGATAATTCTAAACCAAATCTTGGCTCATAATAATTCCAAACAATTATAGAGATTAAATACCAGATAGATTCCCCCAAAGCCTTATTGGCTCAAACTAAATTTTGATGGGGCATCTAAGGCAGATAGTAAGGCTAGTGGTGGTGGGATTATCAGGGATGACGAAGGGTGGATGGTTGTTATCTATATTGGTGGGATAGGCTTTTAAAGCAATAATTATGTTGAAGCCTATACTCTTTTATGTGGGGTGAAATTAGCTATTTCACTTGATATTAGGAAATTGCATATTCAAGGGGATTCCAAACTTGTTATTGATGTTGCTACTAACATGTTGACTTGTGGCTAGAAACTGAAAGAAATTATAGTGGATATACATATCCTTCTATAGTGGATCCATAGATTTGATATCTCTCATATATAGAGAGAGGGCAATAGGGTTGTAGATGCTCTTATGGACCTTGGCTAACAATTTTCAAATTGGCATTGTTGGTGCCAAATTAATAACATCCCTTTAAACATAAGGGACTTAATTCAAAAGGAGATGATGTGTCAATGATGACTCATTATTTTAGGAAAGATAGTTTATTCCATTGGTTTTGCTGGAAGATGTTGATTTGTATCTCAAAGTACATGTTTTTATACTTCAATTGCTCAATGTCATCTCTACTTCATTACTCCCTTATGTTAAGGTGAGTTACTTATCTACTAATTATAGAGAATTCCTTATAATCATATTTCAGCATGGGAAGTGTAGGATTTAATTGGTCCTTTGAAAGGTGGCTCTCATTAATGATAATATGTGCAGACTTCTTATCATAATTCCTTTTCAAAATGTTAATCTCACCTTTCACAATAACTCTATGAATTTATAGTTTTGGGGATTTTGTGTCTTTTTTTAGAAGGATATAATGGGAGGAGATAGGATTTGAATGGAGCCAATTTCCTATTGCAAGTTTAAGGACAATGCTATGGTCTGGCACTATTGTAAGGAAGGTAGTATCAGCCCTTTATTGGAATGGCTTAAGGGCTATGATGAAAATCTATCTAAGCAATTCACTTAGTCATGGCATAATCACAAAGTCACTATTGGGAGAATTAGGTTTGAGGTTTCTAAAAAAGTTATTGATATGGTGATTGGCCTGTCTATTAAGGGGACCAAGCTACAAAGGAAAGTGAAAGTGGTGGACCATTCTAACCAAAAATTATTCCTTGGGGAAGGTGAAGAACTAGTTCCTTATTTGGGAAGATTTTAATGGGCCAAGTTGCTAGAGCTATGGGATGAAATGTGTTTCCTCCTCATGAAATACTTCACTCTAGAGGGGCAATTCACCAATTTCTACAATTATCATCTTCTTTTACTAAATCATTTTAGACATAATGCTCATATTCACTTCTCATTCTATCTGTTGTCTTCCCTTGAGCATTTGATTTTTAGGGTTAAAGCTAAGTTAGCTAAGAAACCCTCCAAGAAACCCATTCCCCTACACCAAGGTCTTATCTCTACTTATATAATTTCCACCTTGCTTTGGAGCCACCTAAGCCTATCTAGTCTCATAACGGTGAAATTTCTGCCAACTTGATGATACTACCATATCTAAAGAGCCTTTCCTTTCCCCTACTTCTCATAAGATGAAAGGGGTTTCCTTTTCTCTATCTAATGAAGAGACTACCATGGTGACCACTACCAACACTTCGGTCTCTAAAATTAGAGTGAAGAGCAGGAAGAGGAAACTATGAAGGATGTTATGGGGACCCCTAAAAACCTTAATAGTACTCCTGTGGGACTTGGTAGTAAAACTAATCTATCTACCAAGGATAAGGAGGGATTGTCCTCTAGGGTTAGGAGGTCAGAGAGGATTACTGGAAAACCTACATCAAAAGCTAAAATTACTGATTATTGAAAGAGTGATTTTGAAAAATCCACCCAGGGGAATGAGACTAAGGTTATTAAAGTCCAAGAGATTTCTAAAGATGTAGAGGGTAAGAATGGGAACAAATAGACTAATGTTTCCAGTGGTGATGTTGGTAATTATGAGGATAATGTTGATGAAGGGGAAAGGATGCTTATGGAGGAAGTTTTTGATGAGATGGAGCAAGGTTTTGATTACAATAATGACATTACTACCCTGAGGGGTCATGTGAAGAAACTAGAGCACTCAATTTCCACTATACTCAGGCATACTATGTTAATATTTCTATGTTGCAAGATATTAAGACTACAGATGTGGAGGATAAAGATGAGAATTTCAAAAAGTTGGATGAATTTATTGAATCTATGGCTAAAATATGTGAGAATCTTTCTCCCTAGTTCTAGTTTCTTTTATGTTGTTTATTCTCTTCTTCTTCATATATATTATCTTTAGTCTAGTTATGTTGTCTTTGATATTTATGTTGGTTAAGTGGGCTATGTTGTATTTGTTTTGAGGCTCTTTTGTGTTGATGCCTCTGGGTTTTCTTTTTGATATTTTGTAAGGGTTTTTCCCCTTTTTTATCTACCTTATATAATCAAAAACATGTTTGCACATTGTTCATAATTCTCATTTGGATTAATGGACATGTTGTCAGATGATCATGGTTTCACCCCTTCTAAAGTTGCTAACATTTGATATTAATGTTTTAGGTCACAGCTCTAATGTAGTCCATTTATAATGAGCAATGTCTAGGTTTTATGATTTAATAAAGATTTGATATTTTACTAGCATTTGGTCTATTGAAATCAAGTTAAATTGATGTGTGATCTACTTAAAACCCTAACCCCAATTACCCTAGCTTGTAACCTTTAAATTAAATTCAAATTTGGTGGGAATATTTTACATGGTAACATTTCAATTATGCCATGGGCTTAGTTTAATTTTTATCCTAAGGATTAGTCATATTTTTCAACATGAACAAATATTAGGCTAAAATTTCTATGCTTAGTCCTTCTATGACCTACGATATCTTAGTCTATTTTATTATTATCATGGTCTAACTAGCATAGGGTCCCTTTGTTATAAATCTAAGCCTAAAGCCTTACCCTAAGGTTTATTTGTATTTATTAATATAAACCTTAGGATAATAATTTAGGTTAGGTCTTTCATTTATACGGGGTCCTCCTTTAACATGTTTCAACTCTTAGATTAAGACTTTATCCTAAAGATTTATTTGTATTTATTAATATGAATAAAAACATTAGATTAAGACTTTAGATTAAAATTTATGTTCCCTAATCAGTGACTTAAACATTGTTTTTATTTACAGGATCAATGGTCTATATTTGTTTAGATGATTGAGATCTAATGATACAAACTTAAGGCCAAAGACCTTAACCTTAATTTAAAAATTGAGCATCTTATGAAGATTGGTGATACACATTTTATTGGGTAAGATTGATCCAATAATGCATATTGATTCAAGACTCCAATAGAGCCTCAGGACAAGTGAGAGGGTGACAAGTGTCATACTCACATCCAAAGAACATGAGTATCCAATGACAATTGACCTTGTGGATCAAGATCCAATAGTCTACATTTTATCATATGAAGATGATCAGATGAAACATAGAAAACATTAAAAATTAAATGACAAACATGGAAATGACATGTGGCATACCTATGGGCTATGAACTATAGCTTGATCATCTCTCAAAGATCAATAGTATGCATTTACATGTACACATTCCAATTGATGGCCCATGGAACAAGATGCATAATCAATTAAATCAAGATCAATGGAGTATGATTATCCTATGCAATCAAGATCAATAGTACATAGAAAGCATGGAAAATTTGGAGTGAATGGAAAAGTGATAAATGTCACAACTATAGGAAATGAAAAAAGAAGCCAATGACATCCAAAGTCTCAAATCAAGATCAATGATCAGTGTTGATCCATACAAATAAATTTGATGGTATGAGATCAATGTGTAATTTTCAAAAGATAATGGTCATTTTTTAAAATAATTTTTAGCAAAGTGCCATAAAAATGCCATAGGATGTCATGACAGAGCCATGTAATCTAGACTAGTCAGTTCAAGAGGTTATGGGGATCCTAGAAATGCAAAGTTGTAAATTCAAAGATACAAACACAATCTAAGTCACAAAACGTACATAATTTTAAATAGATGCCACCATTAAAGCACTGTAAAGAACCTTCAAATAACCCTAGCACAACCAAAAGTTGTAGTTGAACCTTGTAATCACCATAATCAAGATAAGAAGACTAGATTGTAATCTCAACAAAGATAATTTGGTCTATAATTGAATTATAGATCTTTGGTAAGTGATTTAGAGATAATTACAGCTATGGCAGCCCAAAAAAGTGTATCTAGAGAAGATGTGGAGCACTATCTAACCTCAAATGAAGAAGGAGAACTAGCATCCCATCATGAGAGAAGAGGAGAAGAACATGTTAGCAAAGAGACTATAATATAATATAGTGGCCATTTAGAAGATAGGTGTCCATTATAATTGTTGACCATTTTTGGCCCAACAGGCCAAAATTCGGTCCCCCCTTTTTTTTCATGCTGTTCTGAGCCAGTACTTTTGATTTTGCATGAGTCTTGTAAATTTCTATGGACTTTGCAAGTTTTCTATGGACTTCACAGGGACTTCTACAAACTCTACAGGTGTAGTCTTTTGGCACATGAAGAACTAGTTCAAAGAGTGCAAGGTTTTACAAAGCTTCTTCAGACTCTTATCTGAAGAAATTCATAAGGAAAGAGAGCTCAAATGGTTCAAAGATGATTTTTCTTAAGCTTGGAAGAGTGGTTCAATGACATAATCTTTCCAAAAGTTAGCATCTTTGAACCGTTGAACCATTGAACTATTTTAATGCCTTGGTTCAAAGCCTTTGTTCAATCGGTGAAGTTCAATGCTTCGGTTCAACACTTTAGTTTAATTGGCTAAGTTCATCGACAGGTTTAATCAAATGGTTCATTGACTTGGTTTAATGCATTGGTTCAATGCCTTGGTTCAACACTTTGATTCAATTAGTTGGTTCATCCATCAGTTCAATGGCCTTTGGTTCAATCAAAAGGTTCATCAGACAGTTCAATGAGCTTGGTTCAATGCTCAGTTCAAAGCCTTGGTTCAACAACCGTTTGAACCATTGAACTGGTTCAATGGATTGGTTCTATGGTTGGTTCAAAGGAGTAGTTCAAATGAAAGTTCAAGCCTCCCGAAGGACAAGTGCCCTTATGGAGGGTAGTTTTGGGTTCAAGAGCCCTTGTGGAGGGCAGAGAGCACTTCAAAGAGGACACAAGGAAAGAAAGTCACAAAGGTAAGATCTTTCAAAATTTTGTTAAGGCATTGAATGAATTCTTTCAGACTTTTTATCCAAAGTAATTCCTTCAGACAAAAAGTCTAAAGGAATTCAGAAGGCCGCAGGAAGAAAGTCAGAAAAACTCTAAAGAAATCAAAGTGGTCGAGACAATTCTCATAGACTTTTTGTCTATGGGAAAATGTCTATGCAAAAAACCCAAAAGAAAATTACTTGATGGAAAATAAGCTCGCAAAAAAGGCCCATGGGGAAAAAGGATGAAGCAAAAAGCTAAAGGAAAGTCCAAGGGGGATGGGCCCGAGGATGTCAAAGTTAAACATGACAAACTAGCCATTAGAAATTCAAAAGTGATGATGGGTGCATGGATGTCAAATTTAAGATGATGAAATAGCTGTTTGCTTTTAAATTGCCTGAGTGTCAACCATGAAAAGAGCCCAAGGAATGTAGTGACTCGCCAAAAGATATCCCTGAGGGCCGAAGGAGCTAGAAAGAGACAAAACTAGGATGAGACAAGGCAAGAAATGGACAAAGCATTCAAGTGGTGAAAGGAGGTGTCAACTCAGGGATTTATTCTTGCAGTTGGAATGGCACTTGCTAGGTGGTCACCAAATGCTGCAAACAATAAGTGGAATGGCTTGTTTTCTCTAGTTTGCATTTATAAGTAGATAAGCCATGCAAATTCCTTGAAGGGATCAGTCCATTCATAGAAAAGAGGTGCAGTCTATGCTTCCTCATTAATGTTGGGATGCCAAAGTCAAAGTAGGAGTCGACAAGCAAATGGCTCCCTCTTCCCAAGGCTCAGAGTGCACATGGATGAGCTTGCAAAAAGAGCACTAAAGTCTTTCCCAGGAAGCACCAATTTTCTCTTCCTCTTTCTATATATTGTAAAAATTCTTATTTGAGAAGGAATCAACTCTCTTAGCCTTAAGGCAAAACTCTGCCCAAAAATCTCTCGGGCTTATAAGGTATAGCTCTGCCATATTTTACCTTGAATTAGGACTTAGCATTTTTACCTCTATCTGGACTTGCACTTTAAAGTATATGTCTCTGTTCTTCTTTTGTGTTAAGTCATTGTCTTTCATGCTTTTAACAAATTGACTATAGCATGTCCAGTGCAATGTGAAGTCTCCTTTCTGTAGGTCTGCGAGAAGTGTCTATAGCAAGGATATAGGTACATGTGAATAGACTATCAAAGTGTGTTTCAGAACACCTTTGCTAGTTCCTTCCTCCCTATATCTCTACAGACTCCTGACTCACTGAAACATAAGAGTTTCCCACATCAGATGAAGTGTATGGGCATTTCTTCCTAGTGAAAATTTTATGTTCGAGCTGAGTGGGTCAACATTTTTTGGTGTATCACCTTTTCATTTTTAGGTTTAGTAACTATTTTTAGCATCTCTCTCTCCCTTTTCATCCCCCCTTTTTACACTTATTTGTTAGCAGTAGGAGAAACCAAGGCCTAAAAGATACACCAGAGGGAGCTAGCCCTTATCTAGAGACTCTCCCTTCTAGCTTTGTCAATCCCACAGGTGAGAGGGGAGTTTCCATTGTTGCGTGTGGAAGGGCGGGAGCTAGGCGTCATTCCCTTGGGTGTAATCCACTGCGTCAATAGTTTTTGGCATGCCTAGTGGGACCAATTAGGACAAGTTGTGTCTAAAGAGTTGAAGAATTTTTTGGTGTGTTCTTAAACCAACCAACCTTTAGAGGCTTTTGCATCAACACCAATGGTGACTTCGAGTTAAATCAACTGGTTAAGTAGTTCTGGTGCCATCAAGAAATAGTATTTTGGTATGTATAATTCTATCATTCAAAGCCATGGACTCTATTTTCCTTGGCCATCTTGGCTATGATCCTTACCAGCCTTATGTTGATCCTTATCAGGACCAATATGACCAGTCTTAGCCTTATGATGAGCTATATCAGCCTTATGCCTAGTCTTCTCAATGTGTCATTTCTCCTACTCAACCTAATCTCTTTACCAATCAACCCATTTCCACCTTCAAATGAGCACTGTTGGGATACAAAAAATATGTAATAGAGCTTAACACCAGAAGGGGATGTGACCAAGAGATCCTTGATCATGTTGTCCATCAAGTGAGAAATGCAATAGATCTACTTAAGAGTGAATGGAATCCCATTGAAAGAGCCAATTGGCAAAGGCTTACAAGTGAGATGTTGGATGTGAGTGGTTTGATTTCATCTTTGGAAGAGAAGCTAAGTATTCATGAGAGGTAGCCTTACCAAGTGTATCAACCTACATACTCACTGCCCCAAGTATCATATCAGTCATACATAGCCCCTACTTATGAGCTAAGTCAAGCCTGTCAAAGTCCTTTCCCCAATCATGCTAAGGAGAGTTCTGAAATAGTAAGTCTTATGTTTAAGGCTAATATTGATAAATAGATTGAATTGGCAAATCTTCAAATGCAGTAGTCTATTTTGGTAGCAAGGGAAGTGGAATGCAAACCCTCACTACCCTCTCACATTATGGCCCCATCACCCCAAAAGGAGATGCCCAGTTTGAATGTCTTGAGCTGGAATAAAGTGGTTGAGTCATGCAACAACAAGGAGGAGAAAGACATTGTCCAAGAGTGTGAGGTAAAAAATGAGGTTAGTCCTTTTCAAGTCCCTCCCACCCTTCCTCAAGAATCTTCTTACATTTCATGGCAACCTTCATGCACTCCCCATCTCTATGATGATTCCTACGAGCTCCAAGAGGTACAAAATGAGGATAATCTAGCTAAGTAGATTGAGGAATTAGAAGCTAAGATAAGACTACTTAGAGAAAGAGAGATGGAGCTTTCAAACCTTATAGAGGAGCTAACGCTAAAAGGTACCCCTTCCACCAATCCACAAGCTAATTTCAATATTGATGAAGTGTTGGTAAAGTGGAGGGATGAAAATTAAGTGATTTTGGCCCAATGTCTGCCCCCTCTATTCTAGAGAAAGCCCCCTCTTGTGTGCCAAATCCTTTCTATCAGATGGCACTTGCTCATTTTGGCTCATCTGATGCATCAATCGATCCTACCCTTAACCCTATGTGCCTAGCTTTCCAGCATGCCTCTCTTCAGACAACTCTACCTGTACATGAGCATACCCTCCCAAATCTTCCCCAACCTCCACAAGTCTTTCAACATGATCTCCAAATTCCAAGCTAGAAGAAGGAACATCATGAACCATCCTAGGACCTTGAAAGGATAAAGTTACTCCTTATTCATAAGGGGAAAATTCCAATCCCAAGGTCATGAGTTGGAAGCAAATAGTGGAGTCTTGGGGCAAAAAGGAAGAGGAGAAGAAATGTTTTACTCAAAACCTTGAAGAAGATGAGGCTGTTCTTGCTCTTGATGATGATTGTGACCTCTAAGAAAGGCTCTTATAGGAAGATAGAGATAGGTAGATTACAGAGTTAGAGTCCAGAGCAAGTTTCCTCAGCCAGTGGGTGGTGGTGTTTCAGACCAAATAGCAAATGCCATGTCTGAACACACCCCATCTACATACCTCCAAGAAAGCTATCAGGCCATGCCTGATATAGTGAAGTGTTGACCAAATGGAAAGAGGAAAATCATTTGATTCTATCTCAAGGACTGCCTTCTCTTCCACATGAGTTCATCTATTAGCCTTCCATTTTCCCCCTTCTCGAGGAGGAACATGTCTTGAAGGAAGCAAGTGAAGAGGAGTATGCTCAGTTCATGACTCATCAAGGAGGCTATGAGCTGGATAAGAGTGGAGAAGGTAGCATTGGGACTCAAATAAGTATGCAAAGGGGCTGCAGGCTTTCAGATTTATCCCTTCAAGAGGTTGGTGAATATGGAGATACTTTCTTTGAAGTCATCAAGGAGGATGATCATACCATGGAACTTGAGCATGAGGTAGAAGAGAAAAAGGTAGTCAATGATGCATATCAAGGGGCTTATAGTAATGAGCCAGTAGTGATTGATTTCTTGATGAGATACACTAGCATGAAGAACTAACAGGAGGCAAGCTTCCAAGAACAAACATAGTACATATATATTGGAAGCATGTTCGATTCTGATCCACTTGGATTTAGGCCAATCAAGGTGATAGGCAAGAGGAGTAGGTCACTAACTCTCCATTTCATTAACCACTTGTCTGGCACCATAAGTTTCCTTACCAGGAAGGGGACTTAAGAAATTTTCCCTTTGATCTAGGAGGGAAGCAGATGTACCTAGTTAGTTGTACATAATATTTTGTTTTCAGTTTTTTTTCCTACTTTCCCTAAGTGTAGTTTGCACAAGTAGTGTTTTTAGCCTTGTGTGTGTTTTCCTTTGTGTGTGGGGGTAAAATATCTCATGTTTGATTCTTGGATCTTTTGGGGTTGTTGTTAACTTTTCTTCAAATCTACATTCTGACTCTGTGCCCAATGGACTTCAAGGCAACTGGTCTCTAAGCATAGCAGGCATGCTTCCCCTAGGAGTCACCAATTTGTTGACCATTTTTGGCCCAACAAGCCAAAATTTGGTCCCCCACTTTTTTTTAAAGCTGTTCTGAGCCAGTACTTTTGATTTTGCATGAATCTTGCAAATTTCTACAGACTCTACAAGTTTTATATGGACTTCACAGGGACTTCTACAAACTCTACAGGTGTAGTCTTTTGGCACATGAAGAACTAGTTCAGAGAGTGCAAGGTTTTACAAAGCTTCTTTGGACTCTTGTCTGAAGAAATTCATAAGGAAAGAGAGCTCAAATGGTTCAAAGATGCTTTTTCTTAAGGTTGGAAGAGTGGTTCAATGACATAATCTTTCCAAAAGTTAGTATCTTTGAACTGTTGAACCATTGAACTAGTTCAATGCCTTGGTTCAAAGCCTTGGTTCAATCGGTGAAGTTCAATGCTTCAGTTCAATGCTTTAGTTCAATCAGCTAAGTTCATCGGCAAGTTAAATCAAATGGTTCATCAGCTTGGTTCAATGCTTTGGTTCAACACCTTGGTTTAATTCTTTGGTTCACTTAGTCGGTTCATCTTTCAGTTCAATGGCCTTTGGTTCAATTAAAGAGTTCATCAGATGGTTCAATGAGCTTGGCTCTACGCTCATTTTAAAGCCTTGGTTCAACAACTATTTGAACCATTGAACTAGTTCAATGGATTGGTTCAATGGTTGGTTCAAAGGAGCTGTTGAAATGAAAGTTCAAGCCTCCCGAAGGACAAGTGCCCTTGTAGAGGGTAGTTTTGGGTTCAAGAGCCCTTGCGGAGGGCAGAGAGCACTTCAAAGAGGCCACAAGGAAAGAAAGCCACAAAGGTAAGATCTTTGAGAATTTTTTTAAGGCATTGAATGAATTCTTTTAGATTTTTTGTCTAAAGGAATTCCTTCAGACAAAAAGTATGAAGGAATTCAGAAGGCCGTGGGAAGAAAGCTAGGAAAACTCTAAAGAAATCAAAGCAGTCGAGATAATTCTCGTAGACTTTTTATCCACAAGAAATTACTCAATGGAAAATAAGCCCACAAAAAAGGCCCATGGGGAAAAAGGTCGAAGCAAAAAGCTGAAGGAAAGTCCAAGGGGGATGGGCTTGAGGATGTCAAAGTTAAACATGGTAAACTAGCTATTAGAAATTCAAAAGTGACGATGGGTGCACGGATGTCAAATTTAAAATGGTGAAATAGTCATTTGCTTTTAAATTGCAATAGCACCAACCATGAAAAGAGCCCAAGGAACGTAGTGACCCGCTAGAAGATAGCCCTAAGGGCTGAAGGAGCCAAAAAGAGACAAAACCAGGATGAGATAAGGCAAGAAACAGACAAAGCATCCAAGTGGCAAAAGGAGGTGTCAACTCAAGATTTATTCCTGTAGTTGGAACGGTGCTTGCCAGGTGGTCACCAAATAGTGTAAACAGTAAGTGACATGGCTTGTTTTCTCTAGTTTACATTTATAAGTAGAAAAGCCACACAAATGCCTTAAAGCGAGTAGTCTGTTCACAAAAAAGAGGTGCGGTATATGTTTCCTCATTAATGTTTGGACACCAAAGTCAAAGTAGGAGCCAACAATTAAATGGCTCCCTCTTCCCAAGGCTTAGAGTGCACATGGGCTAGCTTTCAAAAAGAGTGCCAAAGTCTTTCCCAAGAAGCACCAAGTTTCTCTTCCTCTTTCTATATATTGTAAAAATTCTCATTTGAGAATGAATCGACTCTCTTAGCCTTAAGGCAAAACTCTACCCAAAAATCTCTTAGTCTTGTAAGGCAGAGCTCTGCCAGATTTTACCTTGAATAAGGACTTAGCATTTTTACCTCTATTTGGACTTACACTTTAAATTATATGTCTGTGTTCTTCTTTTGTGTTAAGTCATTGTCTTTCATGCTTTTCATAGATCGACTACAACATGTCCAGTGCATTGTGAAGTCTCCTTTCTGTAGGTCTACCACAAGTGTCTATATAAAGAATATAGGCGCATGTGAATAGGCTATCAAAGTGTGTCTCAGAACACCTTTGCTAGTTCCTTCCTCCCTATATCTCTACGGACCCCTGACTCACTGAAATAGAAGAGTTTCCCACATCAGATGTAGTGTATGGACATTTCTTCCTGGTGAAAAGTTTATGTTCAAGCTAAGTGGGTCAACATTTTCTAGTGTATCACCTTTTCATTTTTAGGCTTAGGTTCTATTTTTAGCATCTCTCTCTCCATTTTCATCCTCCCCTCTTTTTACATTTATTTGTTAGCAGTAGGAGAAACCAGGGCCTAAAAGATAATCAGAGGGAGCTAGAACTTATCTAGAGACTCTCCCCTCCAGCTTCACCAGTCCCACAGGTGAGAGGGGAGTTTCCATTATTACGTGTGGAAGGGCAGGAGCTATGCATCCTACCCCCAGGTGCAATCCACTGCATCAACAATAATGTAATAAAACCTAAGGTACTATAATATATAGACATTCTCTCTCCTATTTTTAAATATTCTAAAATTGATAAGGTCATGTTAGTTAATGAGCATACTTGCAAGAATATAACATATTTTTTCCATATCATTTGAAAATTATTATAAGCTACCTAATCCCTAAAAAAACCAAACCACATTCAAAAATTGGGCTAAGGTGAATGACTTGAAGACCATCCTTGCCCTATGGTTATATTCTAGAAATTAGGTATTTTCATATTTCAATGACAGCATTCATATTAGTCAATTTGGACCTCAGATAAGAATGATCATGACTTTGATGAATATGATATGTGTAAATCCAACCACAACCTATGTAAACAGCATTTGGGCACCCTTGGTCTATTTTATGGTCAATAAATATCTCACCCCTCCCCTAGGTAAAGTGATCAGCACTTGTTTGAGTAGGTAGATCTTTGCAATTAAGAAGAAAACTAGGAACTATTTCTACATGATGTCATACCTCTTAGATTCCCTACTTGTTACCATGAAGATCCCCAACCTAATAGAATGATCACCTGATGGTACATAGATAGTCTCCCAATACTACTCAAAAATGCACATATTCAAATACAAGGACCACATCCAATTCATATGTGGCTACATTTATCCATCCCTATTTGAGGCCATAACTAAGAATCTAATGCTAAGAGTCAACCCCTTCACCAAAAAGTCCATTGAGGCCATGGGAGGCATTTGGTTGTATCCAAATTAAACAATCATCAGGATTAAAGGAACATAATGCACTCCCCTTAGATTACTAGTCCATATGCTAAATAAGTTAGCTTAATAGGAGGTGGCTTGCCAATTATGCAATTGAATAGATGTTTTATGCAAAACCAAGAGGAAGGGACTACTTCATAGGTTCCCCTTGAACATTATAAGGAATATTTTTGTATAATGGGACAACATTGAGGTTGATTCCAAACATAAGACCTCTTTCAATCTCCAAGTGCATGATCTAAGGCAGTGAGATCCATAGGGAAAGGTCAAAGAACACTTGAAGGCCAAGATAACCAATGTACCATATGATCATCAAGTTGGTACTTTTTACCCCATATATATAAAGGCCTCTTCATTCTCTAAGGTCACTTATAGGTTGAAAAATCACAACATCTAACCAGAGTGTAAAATGTAGAGAGAGTAGAAAGGGGATGATGACAAATGGAAATTGGGGTTAAATGAGTACCATTTTCTAAGTGGTGTACCTTCTAGACCTCCACCATCCTAGTTTTAGATTAAATCTAGACTTGAGGTACAACTTGAGTAAAGGCTAGATGAGAGAAGGCCTGGTGAAATTGTATCTTCCTCAACTCAAGTAGATGAACAAGGATCACCACTGGAAGAAATCCATGTGGTAGCACTAAACCCTAGTGAAATAATTGAATATGCTCTAAAATTGCTATCATCAACCAGAGAATCTGAAGATGAAAAAGTGGAGATAGCCAAAGATGAAAAGGGTAAGGAAGTGTTGTACATAGTTCATATAGACCCCCAAAATAAAATTTGAATTGGCCACTATCCCAATGAAGGATAAGAACCTGAAGGTGACCTTCACTCATCCATTGAGTGAAGTTAATCTCTTTACTGAGGAGAAATTGATCTAGGGTCCAACCATTCTTGAATTATTTATCTATGGAAAATTGAAAAAGGTACCTACCATACACCATATTTAGGTATTGGTGCAAGCAACTAATATTCTATTGTATAAGAAAGCCAAACCATGGATAGTTGCATTGTAGAAGGAGGAAGAGAGAAGAATGACTACCCCAAGAGAATCAAGTGGAGCACAAATGGAGACCCCAACTCCCAAAATGATAGAATATTTAGTTGGTGTCAAATTTGATCCAACCACTTCTAGTTTACAAGAAGAAATCCATGATTGGTGGAGAGTAATTTAATTTACAAAAGGTAGAACCTTTTATTATATTAACTAGTTAGAGGATAAAATCCTAGTGAAGATCCAATATTTAAAGATGTCCTTGAAGTAGCTCAGGCTTAGTTAGATTAATTATAGATAATGGCTAAAATCATCCTATAAAAGAAAAATAACCTGAAGGAACAAGCCATCTTATCCAATCAAGAAGATAGGTTTAGGAAATTTTAAGACACCATGACTATTTTATTTAGTTCTTTAAAGTCAATAAGGACTAAGCAAGATGCAAAAAATAAGCAAAACTCTAAGGCTACACACCAAGTTGGCCAATGGTAGGATTCAAGCTACCATGTAAAAGATCTAATCAAGGTCTTTACTAAAGATCACATCCATGGATTTAGCATAATTAGACTAGTCCATATTAATATGTCTATGTACATATTAATTGATAAGATCAAGGCCCTAAGTTGTTGGTCCATGCAGATGGAGGACATCTCTAAGGACCTCAAGCAACAAGAAGATAAAATGTTGCATATTTTAGATATCTTGATCAAGGAGCCTACCACACTTAGTCCCTTAGGTCTAATAATTGATGAATATTTTAAGCATATAACTACTCAATTCATGCAAGAAGTAAGGAACCAAGGACAAAGGAAAATAAGGGCTAATGATAATAAGGTCATAGGCCTAATTTTGTCATCAAAGGAGAAGATGGGAAACGTCAGGGGTATCAAGCAAGCTTTGGAAATGGTTGAGAGGGATCTCAAGGGATTGGAAGATCAAGAAAAAGATTTATTCATGAGACCCATTATTGATCTCTGTCTTATCAATGAGCAACATTACATAATGAATATCTTGCAAGAAAGGTAAAAGACTGCATCAACACAAGGGCCTCCCAATTAGTTAAGATATGAATATTGTTTTCTATAATTAAGCTTGTATAATTTTTAAAAAAGTAATATTATTTTTTAAAGGCATGTGCAACTTGTGAATCACATTTCTTATAGGTCAGTCCATTAGGGAAGTCTAGTGTATTCTAAAACACTTTTGGAAAGGATAACTATCCTAACACTTATAATTTTATCATTGGATATAACTAATTGAACACACTTCCTTGCATTCTATAAAATTAAAATTATAATTTTTAAAAAGGGGGAGATTTATTAGATCTAAGAGCTAATTATAACTTTTGATAAATCAATATAAGCAAGGAATTCATAAAAATTTGTCCACATTTTCATATGTCTATTGTTATTCTATCTTTTCTCTCATTTGTTTGTTCTGATTTCCAAATTTTATGAGTATGTATAAATTTTTGATGTGTACATTTTGAATGAAAAGCAATTAAATTGTGCTAATGCTAGGTTAATTGAATTTTTTTAGGTTCATTTCATTTACTTACTCTTCTTACATTTGGGTTGATGTTGTTTGCTTGTAGGGGTAAATATTTAAAGTGACCCAGATTCTTATTTGCATTATTTCACACCATTCTTAGATGTTTGCCTAATTTTTGATAGGATTTGAACTCATGATACTTCATGTCATACATTGGTTAAGTGCATGTCTGGATGATATTTGAACGTTATCATGATATTTGGAATGAAGATCAACAACATCTCTTCTCTACCTTACCTTTCTTTTTGATCATTTTTTAACCAGATCACTCTAGCTTAATTTTAATTGTAAATACCCATATTAAATTAGCATTTAAATTATTTCTTGATCATAATTCACCATTCTTATAATAACATACTTTGCATTTTACATAGACTAACATTTGACCATGATGGCTCCCAACCACCAAACATTATAAATATTATGAAACAATCCACTTGATTTGCATTTATTTCATCAATAGATAATAGGATTATCACAACCTAAAACTCATGCACTGAATTCTTAGAGTTATAAAATGTGAAGTGTTCTTGAGCACTCTAGGCACCTGTGATACATATTTAGGCATCAACAGGTGGGGCTTTTCTTGGTGTCAACCATCAGAGCTATCTCTTGAGCCTTAATGTGTTATTACCTTCCTCTCAATCCTTAGTGGGATATATAACTACTTGAACCTTCTCAAATATAACTTCTTAAAAATTCCTTTTACTTCAACCTACACTTATTCAAAATTAAACTTTTCTTAAGAGCTTCAACTGAGCTTTGATACTAATCTGATGCAAGTATACCTCTTCTAGGTCTCTTGCTCATGGTCTTTTAGGTCCATCCTCAAGAATTTATAGAATTTTTACCTCTTATATGAAATTGAAACAATATAAATATATTTTCAATAGTGGACTCCATCAAGACACAATCTTTAACTGATATAAAATGGTTCTTTTAGACCTTGATTATCAATCTCAAGCCAAAATACAAAAAAACATGATATTATTGCTTTTAGATCTGTATTTCTCTACTTAGTATTCACAACTAATATTATTTAATATATAAAGAGTTTTAATCCTTTATTTTTTTCTATTCAATCTAATAAATATGTTTCACCTTGTCAATAAACACTTAATATTTGACAAAGATAATAAAGCATGGTTCTAGGTTTTATAACCAGGACTGTAAATAGGTATTATTTAGTGCCTTGTAATGCTATGATATATAGTATTTGGAATCACTTAAATAACCTCATAAAAAACCTATTCCAAACATCCACAACATTTCAAATACTTTGATATATTCTTCTTTACATTATGTTTTATTTTTAAACTTTGAGAAAGGGTTTCTAGGATTTATTAACTACAATTCAGCCTTCTTGCATATGATTTAAATTATACAAAGTCATTTCATTATTATCAATTATTATATAGGTTATTTATAAAAATGTTTCAACTTATTAAATTGAGTTATATTTTTGATCTTACTTGAAATGCAATAAAATGATGAAAATAGGGGTTTAGTCCTAATTATATTGGCCTACACACTCTTGAAATCCATTCCTTTTATCCTTATTAATGGTGTTTTATTTAGAAAGGATAAAAATTGAGTGTTATTAAGGTGTATTGATAAAAATTAGGTTGATAAAGTTCTTTAAGAGTTCCATGATGGCCTATCAAAAATTCATTTCTCACCAAAGACTACTACTACTAAAATCATAAGAACTAGTTATTACTAGCTTGATTTTTTTAGAGATGCCCAAAAATGGGTGAGAAATTATAAGAAGTTTTCTTATTTCATAGGAAAATAAAAGTTATCTACCATTCCTATTCATCCTATTTAAATATATCATCTTTTTATTCAATGGGGTTTATACTTCATTGTTATGATATATCCACCTTTTAGTGCTAGCCAGAAATGGGTGTTGACAACCATGGGTTACTTCACAAGATGGGATAAAGTAGTTGAATTGAGGGAGGTTACTAAGTATTCCATCCTATATTTAATTAAATTTATTTTTATAAGGTTTGGTGTCCCATTTAATATCATTTATGAAAATTCTAAAGCCGTTTTAGGCACTCAAATTAATGAATGGGCAGTTAAGCAAGGGATCTATTTTAAAATCTATTCAAACTATTACCCTCAAGGAAATGGTTTAGATGAGTATAAATAAAATTAATTTATAAGGATTAATAAGAGGAAAATTGAGGATAATTATATATATTGGTATACCAAACTCAATATATCCCTTTGGGACAATATAACCACACATAAAAGAGCCATTGGGAACTCTCCCTTCATGTTGGTGTATGGGAGAGATGAAAAAATTCCCTTGTCATTGGATTTACCTTCTCTTGAGATTTTACAACATCTATAAATTATATATAATGATATAATGATAGTAATATTAGTTTATTTTATTGATCTAGAAGAGGTAAGAAACCAAGCAATGCATACCTTTGTGGATCATCAAGCCTAAGTGAAGAGAAATTTTGACAAGAATGTTGTTGATAAAACCTTCAAGGAAGGAGATATATTTTTTAAGTGGGATTAATATAGAGATAAATATATAATACATAAAAAAATTTATTCCATTTGGAGTGACCCATACATTAACATTAGTTGTAAGCAAGCAAACACTTTCTAGTTCTCAATGTTAGATGGAGAAGTATTACTTATCCCAGTCAATGGCATAAACCTAAAACCCTACCTTTTGGGTCATTTTCAATTCCTATAATTATTAATGTAGTTTTTTTTTTCATTATTCCAAGTGTTGTTTTCATATTGTTTTTATTATTTGATTCCTTGTTATGTGTTTTGAGGTATCTTTAGTTTGTTTATAGTTTTGTCAAACATGTTTTAGTCATGGTTGCACTTTAAGATTGCATTGTTTCAAGAATTTTAGTGACTCTTATTCATAATAGACTTTAATAAGGATATTATATCCTTGAATATCATTAAATCAACCCATGGAAGTTATCAAAATGTGTTTCCCTATTGAATCCTAAAAGTGTATCATAGGTTGTTCTTAGTGCTTAAGAAACACTACTCATTTTTGAATTCATAAAATCCAACACATGAGTTGCAAGATGTGATAATATTGTTATATTTGGTGTAATATAGGTAGAACAAGTGGTCTCTTTAAAAAAATTATATTAGTTGGTGGTTGGGAGCCATTGTGGCTTAATAGTTTATCTTTGATTTCAAAGATGATCTATGTAATTTAAAGTGAATGTTGCTTAAACCTAAGTCTAAATATAAATTAAGATGAGTATTCACAATGAAAATAATTTAAGATGAATCAATAAAAAAAGGAGAAAAAGGAAGGGTAAGGAAGAAAAGAGAGGTGTTGTTGATCTTCATTTCAAACATTATGACAAAGTTCTAATTTCATCTAAACATGTATTTAACTAATATGCAATGTGAAGTAGCATAAACTCAAATCCTATCACACTTCAGGAAAGCATATAAGGAAGGTATGAAAATATGAAAAATATGTAATTTAGTAATTTTACCCCTAAAAGCAAATAACATTATCCCAGATGCAAGAAGAGTAAATAAATGGGTTGAAGAAGATGCAATTTCATCAGGCCTTCTTTCCTCTAGCCTTTTCTCAATTTGTGTCTTATGTCTAAACTCTATTTATAGATGGGTTAGTGGAGGTATAGAAAGTACACCACTAATAAAATGGTACAACCTGGGCCCCAATTTCCATTTGTCATCTCCTCCTTTTTATGCCTCTATATCCTAGATTATGGATTGATGTTGTGTTTTTTTAATATAATGGTGACCTTAGAAAATGAAGAGTCTTATGTGTAATATGGGTCAAAAGGACCAAGATGTTGATAATAAGGTAAATTTATTCCTTTTGCCTTTAAATGCTCCTTAAACCTTCCATGGGGATACCATTTCCTTAACTCATCAATTTGAAGTTTGAAGGAGGTCATATGTTTTGAAGTAGCTTTAATATTTTCCCATAATGTAAACATAGTTATACCAATGGTTATGGAGAGGGTGTGGAGTAGTCATTTCATTTTGGCATTTCAAATACCATCTATTCCATTGCATATTTGATAAGTTACTTCCTACTCTACTAGTTTTATTGGCACATAGACAGGTACCCTTAGTGGGGTGGATTGTTTACCTTTAGTCTTGATCTATATGTAATTTGGATATATCCATATGTCACCCATGACTTCAATAGTATTATTTATTAGTGGGTTAAATATCATCATTTGGATACCTATAATGGCCTAAGGGTTTTATAAACACAATCATAAATAAATTAGAGGTGGTCCCTATATTTGAAGATATGTAACTTGGAGTAATACTGTGAGATAATTTGTGTCTTATTAAGTGCCCATTCCCTAAGGTTGGGGACATTTTTTGTAGGAATGAGAGCATCCAAAGGATATTAAATAATGTAGAATTGAACTCTACTCCTCTTCTTGATTCCATAAAATTGTCTACTCAAAAAAGTGTTGATTACTTTACCAAGAGGAGGGGTGACTTGTGTATACACATAATATTTTCAAGATTTTATTGATTACTGACACTTTATATCTTGTAGGAACCTATCAAGTCTCAATATATCTAAGTCCATGCCTTAAGGGGTGCATTTGGAAAGAGGTGGGAAAACCATCAGTGCTTCATAATATTATTTTTGCTTTTTCCACTTGTCATCTACACACTTGTCTCCTAAAACCATTAACCCTAAGTTTATTCTTCTCAGTCCTACCTATTCTAGTATTTTCTTCTTTTCATCCCTTATTTTCTTACCTTAACACTCTTTTGGATAGTTGGTTTTACTAGGTCAATTGAGTCAACCTTGTATAGTTTAGGAGTATGTTTCACTTTCTTATCTTATTAGCCTTTTGGCCAACCTAGCTTAGTCCCAATGAATTATCCCCGAAAACACACTGGGTCAACTGGGTCAACCCTATACAATAAATTTTTTTGAGAAGATTTAGGGAATGATCCACCTATATATACAAGTTAATTTCCAACCATTTCATAAGAGGAAAATTATTAGTGAATAAATGAGAGTGAACATCTGCTTATTGACCATTCTGATTGAGGAATGAAGCTTAGGGTTCCATACTTTCTTTGAAGATATGGATCTTGTTTTGTGGATAAGTATTTTAGGTGATTAGATAGGTTATGTATCCTAGAGCTAATTTATCTTGATTATCTTTACATACCATAACAATATCTTATGAAGCACCTTGGCCAAGGGGGAGATTGAGGCTCGATGGGTTCATCTTCAAAGGTAAGTATTCCTAACTTTATTTATCCTTTATAAGAGTAGATATATAATGAATTTGTATTATTCACTCATGTATTATGATTTAATATACATTAACATGAGTATATATCTTCTAATACATGTTTAGTTTAGTTGTTTATTTTGTTTCTAACCCCCACTTTGTGCCACAAGCTTTGGTGTGTACTAGATTAGATTTAATTTCTTGTTATTAGAATAATTGAAATGATTTAAACCTTAGGAATCCATTAGGGTTGTTGTGCAATTGTGTTAG
The DNA here is from genome assembly GCA_037957365.1 of Torreya grandis. NCBI lineage: Eukaryota > Viridiplantae > Streptophyta > Pinopsida > Cupressales > Taxaceae > Torreya > Torreya grandis. The sequence goes on from JARHVA010001455.1 coordinate 514,585, forward strand.
ATGGTAAGCTTTGGAACCCTTCCTATCATGATATGTTGTGACAAGTGATCCCCTAATTGGGTCTAGTAGATCCCCATATTGGTCATGCTCCCATTTAACAAGTGTATCCCCAATTAGAAGTGTAGATATGCTCTATCTTCTTTGAGATATGATTGATTTATAGACATGATAAATTTCAAATTGTATACATTCTGGTGAACCCAATGTGAAACTAACCCTTGTAATATTTATTTCACTTTATTTCATTCTTTTGATCATCATTTTTATCATATATTTTGACATAATGGATTGATTCTATCAAACTAGCTATTTTTCTCTATGTATAGATTTCCAAAAATAGGAAACTAGTTTAACCCAATCGACCCAGTATAGGTTTCCAAAATTTTAGAGACCCAATTTAGCCTACTAGGTCAACCTAGTTGACCCATTATAGTTTCAACACTATGTAGTAGGTTCCTGCACATCTTGATCAATCTTATTGACCTAGTTTGCAGGTTTCTCAAGCATACTTCAATGTTATTCATAAATAATATTCATTTTTTGCATCTTTGATCCATAAAGGTTCCTTTTTACCTCTCTATCTCTTTATTTTCAAATTTTACAATCTTTAAAATTGCCCTTGCATAGTCAACTAGATTGACATTATCAACCCACTTTTGTGTTTTGTGTGCTATCTAAAATAACTAGATTGACCTTGCTAACCTAGTTCATTTTTAGACCTTGATTTATTAGTACAGGTTTGACCCTATTAGCTCTATTCTATATTTTGTGCATATAGTATCAACACTATACCTTGTTTCAAGTTGGAATTAACCTTACATATGTTAGTAATTAGCTCACACATTTATTTTCTTGTTGCTTACATGCTTAGAATAGATCACATAGTTTAATTAGGGTATTTTTAATTAATTTCTTAGTTTCAATGGTTCTATTATGCACACACATCTAGATCACATAACATAAACAAGCACTTTAACATTTTGTCTACCCAAGGCCAACCTACTTGTATTTTATCACTAAGGGGGAAGCCAATTTGATGCTTTGGTCAAGTATAAATCATGGTTAATGGTATATTCTAGTTAAATACCTGACACCCTTATCACTGTGGTGTGTGAAGTAAGGGGGTAGGCCCTAATACCAATCTTATATTATTTCCACTATAGTCCCTTTCATCCCAAACTACTTAAAACCATCCTTAGATTGTTATCTAGTACCTTGTTTATATCCAACTTCCAATCACATTTAAAATCAAATATTAATAATATAGCAAACTTTCAAGTTGACCAATTAGTTATCTCTTTACTTTTTAATTTGATTTCTTTCTCTTCTCTCAATTATGTATGTAAAATATTACATTAGCTAGTGTTAGTACAAGATTTTATTTTGTGTGTTTTAATTGGATTGGCCATCATCAATCCAATTGTCTATCTATTTCTTTTTAGTATTTACTTCTTTACATTATTTGAAAAATTATATTTTTAAAACTTTCTATCAACTTTCTCATATTTCTTTTTTGTGTTCTCTACGCCATCATATATCCAACTCAATTTATGATTTGTAAAATAGATGAGTAAAAACAAAGATATAGGTAAAACAAAGAATCTACATATTTCTAGCCTCTGTTCACTGTATATGATCGACCCAATTGACCTTGTACTATCTATATACCTTTTTTAGCTTCTATACACTATACAAGATTAACCTAGTCAACCTTGTACTATTTATAAACCTTTTTAGTCTCTATTTTCTATATAGGATCAAGCCAATCAACCCTGTACTATTTATAGACCCTTTTGAGCCCTTATTTGATTTACATGATCAACATAGTCAACCTTGTATTATTTTTTGTCACTTTTTGTTCCCCTTGTGTGGTTATCTAATCTTATTTCATCATTATGAACTCTATTCAACCTTATTTGAGTAAATACCATTGCATAATGAAGGACTTGTATAATAACCTCACGTATTTCATTAATTTAGATGAAACCATCCAATTTCTTCCTCCCCTTCTCCTAAATCAAAACCACTCACTACACAATGTAATGTAGATAAGGTCATTCATCCTAATCCTCTTCCCAATACCAATTTTGGGAATCCTCCACCTACATAGAATCCTCCTCCCACCAACACTACCAATACTTTTCCTAAAAACACTAATACAAGAACCAATCCACTTATTGATAAAACTCAACTTCTTTCAAAATTCATAAAACAGATGAATATCATGCAAACTTTCAATCAATCTCAAGTGATGAACATGCAACAACATTTATTACACATGACTAGTCAACCAACTCAAGTTATCATGTCTCAATCAAATCCAAATTTTGTCCCTCCTCCTCTTAGAGATGCAAATGGGAATATCATCCCTCAACCTCCAATGAATAAAAATTCTTCAACATATTCAAAATTAACCTTTAGTCCCATTCATCGCATCCAAAATATTGGAAATATTTCTCTAACTATCACATATAATGGTACTAAATACCTTACCATATTTTTTAAATATTTTGGTAATCTCTATAAGTAATGCGTCTAAACTAACACCTTTGATACCACCAAGATTTTAGCCAAAACCTTTGTTAGTGATGCACTTGAATGGTAGAAACAACTTCCTAGACATTCCATCTCACAACTAGAGGATTTATTCAATGATCTAGTGAAGGAATTCTAACATGATGACCTTCTTGAAAATTACCTTAGCCATTTCATCAATGCCAAGCAACTTCTTAATGAATCTATCGCCACTTTCATCAAATGGTGAAAGTATCTTTCTCACAAAGTGGACCATAACATGAATGATGATACTCTTTTAAAACTATTTGTCGCTACTCTTAAACCTCCCTTTTAATATAAAGTTCAAATCTTTTCACCTAAAACTTTGGAAGAAGCCTTAGACCAATAAAAAGGGCAAGACTTTATTATGACTCAATTTTAACCATATCAAACAACTACTAAAGTACCTTGTCAATCATTTTCTCATAACATTGATTCATCTAAGCCTCCAAGTGAAGCATCTAATTTAGTTAATGTTAACCCAACCCACCCTCCCTTGACCCTAGAATAACTTAAGAATAAATTGACACCCTTTAAACCCATGAGCTTTGATTCTTCCAAATCTCCTCCAAATTGGTACAATCTTGATAAGTTTTATTGGTGGAATACTACTATAAGTCATTCTCATGAGTCCTATCATGATCTTCACCAAATTCTTATTTCTTCCTTGCTTGGTCCACATTTCAATCTTGATACTCTCACAAAACAATGTTATTAAGACTATATTCAAGATTATCAAATTCAATCTCAAGAACCACAATCACATAAAAATAAACTAACTAATGATCAAAAATAATCATCCCATACCTATATCTCATCTTCTAATTTTTTTAAAACCATATTTGATCCTTCTTCCTACACCAATAAGGAAAAGATATTTAACATGAATAACTTTAAACATATTGTGACATCCATTTAATCTCAACCTCTTAAGTCACATGAACCAAAGGATTATATAGTTAAAATTACTACTCCAAAGCATATCATCCATGGTCCTCTTTTACATCCTCATACCTCTCCTACACATCATATGTCACATTCAACCTCCTTAAAATCTAACAAACCAACACATTTACCTATCTCTAAATGTACCTACCAACCCAATGCAAATCATGTTGATGGTTCAATATTAGCTCACTCCAACTCACATGTTGGGGCATCTTTTGATGCCCATCCACATGTCACTTCAGACTTTAAGGTATCTTGTGATGCCCATTCCTACATATAATCACTCTTTGGGGCATATTGTGGTGCCCGCTCTTATTTTACAATGCATAATAACAAACAAATCTAACTTCAAGAAACCTTTCAAGACTTATATACTTGTATTTCACATAATCATCTATAATACATATGCTAGCATAGGTCTTACTTGTTTCTTTGTTTTTGTGTATTTTCATTTCCTTCCTTTACTTTAATTTTACTATCATCATTGTTTTTATTTACATTATTTTCTTTTCTTCCACATTAAATTTAGCATTTTTTTTCATTTTTGTCTTTATATACCTCTTCCATTTGTATTTTTATGTTACTCTTTGCCTTAGTAGCTTTATGATCATTTTTGCCCCTTTCTTTAGCATTTACCTATTTATGTACCATAGTCTTCTTTATTTTTTGACATTTCTCTTTTGGTACCCCCGTGGGTTTTTCTTATTTGACTTGTTTCATAAGATCATGGATAGGACTTGATACTCCTCACAAAATTACAATCCTTTTACTTATTTTTCTCACTTATGTTTTACATTCCTGTTATCGCACCCCTTGGGTTTCTCTTTTATGAAGTTGCAGTGTAAGATCATGGATAGGTTTTGGTCCTTCTCATAAAATCACCATCTTTTCATGTTATTGATCTTTATTTTAAACTTTGGATTTTGCTTCTTTTACTAGATGGAATTTACAAACAATCTATGTTAGCATGTTTTCCTCCATTTCCCTCATTATTAAGATAATGAATCACACTTTTGATATCATTATATCCCTTATTTTTTCCCTTTGTCACATTTTTTGTAATTTGAAGCAATTTAAATTGTTCCATGTGTCATTAATCTTTATTTCCCCTTTCTTTTCACTCTACATTGGATAAAACAATGTCAAAGTCAAGATAGTACTTTTATTTCACCTAGATTTATGAGACTCTTAGACCCCATGCTCTTTAAAGTTTATCTTTCTTAGCAACCTTATCCCAAGTATTCAAATGAAAGTAATATTTATCACCCATGTTTGGTTTTTCAAATACATATGGAGTAGGAACAATAAAAAGCCATCAAGAAAGTTAAAAGATAAATAATTTGAAATATAAGGTAATGATATCTAAAAGGCAACATATAAAATCTCAAAATTCAAATTGACACAAAAAGACATGATCATATTCACATCTCCTATCTCTAATTGAAGTTAGAACTCCACAATTGGCCTCACATAGAGCCAAGGTCATTTGGGGTGTGGTAGGCTAGTATATTGGAATAAAGGATTTTAAAAGATTGTATGGTGATACCTACTTTATCATGCAAGTATTCAATATTTGTAGTAGACCAATGACTCTATCAAGGGTCCTAAGAAATAGGGAGCACATTTTGTGGAGGTAGTTCCATTTTAATTTTCATGCATATAGCCTTCATGGGATGATCTTTATATTGCATTTGTTGACCTAAGACTTGTGTAGCTAAGAGAAGTTCTTTGATTTAACAATTTTAGGAAAATTGGAGTATTATTCCTAATTTAATTAAAGGGTCTGAGTACCAAAATTAGTAAATAAATATATAATAATTATGATACTAATTTTTTAAAAGTAATTGTAATTTGAAATTTTCTAAAAATAGTAATAAGGAGAAGAAAATAAAACGTAGCTAGAAATTGATTGATTTGACTAAGACAGAGGTTAGAATTCACTGTAGAGGATTGAGACACTATCATAACCTGAGATCTAAACTTCATTTTATGATTAGATAGGAGTGATGAAACTAGATAGTAGTGGCACCAATATTATATTCTACCTCTATCGTTATTATCTTGAATATCTAAGCTTTCAAAGTTTTGTTCTCTATGTTTATGTGGCCCTATCTATTAAGTTTTAGTAGTTGAAAGTCTATATATATCCTTGTATAGTAGATTATTTCTTCAAACCCTATCTTCCATTTTTATTCAACCAATTTTGAGCAACAGGGGGGGGGGGGGGGTGGTTAGTGTGTGTAAGACATACTAGATGTGTTTCACACCTTATGTGTGGGTATGTTGCTTACATACTAATACTCTGAAGAGGGATCAAGCCATATGTAGTTATCCCACTTGATGTGCTTTATGAAATTATGTATATGAAGATGAATAATGATAAATTAGATGTGCTTGAGGTGGCTAGGGACTGGTGTAAAGATTTGAATGAGCTTTTAAGTGTATTGGTTGGCTATATGCAGAGAATAGGGAAGATTGATTAAGTAGTCTTGCTTGTATTCTTACTTGTTAAGTGATATTTACCAACCCTTTCCAAATAATATTTGAATAGGATTTTATATGGATCTATTGGTCATGGATTTAATTTACTCATGTTAGTTTGATAAAGATAAGGATGGGAAACTAGAAGAAATTTCCCAGTGGGGCTCAAAATGGACTTAGATAATAGCACTAAAAGTGGACAAGAGTGGCAACAGTGTTATAGTCCAAGTGTGGTGCTACTATCTTGAGTAGATGGGATTTAGGAGGATTGATTTATCTTAGAAAGAGTAGTTTGGGTAAGTTGGGACCAAGTCTAGAAGGCTACAGATGATTAATAATTAGTGAAAATAAGCCTAAGAGGGTCATGAAAGAAAGCAAGAGGGACCTAAGGGTTGGGTATTATTATCCATGCTCAAGTTACCAATTTTTTCATTTTATATGGCTACATTTAGCCCCCGCCCCCACACTTTATTCTAGTGATGCAACAAAGTGAAATTCTAGGATAAAGGCAAAATAGAAAACATACCTAAACTTACCTACAAGGGTGAAGCTCATGAAGTTGAGTGATGTTGGGTGTGCATAGAGAGAGCATGTTGTGAAGTATGAATTTTAAAGGAAAAAAATAAAGAGTAGATAAGTTCTTACTAGATACACTATATCTAAAATAAGAATGTATAAAATTGGGTAAGAGAGAGAGGAAGAGAAAGCAAATAATATACCTTATCACATACATGAGTTAATATAAAACCTTTTGTGATGTTGAGTGATGTTAGATTATGTTAAGTAATGCTGGAAGGTGTTGTAATAAAATAAATATCTTGAACATAGCTGAGTACTCAATTCCCTTAGAGTGGCTCAAGAATGCAAAGGCTATCCCTTTGGATTCATTATCACCCACTAAGTGAATATAGGTGGTCTTTCATGTGTTGATCAATGTTTGTACTATGTGCCCAATCCCTCTAAATAGGTGGCTAAATAATACAAAGGATAGCTAGTCCTTTGGCTCCATTATTTCTCATGAAGTGAAACTATAAACTGATATCGGTATGAAATGTATGTCATATGAGATGAATCTTAGATCCTATGAATTTATTATGATCTGACAATGTTGGCATGAATAGTTGAATATATTTTATAAACTAGGCCATTCTTGGCCACTCTAACAGATGGATTTAGGCTTGTATGAAAGCCACTCCAAACTGGTACACTAGGCTTGTATGAAAGCCACTTGAGAACTCAAGAACTTAGGAATATAGAATTTAGGATTGTATTAAAGCCATTAAAAAATGATTCCAACCATTTTTAGATGGAATAAGGCATGCAACTACTGAGAATGTCTAGGTAATAGTGAACTTGGAAAGAAAAAAAATAAATGTGTTGCATACATTACCCCCAATCACTGGTGTTTGAAACATGGATTTTGATCTAAAAGTTATATCAACCATTGTATCTAAAATTGGAAGTGAGAACCATCATGACACGTACGATTTCCCCTACATCTATATTTTTTTAGCAAAAGTGTATTGAAATATTTGAATCTAGTTTGAACTACAGCTGACAAAATTGTAACTAAACTTACCTTTTTGTTTATTTATAAAACATTTGGTTTTTATACTATTTGGATTGGAGCACCAAAATTATAAAATAGTGGTATTTATGCCATTGTCTAAGTTGGGAACTATTGTCTAAGGATAAATTTGGTAACTATTCTAGATTCTTGACTATCTGCCTATTCTATTCTGATTGTTTTGATGTCTAGTTATTCTTTTGGGTGTGCTGAATGCTAGATTTTTGATTATTAGGAGCTCTAATCTCTATGAAAAAACCCCTATTTTTCCCCCTCTTCTGAAGGTAGGAATTAAGAACCTATAATGAATTCTCTTAGAAGAAAAAAACCCTACAAGTGTGTTATGTTGTAAAGATACATGACATAGCAATGATAATTGAAAAAATATCTCAAGATATAACTTAATTTATCTTGAGAGATTGTTAGATCAACAAGGATATGCCTAGATGGATATAATAATGTAAGAACATGTTTAATGTAATGAATTAGAAATTAATTTCTGGTTAGTTTTTAGTTGTCATTTAGATGGATGGAGCATGATGTCCATCATGGCATCCAAGAAAGTGAGATAAATGCATGATGTAAATCATGACATTTCAAAAAATGAGAATAAAACAAGAAAGAAGCACACAAAGAAAGAAGTAATAAGTATATAAGGGTGTCTAAAGGGCCAGGCAAACAAGGGACATGGTCACATGTCACTCAAATTGGAAGGAAATCATATAAGGTATGTTCAAATGCCAAATATACATATAATTGAAACAAGAAAAGTTGGTGTGAAAGCCACAATCATATATAGGAGTATAGGAAAATGAGATTGGAAAATGTCTTAAGGCACACACATAAATAGAAGCAAAGGACATTGGAAAATATCCTAAGGAACATATAGGAAATAAAAAGGAACTTAGAAATACAAATAATCTAGTTTTGCTAAGAAAGAAAAGAAAGCATGTAAAGAACTGGAATTACAATCACATCTAACTAATCAAAGCAAAAGGGAAATTATGCAAGACATGTTAGTGAAAGACTAGGTATATGATAAAAGATACACAAGTGATTTATATTAGTGGATATTTATAGAGTAATCTATGTAATCTAGTAAGTAATGTACATCAACATGATAACTAGAGTGTATGGTGTATGAATGACATAACCTAGATGGTGTAGTCATATTGAAGATGCCCCCAGTGGATATGTATATTGATGTGTGTCTCAATGTAGAAGTAGGATTCACCCTAAGAGGATAGAGTGAAGCAATCAAAGAGTTGGATCTCATTACACACACTCAAGATAAGATCAAGTGATGCATGGTAATGTAGATAAATCGATAAATAATAGCATAGAATATCAAATGTAAGTCTAACATTATAGTAGAAGTGTAAAGCATGGATGATGCATATAGTCAAAGGATGATACCAACTGATGAGTCTCATGGGATAATACTTATCATGGTGTCTTGTATCAAGGAGAGGAATCATGTGTGATCATGAATCACAATGGAAATGTTGCAAATGTAGTTCTAAAAGTTGTATATGTTGTAAATTCTCTGAAATCTCTAAATTAGAAAACTGATTATGGGGTCCCCTTGTAACTCTGAGAAGTGAATGCAACTATAGGGATCTTAGGGACCCATATAGTAGTAATATAAGTTCTCTAAACATGTGTTCTATGAAGAGATGCATGAGATCTCAATAATACTACCCTGGGTGTGAACACTATAGCTAGAAGTAAGCTAGAATCCTAAAGCTATAGATGTGTATGAACTCTTTGTCCTAGTGATGGATGCCTCAACTATGTCTAAATTTTTAGATCAACAAGGATATGCCTAGATGGATATAAGAATGTAAGAACATGTGCAATGTAATGAACAAGAAATGAAAGTCCAGTTAGTTTGTAGTTTTTAGTTGGAGGGATGGAGCATGATGTCCATCATGGCATCTAAGAAAGTGAGATAAATGCATGATGTGAATCATGGCATTTCAAACAATGAGAATAAAATAAGTAAAAATCATAGAAATAAATAAGCAAGAAGCATATAAGGGTGGCTAAGGGGCCAAGAAAATAAGGGACATGGTCACATGTCACTCAAACTGGAAAGCAATCATACAAGGTATGTTTAAATGCCACATACACATACAATTGAAACAAGAAAAATTGGTGTGAAATCCAAAATCATATATAAGAGTATAGGAAAAGGACATTAGAAAATGTCTTAAGGCACACACATGAATAGAAGTAAAGGACATTGGAAAATATCCTAAGACACATATAGGAAACAAATAGGAACTTGGAAATGCAAACAATCTAGTTATGCTAAGAAAGAAAAGAAAGCATGTAAAGAACTAGAAGTACAATCACATCTAACTAATCAAAGAAAAATGGAAAGTATGCAATACATGTTAGTAAAAGACTAGGTATATGATAAAAGATACACAAGTTCTTTATATTATTGGATGTTGATACAGTAATCTGTGTAAGCTAGTAAGTAATGTACATCAACATGATAACGAGAGTGTATGGTGTATGAATGACATAACCTAGATGGTGTAGTCATATTGAAGATGCCCCCAATGGATATGTATATTGATGTGTGTCTCAATGTAGAAGTAGGATTACCCCTAAAAGGATAGAGTGAAGCAATCAAAGATTTGGATCTCATTGCACACACTCAAAAGAAGATCAAGTGATGCATGGTAATGTAGATAAATCAACAAACATTAGCATAGAATATCAAATGTAAGTCTAAAATTATATTAGAAGTGTAAAGCATGGATGATGCATATAGTCAAAATGTTTTTTGTTATTTTAGCATATTTGAATGTTTTTGTATCTTTTGAATTTTGTATTATATTTTTTTTTTTATATTTTGAATTATGTATAATCAAGCATAAGAAACTATGTACAAGTAAGTAGGAAAAAGATGATACTAATTGATGAGTCTCATGGGAGAATCCTTATCATGGTGTCTTGTATCAAGGAGAATAATCATGTGTGATCATGAAGCACAATGGAAATGCTGAGAATGTAGCTCTAAAATTTGTATATGTTATAAATTCTCTAAAATCTCTAAAGTAGAAACTTATTGTGGGGTCCCCTTGTAACTCTAAGAGGTGAATGTAATTATAGGGCTCTTAAGGACCCATATAGTATTAAGATAAGTTCTCTAAACATGTGTTCGATGAGGAGATACATGAGATCTCAGTAATACTACCTTGGGTATGAACACTATAGCTAGAAGTAAGCTAGAATCCTAAAGTTGTGGATGTGTATGAACTCTCTATCCTGGCGATAGATGCCTCAACTATGTCTGAATTGAAACTAGAGGAGTAACTATAGCTAGTGGAAAAACTAGAACTAATGACTATAAATTAGAAGATCACTCTGAAGTGGGGAGTGATAATTCATATGGAACTCCACCAACTATAATAACCTAATTAGCATGAATGAATTTCATCCATATATGAACTATAGAAGGTAATACTTGATGTTGATGAATCCATGGTCGACCAAGTAACATATCAAAAACTCCTACACTGGGAAATATAGTGAATGATGTGGCCACGTGTGTTGGGCCAACCTATAAAGGAAGTATAATATCACCCAATAAACTCAATATGTGCCCATTGAATAAATTAATAACTATGTTTATCAGTGTAATATCTTACTCTGAATATCCCAAATGATGTAATAATATCATAGTTCACATGTTCATACTAGATCAATTATCTATGAGAACATTATGAATAGGATGATTATGAATGTAAGATATGATAAAGAGTGCATGATAATCCATATCATCCTCAATGGTCCCCTACTCTAAGAAGGAGATGGAAGGTCTAGTTGGAACTTTGGAATTGTATACACCAATCATGTTATTTAAAGGATGTGTCTCAACTAAAGGTGTCATGTGTCAGGATCTTGCTCCTCAATTAGAGCACATATGATTACCTCTTATATTAGCAACTAAACACGGAATTTAACTAGAATGAATAACTAGAAATATGAAACAACACAGGATATGAGAGACAATACACAGTTGTATTAATAATCACTCAGAAGAAAATACAATAAAGAAGATGCCACTTCTTCTTCCACCTCAAAGTCTTGCCACACCTCAAGGACTTCTTCCCTCTCTCTCTCTCGGTCCCAACACACAACTCAAATACAGAATTTTTGTTCACCTCCACCAGTCAGAAATAATGCTACTAGTACACCAAGTACACAATCGTACTCCAAGTAGATCTCTTGCTCTCTGCTACCACCTATAAATCACTAGACCTTACTCACCATTGTAGATCTCCAAACATGGTCCTACACACCTGCTGACCAAGATCATACATACATGAAGAACCCTTCTAATTTTCTAAACTAGAACCCACACTTGGTACTGTGGCACTAGGAGGAACACACCATTGCTCTCTTCTCTCTGAAGGAGCTTATTTTGCTCTCTTACTCTCTAGCACACTTTTACAATACAAAACATGAGTCTATTATATAGATCTCATGCATACAATAATTAGACTTTCTTAATTACAATAATTAGACATGTAACTCAAGACTATAATTAGCCTTTACATGCAAACTCTCAGTTCAACAAACTAACTATCTATGCAACAAATAGTTTTGGAACCACCATAGGCGATCGACATTGGTCCCTATCTGCCTGGACGTGACTGACATCGGCCGACCTCTTACCGATACCAGTTGTCTTCAGCTCACACCTATCGATGTCAGTTTCATTATGCACTGCACTCTGCTGACGCCAGTCCCCCTAGAACTTAGCAACCTCCTCCATGTTTGCAACAGTTGAAGCTTTTAGCTCCATAACCTAGCAATCCCCCACTTGGAGATAAATAGTTGCAACTATGCTTGTACCTGTACACCATCTAATTCATTTCCTAGCTTGTATCCCTCTTCAAGCTCCATCTTGAAGACCACCCACCACACACCTTGTGATGTCTTTCCTGTCATCCAAGTAACTTGCCACATCCGAACCTACAAATCCATGTAGTGAAGCCCTTAACCCTGCATAACATGTTAACCTACTGCTAGTCCCTCTCAAATACCTGAGAATTCACCTTCCTTGAATTAGCTCCAAACTCTCTTACAACTCCCACTGCTTGGGAAAACTCAGGTCTACACCAAACCTTATGTGATTTTGAACCCTGTTCTAAGCTCAGCTTAAACTATCCAGCCCTTGGTGTGCTTTCTTATTCTGCATCCTGCATATTGAACCCCGCCAACACCATCTTCACATCAGCTCCCACTAGAGACCAAAAATCTCCATGTCTCTTATGCCAAAGAATTTAGCTACTCCAAATTCTTCTTGACATACCTCTAAACTAACTTTACCTTTAGCTCAAAAAACTCCCTGCATGTGTAACCCTACAACAAGCAACCACACCACATATAATAACAAGATAATGTTGTGACTCATCATCCACCTGGTAAAGACAAACACAATAGTTACACTGACATTGACTAAAGCCCTACTTTGTCACCCACCTGTCAAAACCTATACCACTATCCTATAGCTTCCTCAAGACCATATACCTTGGCCTTCCATCTCACGTATCCATCCACTCTCTTCTTTAACTTAGGAATCTATCCATCTTTCAGTGCTTTCTTCCAGCTGACAACTCCACCAACAAACTCCTATTTGGTTCTTCTCTAAGGACTCACACTCCTCATCCATGCCAAGCTCCCACTGTTTCTAGATTCTACCTACATTGCCTCTTCACCATCTTCCTAGTTTTTGACCATTAGTAAGCAACTAATAAGAAGGTGAATAATGAATATGAGGTCCACTTAGCCTTTCAGTCCTCCATATGGGTGTTTAAGACTCCTTGACAACTTGTTATCTGCCCAATATCTATTCTAGTGACTGATCTTAGTCATCTCCCAATCTACACCTGACCGACATCAGTTCCCTGTGACTGACCCTGTCTGCCAACATCAGTTTCTTGACCGATGCTCGTGTACCTACTACTAATGTCAATTGTTGTATGACCAATGTTGGCTCCTTCTACTCGACACCATCGACTCTGCTGATCTGCACATGACTAACATCGGTGCCTGTCTATTCGACGTCGGTTCCTCCTGATTGATGTCGATACCTGTGTTCACCTGTGAGTGATGACTTTTTACCTATGAGCTCCTTTTGGATCAAAACCCTATTCAAATTAACACAGCCCTGCTCAGAATAATTTAGTCCCCTCAGCTGATCTCTATCCGTCATCTCCTCCATGAACACCAAGGCTTTCTAGTTCTTAAGTTTGTCAAAGATGTTTGTCTTCCACTTAAGAACATGCATTCCCCTCCTACATATGTGACCAAGCCTACAAAGCCACATCTCTGCAACAAAAGGTGAATCAGTAATATAAGTAGATAGATAAAGGATACCTACTTTCTTACCACCATCTAATTCAAGTACATCCACTATGAGAGTTACTGTGCATCTCCCATCACCCAACTTTCTTGAAAAAATTAGACTCATCTCCAAGACTGGTACCTGCATGACCTCCTTCAACACTTGTGTGTTATCTGTCTGCAATTTCAACTTCACTTCCCCTTCGTCAACAATCTGACAAGGCTCACCAACCCCTAAATAACTCTCTCCAAAGTCTCCCTGGACATACTCTTGAAAAGATACTCTATTTCGGGTTGCATGGAAAGAGGCAAAAGAATCTGTAAACCAAGATTCTACTTTATCCAGAGCAACCTTTGCAACATCACCTACAACATCTACTTCTACACGTTGATCTTCTACCGACCAACAATCTCCTTTTCCTTACTCTTTCTTTCCATCAATCAGACCATTCATGCTATTTAGTTTCTCCATTGGTAGCTTACTTTCTTTTGCCATTGTTATACTCCCACTCAATCTGAAACCCCTGAGAGTGACCTATAATCAACAAACACTAACCAGATCTGAACCACTTGTTAGTCAACCCAACCAAAAGCTCTGATACCATCTATCAAGTGGTATCAAGCTCTAGAACCTACAACCAAGCTCTGATACCAACTATTAGGATCTTGCTCCTCAATTAGAGCACATATGATTACCTCTTATATTAGCAACTAAACACAAAATTTAACTAGAATGAATAAGTAACTAGAAATATGAAACAACACAGGATATGAGAGACAATACACAGTTGTATTAATAATCACTCAAAAGAAAATACAATAAAGAAGATGCCACTTCTTCTTCCACCTCAAAGGCTTGCCACACCTCAAGGACTTCTTCCCTCTCTCTCTCGGTCCCAACACACAACTCAAATACAGAATTGTTGTTCACCTCCACCAGCCAGAAATAATTTTGCCAGTACACCAAGTACATAACTATACTCCAAGTAGATCTTCTGCTCTCTACTGCCACCTGCAAATCACTAGACCTTACTCACCATTGTAGATCTCCAAATGTGGTCCTGCACACCTGCTGACCAAGATCATACATACACGAAGAACCCTTATGATTCTCCAAACTAGCACCCACACTTGGTACTGTGGCACTAGGAGGAACACACCATTGCTCTCTTCTCTCTAAAGGAGCTTATTTTTCTCTCTTACTCTCTAGCACACTTTTACAATACAACCAATGAGTCTATTATATAGATCTCATGCATACAATAATTAGACTTTCTTAATTACAATAATTAGACACGCAACTCAAGAATATAATTAGCCTTTACATGCAAACTCTCAATTCAACCAACTAACTATCCGTGCAACGAATAGTTCTAGAACTGCCACAGGTGACCGACGTCGGCTGACCTCCTATCGATGCCGATTGTCTTTAACTCACACCTACCGATGTCAGTTTCACTCTACACTACACTCTGCCGATGTTGGTCTCCCTGGAACTCAGCAACCTCCTCCATGTTTGCAATAGTTAAAGCTTTTAGCTCCACAACCTAACATCATGTATGTATCTAATGGGGGATTGTATTATATGCATTATGAACACTTGATGTGTCCCCTATCTCCTATTTAAAATTCTATGGAAAAGTATCTAAAATGATTTTCAATACTTTATCCTATGTTGTCTTGGCTTGAGGAAGCTCAACTAAAGTGCCAATATCAATATGATTTCCATCTATTAAATCCTATATCTTGTGTCTCAAAATGATGCATCTATTTTTTGTATGGCCTATTTATTTTGAAACTCATAAAATGCATGTTGATCATATCCCCATGGAAGAGGCTTTGTTAGGTCAACTTCCTCAAGAGGAGGAATCAATATGATGTTACATTCCAATAGTTTTAAAAATTTGGTTGGAGAAATTGGTATATTGGTAAATGAACACTAAGGAGGTGTTGATAAAACCACTCATTGGGGGGATCTGAAGCCACATTAATTGTAGGTTGATTCTAACTATTGTTATCATTGACCTTGACTTTGTATGGGACTTTATTTTTACTCTTATTTTTTGTTTTTGGGATACTTGTGTACTCGAGTTTGCCCATTGAAATTAACTTGACTTCTCTTTCTTTTAGCATGTGACATAGTTCAATAAGGGAAGAGAATCTTTTTAACATAATTGATTCATGTAAATATGGTAGAAGAATCTATTTGAAAAGATCATGTAACTCTTGATCGGCCATGGGGCTAGTCATTTTAGCCAAAATATTCTTATATCAGAGAACATAATCTATGAGATGCTCATTTGACCTTTGTTTCTATTGTACAACTTGAGAATATGAAACCTTATCACCAATTTTAATTTTTAAAATAGCTAGGAACATGTTAGCTAAAGGATTAAATGCATTGATTGACTAATTTGGTAGACTATAGAACCATTGTAAAGAATAATCCTTTAGGCTTCATGGAAATAGCTTGGTAAGTAGCCAGTCATTGGGTACATAGTCCAAGTATGCTGCATGAAAGGCTCTAAAATTTATCTCTGGATCACCCTTGCCATCATATAGAGTAAGCTTCAGTTGAACAAAACCTTGCGACAAAGGTGTAGAATTAATGTGACATGTCAATGGTGTATGCATAAGAGTGAAAGAATCCAAAGCCTGTGTAGGTCTAGAGGCACCTTGCTCAAGATGTAGCACCTTGGATTGAAGATATTTTATCTCTTACATAAGATCTTCCACATTAGGAGATAAAGATGTACTATTTGTAGCTTGTGGCATAAAGGTAGGTTGGGCTACTAGAGGGGTTTGTTGAGCATAGTTACCCCTGTAGTGTCATTTATAACTAGTTTCTTTGAAGGAATGAAATATTAAACTTACTTATCCTTTTTAATTTCCATGATAGATTTCAAGATAAGAGTATGATCTCAAGTCTAGTCCCAGAGTGTTTTTTGAAAACTTTATAGGATCAAATCTTTGTTGAGGACAACTTAATTATCAACAATTTGTAAAATTGGATCAGTAGTCCAATTTGGTGGAACATGAGCATTAGTGTGTACATCATCATTATTATTTTCATACTACTCATTATTGTAGTTATCTTTATTGAAATTTGTGTAGTTTAGATGTGTATAATCTATAACAAGAACCTGAGTTGGTTGTTTATCCATGGTATATGGTTAAGTCATAGGAATTTGGGTGAATTTAGGAGGATTGCCATGAAGTCTTGCACTTCATCTTGAAGGAAGAGATTCAAGGAACTTGGGTGACATAAGGAAAATAACATGGATGATAGTAAAAAATATTAAATAGATATAATCTAAATAAGTAACTAGAATATGCATAAAAAGGATACAAAGTTCATGCACATGTAAGGTGATACCTCAAGAAGCAATGGAACCTAGTATGGGAAACTAGGGTTTTAACATATAATTATTTAAACAATTACTATGAAATTTTAAAATTGAAGGTGAATTTTTGAGTTATATATGCAAGTAAAAAATTAGAAATTTATTGGAAAATTAGTGATTTAACAGGACCTAGTAGATGCAACTAGTGTTTTGAAAAATAAATGTTTTTGAAAATTACTATTAAATTTTAAAATTTGAATGGATTTTTTGATTTAAAAATGCTAGTAAAAATTTAGAAAATTATTGGAAAAATATAGGGACCTAATATCGGCAACTAGGGTTTGAAAGAAAACTATTTTAAAATTACTAGAAAATTATAAAATTTAACACTAATTTCTGATTTTATTATGCATGTAAAGAATTAGAAAAATATAAGAAAAATGAGTAGGAAATTTACCCTAGGATTTCTATGGTTTTTGTGTGAAAATGAAGTAAGTCAAGTTCACCAAATGATTTAACAATTTTGGGAATATTGGGGTATTATTCCTAATTTAATTAAAGGGTTTGAGTAGTAAAATTAGTAAATAAAAAGATAATAATTAAGCTATTGATTTTTCTAAATTAATTGCAATTCAAACTTTTCTAAAAATAGTAATAAGAAGAAAATAAAAATTATCTAGAAATGGATTGATCTGACTAAGACAAAGGTTGGAATTCACTATATAGGATTGAGACACTATCACAAAATGAGATTTGAACTTTGTTTTGTGATCAGATAGGAGCACCAAAATTAGATAGTAGTGGCAGTGGTGCTATAGTCCACCTTTATTATTGTTGTCTTGAGGATTCTAATATTTTTGGGTTTCGTTCATTATGTTTGTGTGATGCAGTCTATAAATTTTTTGAAATTGAAAGTCTATATAACTTCTTTTAGAGTATATTCTTTCTTCAAACCCTATCTTCCATTGTGCTTCAACCAATTTTGAGCAAGTCAAGTGGTTTAATATGTGTAAGACACACTAGACATGCTTCACACCTTATGTGTGGGTATGATTCCTACATACCAGTACTTTAAAGAGGGATTAGGCCATATATAGTTCTCTTACTTGATGTGATTTGTGTAATTATGTACATGAAGATGTAGAATGCTAAACTAATGTGTTTGAGGTGGTTAAATACTAGTGTACGGATTTAAATGAGATTTTATGTGTATTGAATACTTTATGTAGAGAATAGGGAAGATTTCTTGAGTAGTCTTGCTTGTATTCTTGCTTGCTTAGTGATATTTACCAACCCTTTCCAAATGATCTTTGAATGGGCTTTTATAGGGATTTATTGGTCATGTATTGAATTTGCTTGCATTAGGCCAATAAGGATAAGGATGTGGAACTAGAATAAATTTCCATTTGGGGCCATAAATAAACTTGGACAATAGTGATAAAAATAGATAGGAGTGGCACCGACACTATAGTCCAAGTGTGACACTATTGTCCTGAGTAGATATAACCTAGGGGGTTTGATTTATCTTGGGAAGAGTATTCTAGGTTAGCTGGGACCAAGTCTAAAAGGTTGTATATGATTAGGAATTAGTGAAAATAAGCCTAAGAGGGTCATGAAAGCAATTAAGAGGGACCTAAGGGTTGGGTGTCATTATCCATGCTCAAGTTACCAATTTTTTCATTTTATATGACTACATTCTTCATATTTCTTAAGGTCGAAAGTCCTCTTATTTTGACAAACCTAATTTGAGTGTCTTGACTTCAATAAAGAGTTTTTATACCTTGGTTTTTCCTTCATTCTCCCCTCCACCCATTTCATTTCCTCCTTTGACAAGCAAATTGTGATTTTAAATCTATTTTCCCTCTTTTATTATTCCTTATTCTTAACTTCTTTAGCACTACTTTGTTTCAATTTTATCTATCCTTAGAGCAAAACAACATGTTTAAATAACTATGGATCACTCTTTTTTTTAATTTTTTAAAATTACACTACCTTTATATTATGGATATTTGAGTCCACGCCCATTTTCCATTATTACATGTTTCTCTTTATGTATGCCTTCTTCATATTTGTCTCACATCTTCAATTACATTTCATTTTCAATCTTTCATGTTTTCCTTTTTTCCTATCTTACATGAGCTTACTTTTTATTTTATTACATATATTTGCTCAAGTTTTCTTGCATTGATATTTCATTTATCGTTCATGATTTACATGCTTTATAATATCATTTGTCATTTATTTCTTATCATTTATCATTTATTTTCCAATCATTTGTCATTCATTTTCCATTCTTTTGTCATTCATTTGACTTAAATATTCTAGACTTGCCTTAATAATCTTTATTTGCCAATTTTTCCTAAATTCCTCATATCTTTGTCTCTACTAACTCATTTTTTCCACTATCATGTGCCTATTTTCCAAAAAAAATGATTTTTGGATATTTTTTGCACTAACTTCTATAGGTTTGTCTAGTGTTCTCTACATTGGACACCTTCACATCTCTTGAAGTCTACTTCTTTATCTATAGCACTAAGGTAAGAAAAGGTATGTGTTTTTTTAATTTATTCCTTTCATTTATCTTATTTCTTGCTTACTACACTTTACTTAGCATCAACATTATGTGTTATTGTGTTTTATTTATTGAAGCACCATCCCATGTTACACTTACATGACACGTGATGAAATTTGAATGGGGAATATGTCTACACATAATATTTTTAAAATTTTATTGATTAATGACACTTTGTATCTTACAAGAACCTACCAAGTCTCAATCTCTCTAACTACATGACTTAATGGATGTACTAAGAAAGGGGTGGGAAAATAATCAGTGCTTCATAAGATTTTTGTCACTTTTTCCACTTTCCATCTACACACTTGTCTCTTAAAACTATTAACCCTAATTTTATTCTTCTCGGTCCTACCTATTCTAGTCTTTTCCTCTTTCCATCCCTTCTACCTTAACACCCTTTTAGATAGTTGATTGCCTAGGTAAACTAGGTCGGCCCAATATAGTTTAGGGGTATTTTCACTTTCTTATCTTGTTAGCCTTTTGATCAACCCATCTCAATACTAATGAGTTGTCCTTGAAAACATAATGGGTTGATTGGGTTGATCATATATAGTCAATGTTTTTAGGAGGATTTAGGGCAGGATCCACTATATATACAAGTTCATTTCCCACCATTTCATAAGAGAAGAATTATTAGCAAATAAGTGTGACCAAACATCTACTTATTAAACATTCTACTTGAGGAATAAATCTTAGGGTTCCCTAATTTATTTAAAGAAATGGATCATATCTTGTGGATAAGTCTTTTGGATGCTTAGATAGGTTGCATATCCTAGAAGCATATCTTAGTTATCCTTACATACTAAACAATCTCTTGCAAGCACTTTGACCAAAGGAGAGATTGAGGCTCAATGGGTTCATCTTTAAAGGTAAGTATTCCTAACTTTATTTTTCCTTTGTAAGAGTAGATAGATAATGCATTTATATTCTTCTCTCATGTATTAGGATTTTCTATACATTAACATGAGTATATGTCTTCTAATACATGTTTAGTTTAGTTGTTTGTTTTATTTCTAACCCCCACTTTGTGCCATAAGATTTGGTGTGCACTAGATTAGATTTACCTTATTGTTATTAGAATAAGTGAAATTATTTAAACCTTAGGACTCCATTAAGGTTGTTGTGATATTTTATTAGACTGTATACTTTAGAACCCTTCCTAGCATGATATGTTGTGATAAGTGATCCCCTAATTAGGTCCAATGGATCCCTATATTGGTCATGCTCCTGTTTAAAAAGTGTATCCCCAATCATAAGTGTAGGTATTCTCTTTCTTCTCTGAGCCAAGATTGATTTATAGACATGATGCATTTTTTATTGCATACAACTTATTTTTCAACCATGAAATAGACTAAGGGGACCCAAAGTTTATCTATATATGTAGTGGTTGAGTTCC
Source organism: Torreya grandis (assembly GCA_037957365.1). NCBI lineage: Eukaryota > Viridiplantae > Streptophyta > Pinopsida > Cupressales > Taxaceae > Torreya > Torreya grandis. The sequence goes on from JARHVA010001455.1 coordinate 535,821, forward strand.
CACACAACTTGTTCATCATTGTCATGATTATCCTTATTCCAAGTTTGAATTAACCAATGGTGATGTTGTTATTAAAGTCTAAAAACACTTGATTCTAATAATATAGCCATAGGTCAAGGGTGCCATTTAAATCATTTTCTTTGGCCTAGTTGATGACTATGGTTAGTTCTACTTGGGGTTTAGGTCATTTATAATAGTTATCAAAAGCTATGGGATAAATATAAGTAATCTTCCTAAAACTATGTTCATGAAAAATCATGCCTTTATCTATTTTTACATCATGAACAATTAGAGAAATGATATCTATGCAATGTAGTACCTTAAGTTTTGTAGTTATGTAGTGTAGGCCTATCATCTGGAAGGTGACTACATCATAATACCTTATTTTTATAGACACATTTTTCTCCTCTCTTTTATTGGGCTACTGATTTTCAATGGTCCAAAACAAACTCGACCAATTATTGTCCCCTATATTTAGAGTAGTGGCATCAAACTCTATCTTTGAAAACTCTTCCTTCTACATCTAAGGTCAAATAAAGTTCCACATCCTCTTTGGAACCAATTTTATGGGCTATCATGGCTATGCACTTCTCTAATTTATTTGATAGTATATTTTACTTTAGCTCTAGATTAATTATTCTTGAATAGGTAATAATTCAACTTTCCTTAGCTTGGTCACAATGAACACAAGGTCAAATTAGGGTTTTGTACTTTCTAGGATTTTTATTAAGGTCTTATCAATGTTTTAATGGTGGTATCAACTTCAAATGGTGAGTTCTATGACTTATATTTTATTTTTATCATGAATTTATACCTTTACCTTTTGTGAGTCCACAAAATATTCAAATCTATTATGTTCTACTTATGTGGCATCACCATGGCATCTATGTGGCATGTGGATCATTAATTTCTTTTTGAAATATGATTGTTTCCCTTTGACATTTATTTTAGTTTCCCACCATTGGATTTTCCTTCATGAATCAATGTAGGCCATTAATCTTGATCTGATGGATCAAATTCCATTGGCCACTTTTTCATATTCCTTATGGTTATGATATTTTTCACTGCTACATTGGTTTTAGATTTATTGAGATGTCAAAATTGATCTCACAATAATAGATTAATTTTTCCCAAATGAATGTGTTCCATTGATCTTAAATTATTGGATCATGTTCTTTGCTCCATGTGTCATTGATCAAAATATGTACATGAGGCCACATACCATTAATCTTTATAATATTCTCAAGATTTGATCTATGGCACATGGTTATGCCACATGTCATCTTTATGGTGGATCTTGACTTTTCAACCTTCATTATGCATCATTAGATCTTATTCAGCTAGATTGATTTGATCCATTGATCCTTTTTTGTCCTTCACTCTACTCACTATTAGATTTATGTAAGTGTTCTCGTGATGGAAACACTTATCACCTTCTTGCTCATCCAAATATTTATTGAAGTTTTGAATCAATACACACCATCGATCAAAATGTGTATGATCAAACACATTCCATCGATCTTCAAGGATAGTCTAATGTGGGATTGACACTTGACATCTTTGCACTATCTTTGAGTTCTTTTGAATTTTCAATGTTGATCTTGCACTGTCAAATCATCTTTGACTTATCAATTACACTTCATCATATCATCTTTTGCTACATACCATTAGATCTTTGGTAGGGTTCCCATGATGGTGACACTTTTCACCTTCTCACATGTTTTTGGGATACATTGATGTCTTTACTTAACATGTCATTAGATCAATCTTTCTTGAGCAAATGTGTATCATTGATCTTGTGGTCAATAAAATAGAATTAAGTTAAGATCAAGGAATATAGATAACTTAGGTTAAATATTTTAGACTAATGATTTATTCATGTTAATAAACATGATAAAACCTTAGGATAATTTTTTTAGGTTAAGCTATAAAACATAATAAAGGGAACCCCATGAATGATAAAAGACATGAAATTAAACTTGAACCTAAGTTTTTCATCATATTAATAAATACAATTAAAACTTTAGCATAAGGTTTTAGGCTGAGCTTGAAACATAATAAAAGGGATCATGTGATTAGATAGACCATAATAAAAATAAAATAAAATAAGGGGTCATGGGACATAAAAGGACCAGCATAAGATTCTTAGACTAAGGGTCATGTTAAAAAACATGACTAAGCCTTAGGATAAAAATTAAACTAAGTCTATAACACAATAATTATTTTTTCATAAATTGTTCCCATGTAAATTTGAATTTAATTTAAAAGGGACCTAGGTTAAAACATTAGACTAGAGTTTTAACATGACTTAAATAGATTGAATTGATCTTTAACAGACCAAAGTCTAGTAAAAGATCAATTTAACATTGAATCACAAAATCATAAGCATCTTCATTCCCAAATGAGAATCCATTAAACTTATAATATAGAAACATAAAAATTAATCATATCAACATTAAAAGGGGTAAAACCACGATCACTTGAAAATATGTCAATAAATTCAAATGAGAACCAGGTGTGGATGATTTTCAAATAAAAATAATGTGAAAACATGTTAGTGGTACTTTGATCAAGTGAAGTTTCAACTTTAAGGTAAATATTTTCACAATTTAAAACAAGGGTGCCCATTTTTCAGAAATGGGGGAATGTTTACCTCAATAAATGGTGACTTCTAGCGGAACATAACAATATATTAGAATTTAGAGACTCTGATTTAGACTAATAATTAGGTTATGTATTCCACTTGATCAGGGACCATTATCAAAATCAATTCATGGTTAAAATAAGTCTTGCATATGTAGAATTAGGATCAAACATCGAAACATATCCATGTTGTGTGTGTGCTTTAGTTACACTTAATGATTGTTATAGGATTTAGAGAATAACTTCCAAATTCATGACTATAACTATTAACATTGACTTAAAAAATATTTGTATGTTCATCAAGAATCATGATTTAGTTTAGGAGAAGCTTTGGAATTTCTCTAATAATATCCAAGCATCCATATCACTAACAAAGATACCTTGGGTTCCTCTCAAGGCCTTGCTCCACTACTAGCCAGGCATCCATAACCCCTATGGAGATTACTAGAATCACCTCTACTTAGAAAGCCTTTTGGATTTTGAAATAAAGCTCTTATTTTTGTATTTTTAAGGTATTTTTAACTTTCTAGTAAAGGTTGAAAATTATATTAGAAAAGTTTTAAGATTTGGTCAAATGTTTGATATTCATACAATCATCATTGGCTATAAACTTTATCCTAGGAAATTAATGTTTTTAGTGCTAGCATGATTACGTCTTAATAATTTAAGCTTTCATCCTACATGTGACATCCTTATTAGATCCAAGCTCATATTAGAACAAGCTTTAAAATATCAAATAACAATTAACCTAGTTATTAGTCCTCACTAGTTTCTCCAAACTATAACATCAAGCTCATATTTCAATAATCCATAATCAACCAATGCTGATGAGTCATACCTGTATTTCTAATTGGTGGAGTTCCATTAAGAAATTACATGAATTTTGAGTTGAGGTTTGTCTTTAAAAATACTTATTTGAAGCAAGGAACAAATTAGGGAAAATAAACACACACAAAATGAAGCATACCAATAGAAAGCAAATGAAACAATTAAATAAATATATACATGCACTATGTAAAAACAAGGGATAAGAAAGAAAGAAGCTAAGCTAAGCCAACCTACACTAACTCTAACTAGTCTTATAGTTCACTCCATAAAGAATTTAGATGGGACAACAAAGAAATAATGCTTGAGGTATTTCCCATTGGTTGGGAATGTAAAATCTACTCCATATAAGTCTTTTAGTTTGAAGGTTTTATCTCCCAAGGTTTTATCAATTTGGTATGGATCAATACATAAAGGTGTGATTTCCTATCACTTCTGAGTATTTATCCCAAAGAAGAAACATGTATCCTTATCTAAACACCTTTATCTTTGAACATTTATCAAACCACCTCTTCACTATGGTTTGATGTCTGCTAAAATTGGAAAAAGCTTCCTCTTTTGCATCTTCCATCTATATGATGTTAAGTAGCCTTAAAATTATAAATTTTTGATCCTCCTCCATGTAATCTTGCATGAAAATATATGTTAAAAGTTTGAGTGTGATGGGAAATATAGGTTCTTGACCATATACTAGTAAGAATGGTGATGTCTTGAGGGCTTGCTTGACTCTTGTTCTATCTACCCAAAGGGCATACTTAAGTATCTTGTGTCATGTTCTTGGTTTATCAACTATAGACTTATTTATGGCTTTCATCAATTTCTTATTTTTAGATTCAATACTCCATTACCTTAGGGGTAATGGTTTGATGAGAACTTGAGTATAATGTTGTTTTCATATGCCCCTTCATTCATATCAATGTATATAAAAGTATATCCATTACCACAGACTAGAGACATTGGTGTGCCAAACTTTGTGCATATATTCTCTTCTAAGAATTTGATCACATCTTTAGTCCTACATTTCTTGGTCACCACTACTTCATTCCATCTTATGCAATAGTTAGTAGTAGTCAAGACATACTTGTGACCATCTAAATAATTGGGGTTGATGACCCCCATAAAGTCTAATCCCCATTGAGTAAAGGGATTATCAATCATGATTGGCCTCAATGGCATGGCTGCCTTAGGATTCTTAGTATTGAAAATTTGACACCAATGACACTCTCTCACATGTTTATGAGTATCTTTCAAGATAGTGGGCCAATAGTAACCAACCCTAAGGATATTATCTTTGTTTGTCCTTATAAATGGGTTCCCACTTCTAAATTTCTCACGGAAAGAATTCAAGATCTTGGTTGACTCTTCCTTGGAAACACATCTTAGGTAAATGCCTTCAAAATTATTTTTGTATAATACCCCATATTGATCAAGAAATCTATTGCCTTGAGCCTCAAATCTCTCTTTTTCTCTCTACTTAACCCTATAAGATAGTATCCATTTATTATTAAATGAATAATAAGATCATGTATGAAATCATAAATGCATCATGTCTATAAATCAATCTTGGCTCGAATAAGATAAAGCATACCTACACTTTTGTTTGGGAATAAATTTTCTAAGTGGAGGCATGACCAATATGGGGATATGTTAGATCTAATTAGAGGATCACTTATCATAATAAACCATGCTAGGAAGGGTTACAAATCCTATAGTCAAACATAATCACACAACAACCCTAAAAGAGTCCTAGGTTTAATTTTCACTTATTCTAATAAATAAGAAATTAAATATAATCTAATTCAAACCAAAGATTGTGGCATAAAGTGGGGGTTATAAATAAAATAAACTGAATTAAACATGGATAGAAGACATATACGCATGTTAGTGTATACAAAATCTTAATGCATGGGAGAGAGAAGCATAACTCCATTATACATCTACTCTTACAAAGGAGAAGTAAAGTTAGGAATACTTACATTGAATATGAACCCATCAAGCCCCAATATATCTCTTGGCCAAGTTAATTTTCAAGAGATTATTGTGGTATGTAAGGATAAAAAATACAAATCAACTCTAGGCTACACAACCTATCTATGCATCCAAAATACTTCTCCACAAGATAAGATTCATATCTCCAAAGAAATTATAAAACCTTAAGCTTTATTACTCAAGTATAATTTTCAATAATTATATGTTAATTTACACTTAATATTATTCACTTCTATTGTTAAATTTTTTTGGAAATGAACTTGAATATATAGGTGGATATATCCCTAAATCCTTTTGAATATGTCAGTTGTACAGGGTTGACCCTGCATGTTTTCAAGTGATAATTCACTAGGTTTTGATCTAAGTTAGCCAAAGGGATAACAAAGTTACTAAATAAAAATACCCCTAAATAATATAGGGTTGACCTAGTTGACCCTATAAAGTAATCACAGGTTGAAAATTATACAAGGTCAACCTAGTCGACCTAATACAGTGAACTATTTGAAAGGGGGTCAAGGCAAGAGAAAGGATGATAAAGCATGGTAAATGACTAGAATGGGTAATGTTGAGAAGAATAATCTTATGTAAATAGTTTTAATATAAAAGTGTGTAGATTTAAAGTGGCAAAATGGACAACAATATTACAAAGCACCAATGGTCTACCCACCCCTTTTCTGGTGCACCCCTTAAGGCATGCACTTAGAGAGATTGAGACTCAATAGGTTATTTCAAGATATAAAGTGTCAATAATAAATAAACTTTTTAAAATATTATGTGTATACATATACCCCACTCAAATCTCATCATGTGTCACATAAGTGTAACACAAGATGGTGCTTTAGGAAATAGAACATGATAACACATGTTGTTGATGCTAAGTAAAGTGTAATAAGTAGTAAATAAGATAAATGAAAGGATAAAATTGAAAAACACATACATTTACTTACCTTAATATTTTAGATAAATAAGTATACTATAAGATAAAGTGAAAGCATCCAATGTGAAGAATACTAGGTGAACATATAGAATCTAGTGCAAAAAATAGCTAAAAATTAAATTTTGTTGGAAGATAGGCATATGGTAGTGAAAAATGAGTTAAGGAAAAGATATGAGAGTATTATAAAAAATTGACATATTAGGGTTATTAAGGATATACTATAATATTGAAGGAAAATTAATGACAAAATGATGGTAAAAGAATGATAAATGATGGCAAATGAATGACAAATGGGTGTAAATGAAAGACAAATGATTATAAAACACAATAAATCACATTAGAAATCATGTAGAACATAAATGGAAAAAAGGAATGTAGAACATGCTAAATCACATTGGAAAGCATGTAAAACATGAATGACAAATAAAATATCAATGCAATAAAACTTGAACAAAGATATGGAAGTAAATTGAAAAGTAAGCTCATGTAAGATGGGCACAAATAAAAATATGAACGACTAAAAATTAAATGTAATTGAATATGTGATAAAAACATGAAGAATCAATACATAAATAGAATCATGTAATAATGTAAAATGTCATATGTAAGATAAGTGAAGTCCACAAAAAATAAAATAAGATCATGATAGATAAATGAAAATTGAAATCTATAAAGGATGAAGACTCAAACTAAGTTCTTATTCGAAGATAATGTAAGAAAACACAACCAACTAATGATATAAATAGGATGATAATTAGGTGGTGTGGTATTTAAATTGTGTAAGGGTTTAATCCATAGTTGCTCAAACATTTTTTTTTGGTATAAGTATAGATAAAATTGAAACAAAGTAATGCTAGCATGTTTTTAAGAGGTGAAGAAGAAGTAAAAATAGAAGAGGTAAAATAGATTTGGAATCATAGTTTGTCTATCAATGGGGGAAAATAAAATGGGTGGAGGGGATAATGAAGGAAAAACCAAGGTAGAGGAACTCTTTATCGAAGTCAAGACACTCAAATTAGGTTTGTAAAAATAAGATGACTTTCAACCTTAAGGACTCTGAAGAACTTCTCTTAGCCACACAAGTCTTAGATCAACAAAATAAGTATATAGAGCATCCCATGAAGGATATATGCATGAAAAATAAAATATACCTACCTTCCTACAATGTGTTCTTGATTACTCAAGACCCCTTATAGAGTCATTTATCTACTATGAAGATTGGGTAATTACATGAACAAGTAGGTAGCAGTATAGAGTTTGTTGAATTCCTCTATTCCAATATACTATCCTACCACACCCCAAAGGACATCAACTATATTTGCAGCCAATTATGGAGTTTGATATTTTATTAAAGATAGGAGATGTGCTTGTAATCATGTCTTTTGGTGTGATGTTGACTTTTGGGATTTTTATGTTGCCTTTTGAATATCATTGCCTTTTGATTCAAATGATTTGTCTTTTAACTTTCTTGATGGATTTTTCTATTCCTCCTCCCTATGGATTTATAAAACCAAATATGGGTGATAAAGATGAATTTCATTTGAATACTTGGGACAAGGTTGATAAGAGAGAAAAGTTAAAAGAGCATGGGGTCTAAGAGTCCCATTAATTTAAGTGAAATAAAAGTGTTATCTTGAATTTGACCTTATTTTGTCCAATATCGAATGAAATAAAGGAGAAATCAAGCAGAGTGACACATGAAACAATTTGAATTACTTCAAATCACAAAAAAAAAAGTGACAAAGGGTAAAAAATGATACAATGATAGTAAAGTGTGATTCCTTATCATAAGTATGAGAAAAATTTAGGAAAGCATGCTAACATAGATTATTATGCAAATTACATCTATAAAAAGAAAGAAAAGCTAAAGTTTGCAAACAAGGATCAAATAACATTTTAGTATAAAAGGATTGATAAAGTGGTAATTTTATGAGGGGGATAATTCCTATCCATACTTTTATACTATAACTCTTAAAATAAAAACCCATGAGGGTGCTAAAAAGTAAAATGTGAAATAATAAAATGAGAAAAGAAGCAAAGGTAGTATTTTATGAGGGCCAGGGTCTATCCATGGTCTTATACAAAATAATAAAATAGAAACCCATGAGGGTGAATGATAAATAAGGTAAAAAATAATAATAAAGCTACTAAGGCAAAAAATGACATAAAAATATGAGAATAAAAGAAATATATGAGGACAAAAAAATGAAAGCAAATGCCAAATGTAATATTTAAGAAAAGTAAAGAATATAAAGTAAAATAATGATGATTACAAATAGAAATTAAAAGAAATAAAGTGCACAAAAAAAAAGAAACATGAGACAAAAATAACAATTAAGACCTATGTTAACATCCGTATCAAATATGAGCATGTGAAATACAAGTCTAGAAGTCTTGGAAGGTTTATTGAAGTTAAATTTGTTTATTATTATGTATTGTAGAATAATAATTGGCATTGTACGATGCCCCAAAGGTTAAGTGGATGTAGGGATGGGCATAACAAGATATCCCAAAGTTTGAAGGGACATGTGGATGGGCATTGCAAGATGCCCCAATATGTGAGTTAGAGTGAGGTAACATTTAACCATTAAAATGATTTACATTGGGTTGGTAGGTTCATTTGGAGATAGGAAAAGGTGTTGGTTTGTTAGATTTTAATGAGGTTTAATGTGACATATGATGGGTAGGAGAGGTATTAATAGAGAAATGAGGTAAAGTAGGACCATTTATGATATGATTTGGAGTAGGCATTTGAACTAGGTACTTTTTTGGTTCATGTGGCCTAAGACTTTGAGGTTCAATGGATGCAACAATATGTTTAAATTTTTTCATGTTAGATATACTTTCCCTATTAATGTAGGAAGAAGGATCAACAATGGTTTTAAAAAAATTAATAGATCAGATATAATTATGGGATGATTGTTTTTTTATCATTAGGTAGCTGATTTTAAAGTGATTGTGGTTCTTGAGATTGAATTTGAGAAACTTGAAGATAGTCTTGATAATGTTTTTTTTTGAGAATATCAAGTTTAAAATGTGGACCAAGCAAGGAATAAAGAATAAATAAGTGAATATCATGATAATAGTCATGAAAATGACCTATAGTTTCATGCCACCAACAAAACGTATCATGATTGTACCATTTTGGAGGAGGTTTACAAGGCTCAAATCTCATGGATTTAGAAGGGGGAAATTTATTATTAAGTTGTTCTAGACTCAAGGGAGGGTGGGTTGGGTTAAAATTGTTTGAATTGGATGATCCATTTTAAGGTTGGGGAGGATTGGATGAATCAATATTATGAGAATATGATTGGAAAGATACTTTAGTAGTTGTTTGAGATGGCTCAAATTGAGTCATAAGGAATTTTTACCTTTTTTATTGGTCTAAGGCTTCATCTAAAGTTTGAGGAGAAAATATTAAAACTTTGTATTGAAGGGGAGGTTTAATAGTAGTGACAAATAGTTTTAAAAGAGTATCATCATTCATGTTACAATCCACTTTATGAGCTAGAGACTTCCATCATTTGATTAAAGTATAAGCAGATTCATTAGGAAGTTACTTGGCATTGATGAAATGTCTAAGGTAATTTTTAGGAAGGTCTTCATGTTGGAATTATTTCACTAGAGCATTGACTAAATCCTCTAGTTGTGAGATGGAATGTCTAGGAAGTTGGTTGTACCACTCAAGTGCATCACTAACAAAAGTTTTGGCTAAGAGCTTGGTGGTATCAAAGGTGTTAGTTTGGACCCATTCCTTATATAGATTACCAAAAGACTTAAGAAAGATAGTAAGGTATTTAGTCTCATTATATGTGATAGTTGGACAAATGTTTCCAATATCTATGGATGTAATGAATGGAGATAAAATTTTATTTTAAATATGTTGAAGCATTTTGTTTTTCATTAGAGGTTGAGGGATGATATTCCCATTTGCATCTCTAAGAGGAGGAGGGATAAAATTTGGATTTGATTGAGACATGATGACTTGAGGTGGTTGACTAATCATGTTGTATAAATGTTGTTCCATGTTCATCACTTGAGATTGATTGGATATTTAGATGATGTTCATTTGATGTATGACTTGTGCAAGAAGTTGAGTTGTATCATTAGGTAATTTTTAAGGTAAGGTATTAGTGTTTTTAGGAAGAGGATTGGTAGTGTTGGTGGGAGGAGGATTCTTTGTAGGTAGAGGATTCCCAACATTAATGTTAGTTATATTAAGTATGGTATAAGAAGAAGAAATCTTGGTAAATCCACCATTATTGTGAGGAGTGTAAATAGTATTATAATCAAGGTTTTTAAATAAGTGGGAACCATCTAGGTTATCAATTTGAGTGGTTTAAAACATGTTACTTCGGGAAGTGATAATGTTACGTGCTCTTGTTATGGGTGTAACAAGAGGATTTTGAACATTGGTTATAAGGGTATGAGTTTTGATAGGAGAGGGATTAGTTGTGTAATATTACAAAAATTGGTATTGGGAAGATGATTAAGATGAATGACCTCAACTACATTAAATTTTGTAGTGATTGGTTTTGGTTTAGGAGAAGAGGAAAGAAGAAATTGGATAGTTTCATCTGAAGTAATAAAATAAGTGAGGTTATTATCCAAATCCCTAATTATGCAATGTTATTGAATAAGGGAAGGCTAAAAAGGTGTGCTCATGATGAAATAAGACTAGATAATAACACAAGGAAATAAGAAGTGATCAGAAACTATACATGGTTGACTAGATCGACCCAACATAAGAAATAGGGCATTTAAATTATACAGGGTCAGCTAAGTTGACCCAGTATAGAAAATAGAGGATGGTAAAATGGAAATAAGGTCTAGAAATTATACAGGGTTGACTGGGTCAATCTATCATAGTGAACATAGGCTGGAAAAAGGTATAGGGTTGATTGGGTCAACCTAGTACAATAAAAAGGGAAAATTTTAGAAGGCCTATAACATATTATGAATTGAAACAAGATAAGTTTTTTAGTAAATTTGGAAAGAAATAGGTAAAATGAAATAAATATTCAATTGAATTAATGTTAGTCAATCCAATTTGAAGCACACAACACAAAACCTTGCACCAATGCTAGCTAATGCAAGTTTTTGTAATACAAAATATGATTAAGCAAAGAGAAAGTAATCAACTTGGAAATTAAAGATCTAACTAATTGGTCAATCTAAATGATTATTGGATTATTAAGATATGATTTTAAATATGATGGGAAGTTGGCTATAAACAAAGAACTAAAATTGAAATCTAAGGATGGTTTCATGTAGTTTGGGTTGAAAGGGATTATAGTGAAAATGATACATGATTCATATTGTGGCCTAAAAATTCACTTCACACACTATAATAATAAGGGTGTCAAGTTCTTAGCCAAAATATACCATTAACCATGGTTTATACTTGACTAGAGTATCAAAAGTCAGATTCCCCCTTGGTGATGAAATCCAAGTAGGTTGGTTTTGAGTAGATAAATGTTAAAATGTTTGTTTAGATTTTGTGATTTGATCATCTGTGAATAAAATATAAAATAGTGAAACTAAATGATTAATTGAAAAAACACCTAATTAATCTATGTGATATATTTTAATCATGAAAGCAACAAGAAAATAAAGTGTGAACTAATTACTAGCATAAAAGGTTAATTCCAACTTTGAAACAATGTACAATGTTGATATAGTCAATATTGTATGCATAAATTATAAAATAAGGTTAATAGGTTCAAACTTATACTATGGAATCAAGGTCTAAAAATAAATAGGGTTGACAGAGTTGTCCCAGTTATCCAGACAACACATAGAACATAGAACTGGGTGAGTAGGATTAATACATTTGACTATGTAACGGAAGTTTTAAAGACTACAAACTGTGAAAGGAAAGACTATAAAGAAAGAGACAAATATATATAAATAAACCTTGGTGGATTAGTGATGTATATAATGAATATTTTTGTTAAATAAATTTGATATATGCTTGAAATTTTTACTAAGTAGGTCAACTAGGTCGATCAATCTTTACAAAAACTTTCTGCTAAGTGCCTAAAATGTATAAGGTCAACTAGGTTAACCTAGTATCCTAAACTTGATTTCTAAAAAAGTATAGGGTCAATTGGTTTGACCTAGTAGTCTAGTGTGAAAGTTTAAAAAGTTGAAAACCTATACTAGGTTGATTATGGTTGATCTAGTATCCTATACTTAAAATCTTGCACATAGAAGTTAGATAATAGGTCAATAGAGTCAATCTAATATTGCAAATATATGATAAAAATAATTATTAAAGAATTAAATAAATAAAATAAGATGAAAAAATCTTGTAAGGGTTAGTTCACATCAGGTTCACCAAAATGTATACAATTAAAAATGCATCATGTCTATAAATCAATCTTAACTTGGAGAAGATAGAGCATACCTACACTTTAGATTGGGAATACATTTGTTAATCAAGGTAATGACCAATATATGGATCTACTAGAATCTATTAGGGGATCATTCATCATAATACACTATGCTAAGAAGGGTTCCAATGCCTACAGTCTAACACAATCACACAATAACCCTAAGAGATTCTTAGATTTAATATTCACTCTATTCTAACAAACAAAAAAGTAAATCTAATCTAGTGCACACCAAAACTTTTGGTACAAAGTGGGGGTTAGAAATTAAAAAAACTAAACTAAACATGTATAGAAGACATATACTCACATCAATGTATATAGAATCCTAATGCATGGGGGAGAGAAGCACAAATATATTATCTATCTACTCTTACAAAGGAGAAATAAAGTTAAGAATACTTACCTTGAAGACAGACCCATTAAGCATCAATCTCTCCCTTGGCCAAGGTGTTGTGAAAGATATTGTTATGGTATGTAAGGATAAAAAAGACAAATCAGCTCTAGGATAAACAACCTATCTATGCATCTAAAAGACTTCCTCATAAGACAAGATCTATATCTCCAAAGAAATTATGGAACCCTAATATTTATTCCTCAAGTAGAATGGTCAATAAGAAGATGTTCATTATCATTTATTATTCTTTGATTCTTTTCTTACAAATGGTTGGAAATGAGCTTGTATATATAAGTAGATCTTTCCCTAAATCCTTTCAATATGTCAGTTGTAAAAGGTTGACCTAGTGGACCCTGTATATTTTTTAGAGATAATTCACTAGGTCCTAAACTAGGTTGGTCAAAGGGATAACAAAGCACCTAATTAAAAATACCCCTAGACATTATATGTTAGACCTAGTTGACCCTGTATAATAATCAAAGTTTGAAAACTATACAGGGTTGACCCATGTAACCTAGTAGTCAAATGGTTGAAAGGGGTTTAAGGCAAGAGCAAGGATGATAAAGTATGGGAAATGACTGGAATGGGCAAGGATGAGAATAATAAATTTAGGTTAAATGTTTTAGGATACAAGTATGTAGATGGAAAGTGGCAAAAGGGACAACAATCTTATGAATCACCAATGGTCTGCCCACCCATTCCTAGTGCACCCCTTAAGTCATTCACTCAAAGATATTGAGACCCGATGGGTTCTTGTAAGATACAAAGTGTTGAAAATATTATCTGTATATAGATCATACCAATCATTAGGTTGAAAAATTTATTGATCAACCTGCATAACACTCAATTTGGGGTTAGTATAAATAATTAACTAAATTAAACCTTGACATCTTACCAACTTATCAGTCTTCATCTATAGGTCATATTGTTGGACAAAAGACATCCACTTACCTCTTCTCTCTCCAAGTTCACATTGACTCAACATTATCTTAGTGATAGATTTTGGTATTATTGCATGCACCTTATTTATAAGGATATAATGCCTATGTTTCTTCATTAATTTGACTAAAGAAAATGTTTATTTTTCAATAAAAGAATAATTCAACTTGGCATTTTTAAGGTTAGTTCTCATAAATGCAATGGGGTGATCACACTTATCTATCTTCTCAGCTAAGACTTTAGCTATTGTATGATCTAAATCAAAGGAATAAATACAGAAATATTTAGAGAAATCTAGACTTATCAATATAAGAGCTTGTCAAATTGCTTCTTTGATGTCTTTGAAAGCTTTTTTCATCTCCTCATTTTATGTGATCTTGACATATTTCTTTAACATGTCATTCAATGGCATCACAATCTCTAAAAAATGAAAAATGAACTTTCTCACAAAGTTGATTTTTCCAAAGAAAGACTTTAGTTCCTTCTTACTATTAGGGGTTTTTATTTTTGATATTTCACTTACTCTATTAGGGTCTATAGATACCCTTCCTTATTTATGACATGTCCTAATAGCTTTCCCTCAATTACACAAAAGATGCTTTTTTGGGGATTGAGGGAGATTTCATACCTTCTACACCTTTCAAATACCTATTACAAGTGTATGATGTGGTCTTCCCTAATTTTTTAAAAGATAGTCAAGTCATTCATGTAAATGATAATGCATTTACCTATCAACCCTTGGAAATCATGGTGCATTTTTATTTGAAAGGTTACACCTTCATTGATTAATCTAAAGGGTATTATTTTGTAGGCAAAAGTGTCCCAATTAGTAGTAAATACATCATTCATCCTATCTTCCTTGTTCACTATCACCTGATTATACCTTGAAAATCCATCAAGAAAAGACATCATAATAGAACCAAAAATAATTTGGATTACTTGGTCAAGATAAGGTAGGGTATAATTATCTTTTTTAGATTCTCTATTCAAATTTATAAATTTAATGCACAGTCTAATTTCACCACTCTTCTTTCTAACTGGCACCAGGTTGGCTACCTAGGTGGAGTGTCTAATGGGAAACACTATCTTAGAATCTAATAAATTTTTTACCTCTTTTTATATCATTAGTTTTAGGATAGGATTAACAGGCCTCTATTTTTATCTAAAAGGTTTACAGTCTTCTTTCAATGTTATGGTGTGGGTTATGACTCTAGGATAAAAAATCTTTAAGTCATCATAGGACTAGGCTATTACATATTTATACTTGGTTATAAAATATTTGGTTCTCTTAAATTTAATGTTTGTTTAGGTTGTACCAATGTTCACTAGTTGAGGTTAACCTTGGGAACCCAAGTTAACTACTTTGTAATCCTTCCCATATACTTTGGGGATATTAACAGTCTCAACTAGTTTATCAAAATCAAAAGACCTTTATAGGGAAATCATTCATTTGGGGATCTTGTTTTCATTCAATTTAATGACTTTGTCATAAATCTTACCTTCAATTTTATCATCATCAAGGGTATTTTCATTGAACTCATCAATGATGTGAGACACAAATACCTATGAATTAGTCATAAAGTCTAAGTTATGTTGATCATCACTGAATACTTGTAGGTGGTTGACATTATCTAGCACTAATGGACATGGGATTAATTAAATGGTAAGGCTTTGTAATTTATAGTTTTGATTGGGCATAAGGTTGGATACAACTAAAGAAAGTTCAATAACAATCTTGTTTTCTTCTCTAGGGATTGATATAATATTAAAAGCATAAAAACATCTAATTAAGTCCCACACTCTAAACTTCTTGAGGAATAAAAAATTGCATTGATACTTAATTTTGACCTGATTAACTACTAGTTATAAATCACCAAAAAATAATAATTCCTTGACCTTGGGTTTGATTACAAATTGTAATCCAAAAATAAGTGCTTCATACTATACAATATTTTTAGTGCATTGGAATGGAGTTTGTAATAGGCATTTTATTCCTTCCCAATGGGATTTATTAATGCCACCCATACTCCAAAACTTGATTTACATCTAGCACCATCAACTTATAACATCTATAATCCTGACATAGTATGATAATTTTTAGAGTCACATAATATTCAGGTGTCAAGAATGTAGACACTTAAATATAAGTTAACCATGTTGACCCTCTAATTGGTTGTATTTTACTTGATGATCATATGCTTCATCTTAGGCTCCCTCTTTATCCTGATCTAATTTAGAACTCCTTTCCAGGGTAACCACATATGTGAATAATTAGTTGACATGTAACCATTTAGGTACTTGTCCAATCTCTACTCAAAAACATTCTATAATCATTAGGGATGTCCACCACTTATATGTCAATGAACTATTAGATCCTTAGTTTCGAAGCAATCTACAACTGAACATTCAATAATTTACCAATTATTTTGACTCTTGATTTATCTAATTGACTTAAAAATCTATCAAATTTAATTGGGGTCAAACCAAGTTGTTCACAAATACCTTTAGGCATAAATTTTTTAGATGCACTAGAGTCTAATAATCAATTATGTAAATTCTTATCAAACATTATAACTATAAGTAGGAAAGGTGGAACATCTATCTTACAATTATGTATTGCAACATTAACATGTGCAACCTTTTATGGTTTGCTAGGCTTCTTAGACAAAGATTCCAACAAAAAATCCCTTTGTTCTATAACCTGAGTCAATTCATGTAAATTAATGTTAGATTTGATCTTTTTCATGTCCTCTACTATATTATATCTAGTCCTATTGGAAGAATTGGATGTATCAACATTGGGTTTAGAGGTACTTGTCTTAAGAGGCTCTAGATTATTGTTTGATGTAGTATTAGGAGGAATTTCAAAATTATTTGGTGGATTGAGGTAGTCAGAGGTTATTTTTTCTCCTTTTTCCTTAGAGGATAGGTCTTCTATAGATATTTTTGAAAAGCATGAATCTCCTTAGGTATATCCTTAGGCCCATTCTCTTCTTAAAATGAGAACTAAAATATCTCCATCATGAGAATTAAATTAGAATAATTAGATGACCTTGAATAACTTGAGGTACCTACACCATTATATTTATTAGGGACAACTTCAAAAGTATATAACTCTTTTTGAAAATCTTCAAAAGCATTGAAAAATTTTAGACAATATAATTCACCATGATTTGAAGTATAATGCACTCTAAAATGATTAGGAAAAACTACATAGCTAGGATTTATATCATCAACATTCTTATTAGAAGATGACTCATTATTGTAGCTATTGTTGTTGTTATTCTAAAACTTATTTAAAGCTTTATTAAACCTTTAGAAAGATAAATTCTTGTTAGAGATTTCCCTAGTATTTTAAACCTATTTTTGTAGTTGAAGAAAATTAGTACTTAGCTTTTAAACCATCTTTAAGATAGAGTCATTATCACTCTTCAGAGCCTCTAAATTATGCACTTGAGTATTATTACTAGATGTAGGCACCTGATATATTTGTTTTTGTGGATGAGATCCACTTGCAATATTGTTCAAGAATCCCAAGTTTTGACCTAGGTGTGCATGGTTCAAAGGCAATTGGTTTAAAACTGGAAGCTGATTTAAGGTAGGAATATTTTGATTGGCATTGGGAATGACATTTAACATAGGCAAATTTAGATTAATTTTAGTAATATTTTATGCCATTTGGCCTTGGGGTTACATTTGATCATTAATGATCACAACTTTAGCTTAAGCTAGGTCTAGTATATTAATGACCTAAATAGATATTTTGAGAAACACAGAAGTCATGGGGATCCAAGGCATCCTTATAAATCTCTAAGGCTAAATCCTCATCAAGTATATAAGGGGATATAGTTATAATAAACATCTTTTAAAATCTAGCATTAAAGGCTCTTATGGGTTCATTTGAGTCTCTTTTAATTGTGATAAACTACTGGTAAAGGATACAAAGACTAATGATTTTTCCAAACTGATCAATGAAGTAATTATTAAAATCATTCCAACTAGCTATGTAGTTTTTAGGAAGGTTAAGGAACCATTCATATTCAACATATTTGAAAGTAAATGGGAACAATCTAATGCTAAATCTTCATTAATAACATTCAAAAGTATTAAATAAACTTTGAAAATTTTAATGTGTTATTCGGTAGTTACAACACCATTAGGACTAAAAGTAGGCAATTCTTTTTAGGATTTTGAGTAAGGTTATGTACCACACTTGGCACATTGATTGAAGAACCTTCTAGCCAGGACATACCTTGATAGTAATTGAACATAGGAGCACCTTGAATTGGTGAAGTTAGTTGATACTTTGAAATTCTATGCTTGTCTTTGTCTATATTTCCCTATTGATGCCTAAAAATGTATCACAGGTGATTCTTAGTGTTTAAGAAAAACTACTCATTTATGAATTCATAAAATCCAACACATGAGTTATAGGTTGTGATAATCCTATTATATTTAGTAGAATAGAGGAAGAATAAGTGGACTCTTTCACAAATTTATATTAGTTGGTGGTTGGGAGCCACCATGGCTTAATAGTTGATATTTGATTTTGAAGATGATCTATGCTATTTAAAGTGAATTATGCTTAAAACTACATCTAAATCTAAACTAAGATGAGTATTCACAATGAAGCTAATCTAAGGTGAATTGAAAAAAAGGAACAAAAGGAAGGCTAAGGTAGAAAAGAGAGGTATTATTGATGTTTATTTCAAACATTATGACAAAATTCCAATTTCATCTGAACATGCATTTAACCAATATGCAACAGGTAGTGTGCACTAGGAATTTGACTCAAGAGAGGTGATTAGTATTGTGTTAGTCCAAAAATACAAACAAATTGATAGAAACACAGTAATTAACATACATCTCTAGGCTTAGTTACTGGGGTGAGCTTAATAACCAAAAAAAAATGAAAATCACGACTAAAAAGTAAATACAAAAAAGAATCTTTCACCTTCCCTAGATTCTCTAAATGCTTGTTATAGTGGCTTTCTGAGCTTGTGCTCATGAAGTCTTCATCAAAGGAGGATTAGATATCTCCTCTTATCCTTGGCACGTTGTGGCTTTGGCTTGGCTTGGTTCAATATTTTGGCATCATAAATTTGGCATGTGAGTGCTCTTGGAATCAATTTTACATTGTAACTTTGCACAAATTAAGCTTAAAAATGATGCTCATGGCCTCTCTATTTATATATTTTCAAGAATGACTAGAATCAACCATGACCATCCATCTCAAGATTGAGATGTGTGGTCATGGATTAATTGAATTATGAAATTAGAATCCATAATTATCCTCATCATGAATTTGGAATAAGGTACATTAATGAAGTATAGGAGGTAATAAAGAGGCATGAGAGACCCATAATCTTGATATTTGTGGCATTTATGGCCTAGGATGTCTTCCCAAAAAATGAGCTTACCTGATGATGCAAATATTCAATATTCATTTTTAAAAATAAGTTTTCAACAAGTTTCCATGGAATTATTAATTAAGCCTTGATTTTTATTAATTATCTCTTAAGTATTATTAAGCACTTTATGCACAAATTACTCAAATTAATCAGAATGCCTTGTTATTGTCCAAAATTTGACTAGATTAGAATTGAAAGTCAATGTCAAATGCATTCGATCAATTATCCTATTTAGGATGTTACCAATATTAAATAACAAATGCACATGTATTGTGTAAGATATTTGATAGAAAATAGCAACCCAAAGCACCCAAGTGCAAAATTGGCATTTTGACTCGAAATGATTTGATCAAAGTTAGTTGGCCCATAAATTGCATTACCCCATTTAATGATACTCTAACCAAAATTAGGACTTGAATATATCAATTTCAGCTCATTTAATGTTCTTTAGTGTTTTTAGGCCAAATTTTGCATTTTGATGGAAATTGGTCAAAAGCCTAGTTGGAGGTTATTGGTGGCTAGATTTAGGTGTCTACAGTTTGCCCCTATTTGGGAAGATGTTGCAAACCATAGGCAAAGTAATTTATTCTCAAATAATGAGAGATGGCCTATACTCCAAGAAGATGGTGGTTGAAGAATAAATATCCAAATGGTTTTGGGAAGCCTATGATGATTCCCCCTTGAAGGATTTGCCATCACATTTGTTGATGGACAATCCCTCAAAAAGAAACAAGAAAGGTGGAATTAACCCATGGTTGAGATTAATCCAAATGAGAAAATTCTTACATGTATTGATTTAAAAAGGATATTGATTTTCCCAAAGGTAGTTATAATCAAGATTAAAAGTCAAAATAATGATTTTCCCATAGGTGGTTATAATCATTAAGAGAACCTAGATTGGATAAAGATGATTTTTCCCCAACTAGGGCTGATTAGCAAGCATAACTCAAGGATATAACTTGTAATATATATTAAATATGAGTGGGTGAAAAATGATAAAATAGATTAATAGAATAATAAGATTGATAAATGTGAATGATTCATTTGTACCTACCAATGAGGAGATGCTCATCCTGATTAACAATGATACAACTAGAATGGTTAATGAGTTGATTTGATCAAGGGTGGGATGGGAGGATTTGCCAAGGTGCCAAGGAGAAACTATTTTGGCTTCATTAATTGTAGACCTTCTTAAAGCTAATTTTTGCTATAGCATGTGATGGTAGGCATCATGATAAAACACCATGAAGACTTGGAAAAAATATGCATAAGGACTAACTCTTGATCTAATAAACACTCAAAAATAATACACCAATGATAAAAACCATGATGATAATGTTGACTTATGAATATGGATGGACTCAAGAATAATGTGCTCAAAGAATCACCCAATGAACACATATAGACTGAGTCATGGTAAAAGTGATGAAAGAAAACAAACAGGTAAGTGAATAAATAAATAAATAAACAAATAAATAAACAAACAAATAAACAACCTAAAATAAATAAACAAATAGAAAGCCTAAAAACAAAAGCAAAATAAAGCATCTTAACAATGATAATGCCATAGTAAAGTGGATCGAGGATAACTAACTAGGCTTAGATAGGATAAATATTTTTGGATTGTGAAATATTATGAATGCTTTTGGAATTTTTAGGTATCTTAACTCATTAGATAATGATAAGATACCTACTTGAAAAATGGTGAGAGCATTTGGCTTAGGTTGTTCATAAAATGGTATGAGTGTATGGAAAAGGGGACTAAGGTTACCTCAACATGAATTGAGCATTACCCACATAGTCCTAAAATTATCTCAAGTCATAGTAATTCCATCCACACAAAAGGTAGGGAAAAACCAAATAGGTCACAATAAGTTCTCAAATATGGTAAATGGCTAGTCAAATGAAAATAGTAATGGCAAGGTGATGCGATAATGCATGATAAACAAGTGTTGCCCCTATTTTTTCCATAGGTAGTTATAAATATGAGACAATGGCATAAGTCAATGATACTAATTTTTCCATAGATGGTTATAATTAGAAGTAAAACCGGTGAAACACTGATTTGTCCATAGGTAGTTATAATCAGGCTCACATAAACAAGCTTGATACAGGATGAAAAATGAAAGATATCTAGGTAGATCAACTGTCACACTACTATCATAGACTATCATTTAAACATGGACTTGATTTATTGTTGAAACTTGATTAGAATCCTCTCATAAAAAGTGTGGGAAGAACCAAAAGAACTAATATCAAAACAAGATTAGTTAGGATGACTAAAAATAGGCTTTGGTCTAGATAGGAATGGAATGATAAGATGTATAAAATGGTAAAAGGGTTTGCCCCCAGATGATAGGGTGAATAGAAAAAATATGTGATAATGGAAAATGGATATGTAACAACATAAATGGCATGGAAATGTGAAATGGTATGGTACATGGTTTTGGCCTAGGTGTGGTAAATGACATGATTCTATTTTTCCTGTTGAGATGGAGATGCAAATCCTAATCAATAAATGATATAAATAGAATACTCAATCATGTTAATTACTATCCCACACCTCATTTTAACAAATGATCCATCAAGAAATGCTTGTGAAATGTGATTTTGAGACTATTTTTGTGATCTTTATTAGTCATTGATTTTGATTCCTTCAAACATCAAAATAAGTTATCTTTGTAGCCTCTACAAACAAAAGTGAAACCATGGATGGTAAATAAGGAAAAATAATGGATGGTAGGTTTGATTGTGAAATGTAATGGTAGATGATAATGGAATGTGGAATGGTTGGGAAATAAATGATGATCAAGACATTTAGTCACACATGATGTTGTTGATGCTAGATTCAACATAACTTTGGTTATGGTAGGGCCAAAGACTTGTTCTCTCAATAGGACCATCATTTTTTTATATTATTTGAGCATGAGATTAGTTACCATCTAATTAGGTTATAGATAGGAAGCTATTTTGATTTGATCTTTTATTTTGTCTTCATCAAGTAGTGAATAGCTTTTGTGCTCAGCTATTGGTGCCTCAATGAGCTTTTCACCAATGAATTTGTCTTAATTGTCTCATAGCACCTCTAAGAAGGTTTCACTAATAAACATCAGCTTTTGACTTTGAATTTCTTCTAGTGCTTCCAAAAAAAATTCACTAGAACATACTGAGTTGGAACTTTGATTGCATCCTAGAACCTCTAAAAATATTTCACTAAGAGAGTGTTATTCTACTACATAAATGTGGTCTTGGCCTTCTTATTCTTCTTCAACTACTATGTCACCATGGATGTAGTTCAAAAAAGTGTGATTCTATCAATCCCAATCATCACTTATGGGAGATAAAATGTCAATAATATGGCTATATTGGTTGATGGTAAAGGCTTGTGGAATGGTAATGCAATGGGGAGAGGCTACACAATCTTTATAGAAGATACTAGGACAAATTATGTCAAAGCTAAATTATTCATCCTAAAAAACCATAGAGGGATCAAAAATGTATTCAAATGATCTATGAGGTATGAATAACCAATGTTATAATAGCCACAGAGATATTTTTCTTATAAATATGATTATAACTCAAGGGACTTTGAATCTGATGTTGATTTTGATTCTAATGATAAATGTAATGTCAATCTAAGAATAGAACCTACCTCTAACTCTAATTATTCATCTAATGAGTACTCTATTATAATGATGTCTTGTTGAATATTTGGTTTTGGATAAGTAAAGGCCTATGATGGCATAATGGGCTCCACAAAAATTAGTTTGTCAGAGTGGGACTCCTCTAGGATGGGAAAAAGGTCAAGAGACAACTCCTTGGAGACTAGCTTGTCAATATGAAGCTCTTGAAAAATAGGTTCATGGTCGAGGTAATGATTTTCCCAAAGGTAGTTATAATCATTAAGAAGTGACTCAACAAAGACTAGCTCATTAGAGTGAGACTCCTTTATAATTGGTATAAGATCAATAAGTGATTTATCATAGGTTGACTTATCACAAATGGTTGATTCAATAGAAACATCTCATATTGGTTGGTTCTCTTGGCCTTGGTTTCTAATGAGTTGGAAAATACTAGTTTTGAACACAGCTTAGTCTTTGAAGGACTAGATTGGTTGAGGTTTGTATGGGATTGGTTCTAGATAAGGAATAGATTATGGTTAGATAATGGTAGGGCATTGGGGAGCATGATTACTCACATGATCCAAAAGATGAAGTCTTGAAATGGTAATGAGACTCTTGAAAAATAGGCACATGGTTGAGGTAATGATTTGCCCAAAGGTAATTATAATCATTAAGAAGTGACTCAACAAAGACTAACTCATCAGATTGAGACTCTTTGACAATTGGTATAGGATCAATAAGTGATTCACCATATGTTGAATTATCACAAATGGTTGGTTCTCTTGGTCTTGGTTTCCAATGAGCTGGAAAATACTAGTTTTGAACATAGCCTGGTCTTTGAAGGATTAGATTGGTTGAGGTTTGTATGGGATTGGTTATAGATGAGGAATAGCTTGTGGTTGGATAATGATAGGGCATTAAGGAGCATGATTACTCACATGAGCCAAAGGATGAAGTCTTGAAATGGTAATGATAGGGAATAATGGGGATTTATTGATCACACAAGGTAAAGGACTAGGTCTTGGAATGATCAAGGGGAATTACGGAGCTTGATTACTCACACAAGCCAAAGGATGAGGTCTTGGTATAGAAATGGTTTTGAATTTTAGATCTTGATTGCTCACACAAACCAAAGGATGAGGTCTTGGTATGGGAATGGTACGACATTATGGTCTTGGAATAGAAATGGTATGATGTGATGGATTTTGATTACTCACATAAGCTAAAGCATCCAAATCTTCCTCATAAAACATATCATCCCAGTTGTGTTTTGGATCATAAGCTAGTTCTTAACTATGTTATGTGTACTGATTATTGTAAAGAGGGTATTGATCTGTATCCTAAACAATATTGTTTGTATTTGAGTCTTCAAATTCTTCCTCACACGCCTCTTCATGCCAATCAAGGTCTCGATTTGGATTTTGTGGATTTTGACTATGTTCCCCATATGGAGTATTATAGGGAGAATAATAAAATTCCTTAGAAAATCTTTCTTTATATGGGTTCCTAATGGGATTTTATGTGGCCATTCTATCATAAGTTATATTGTACATGACTCCACCATAGGTGTAGCGAGACATATATGCATAAATGATAAAATATTCAAAAACAAAAAGGATTATAACTCTACAAACTCCAAAAAAAACTATGTCCAAAGAATAAATGTTTCAAACTTGGTCTAACTTGGTTGAAATTGGAGTTGTATCTTCAACATGGTTTGAAAATGGAGTTGTATCTCCAAAATGGTTTGTGATAAGACTTGGCATAAAATAGTCTAACATCAAATGTCTAATGTCAAATGTCATATGCATAAAAGGTTAAGCATATGAATAAAAACTATCATGTCAAAGGTCTAGTTCAAAGTGTTCCAAACAAGGTCTAAACTAGGAAAGGGAAAACTTGATTTATTAGGTCTTTTGTCCAAATGTGGAGTCAAAATTTAGGCTAAAAAATAGGCATATGCTAGGAATTTTGGTCAAATGGAATCAAAATCTAGACTTGAAACAAATGTATCATGTGATTTTATTAATCTAACAAGTTTGGAAACAACTTTGACATAAACCTGACACATAGAATCAAACATAAACATGATCAGTTAGCATAAGGCATAAGATAAAAGGCTCTTTAAAAAAATACTATGTGTTCCCAAATAAAGGTACAAATAATGATAAGGATAGGTACTAAACTAATAAACCATCAATATTTTTCAAATTTGGGTAATCGATTAACTGAAGTTATGCAACCCAAGAGAGAAAGATCTATGTATCAACCCTATGAATTAAGGCCTAAATAGAAATAAATCAATGTTTGAATCCAAACTTGAAAAGGCTAATTGAAAACTCAATGGTGAAAGCTAGGATTTGATCAAACAAGCTAGACAATATTAGATAACATGATAGGACAAGACAAAGGTCTAAATGGTATACATAACATGGTTTGAAATAATGGTTTCTGATATAAGGTAAACTAGTCTTGAAACAAATTGAGTAGTCTAACAATGTAAGCATGCTTGAATGATGTGATCTATGCTATGTTTCAAAGACTCAAAAGGATCAAAATGTTTTGACATGATTTGGGCAGTATAACACTACCCTACTCATCTCAAATACATTGTTTTGACATGGCTTATGAAAAAACAAACAAGTTTTAGTCTCAAAACATACCAAGCAAAAAAGACCAATATACACTAAGTATAATCATCCAAATCCTAGCAGCAGTATGGCAATGTGGGGTTGACTAAACTAGCAATATTTTGAATGTTTTTAGGGGAATCAATTGTACAATGACTTTCATGTCAAATGATGCAAAAGACAAGCATGGAAATTAGGTGACCATGGTATTGGCTATTTATAAAAAGGTCTAGTCCTTTTTACAACCACTACATCCTATTATTTTCTCAATGTAATATGATGTCTAAATGTAGATATGTCCCATAGGTAACTCAAAGGAGTAAGTGAAGTCAATTCTAAGAGATGAAACCTTAGGTTAAAGCTTCCCTAAAGAACCCATGGGAGGTAATGACATCCCCCTTGCAAGACAATTTTACATGAAATAAATAAATTATAAACTAGAAAGACTTTAGGGTCACTTTCAAGGTCACCCAATATGCAAGTTTCTAGGGAGTACTTTAGAAGAAGTTCTTTCTATCCCTTAGACTAGGTAATTTGTAAATAAGGAAAGCATTTTTGATTCCAAGGGTTCCCTAAAGGGTAAAAATGGAAGAGCATACACACAACATCCTTATATTTTGTGAAAACGAAGTGTTAATTAAAATAATGAAAATAAAATTGACAATTGTGTTCAATTTTAAGCATAAATGAAAGATATGGTGGTGTTCATTTGATGCCTTGGTCTTAAAATTGGAAACTTTGAAAACTAATGCTAAAAACTTAATTAAGCAACTAAATGTTATATTATGCACCAAAATAATGTTACTAGTTAATTTTAAAGCATACAAAATATTATTTAAACACATTTTAGAAATTTTCCAAGTTGGTCTTGTAAGAAAATGTTAGTAAGTGGTTTAGCTTTAAAGCATTTTTAAAGATGAAACAATTAACTTAGGAAAATGAACTCTCTGGTTGACACAGTATAGTTGGGATCCAAGTCAAGGTGAGTTGGGATTTGAGTTAGGTCAAGTTGGGATCTGAGTTAGGGTGAGTTAGGTCAAGTCAAGCTAAGTTGGGATCTGAGTCAGGTCAAGTTAGGCCAAGTTGGGTTAAGTCAGGCCAAATTGGGATATGAGTCAGGGTGAGTTGGGTTAAGTCAACCTAAGTTGGGATCTGAGTTAGGATTTGAGTCAAGATCTAAGTTAGGTCAAGTCAAGCTGATTTGGGATCTGATTTGGCTCAAGTTGGGCTTAGTTGGGATCAAATAATAAAATTGTGAGCTTTAAAAAATAAACTTTTTACTCAAATATTCATGTTTTTTGTTTCCACACTCCAAGATACTACATGAAAATGGTTAGTATGTTACTTATAGGTACTATTTGATCAAATTTATGGGGTGTAGTCCCATTGGGTATGCCAATATTGAACTATGAATTTGACTCAAGAGATGTGATTAGTATTGTGTTTGTCCAAAAATGCAAACAAATTGATAAAAACACACTAATTTGCATACATCTCTAGTCTTAGTTATTAGGGTGTGCTTAATAATAAAAAAAATTAAAATCACAACTAAAAATCAAAGAAAAAAAAGAATCCTTTACCTTCCTTGGATGCTCCAAATGCTTGTTGTAGTGGCTTGCTTGGCTTGTGCTCATGAAGTCTTCATCAAAGGAGGCTTGGCTATCTCCTCTTCTCCTTGGCATCTTGTGGGTTTGGCTTGGCTTGGATCAATATTTTAGTATCATAAATTTGGCATGTGAGATATCTTGGAATCGATTTTACATGGTGACTTTGCATAAATTAAGCTCAAAAATGATGTGCATGGCCTCTCTATTGATAGATTTTTAAGAATGACTAGAATCAACCATGACTATCTATCTCAAGATTGAAATGTGTGGTCATAGATTAATTGAATTATGAAATTAAAATACACAATTATCCTCATCATGAATTTGGAATAAGGGGAATAATGAGACATGGAAGGTAATAAAGAGGCATGGGAGACCCATAATTTTGATATTTGTGGCATTTATGGCCTAGGGATGTCTTCCCAAGAAATGAGGTCACCTGATGATGTAGATATTCAATATTAATTTATAAAAAAAGGTTTTTAACAAGTTTCCATGGAATTATTAATTAGGTATTGATTTGGATTAATTATCTCATAAACATGATTAAGAACTTTATGCACAAATTACTCAAATTGATCAGAATGCCTTGTTATTAGTCTAAAATTTGACTGGATTGGAATTGGAAGTCAATGTCAAATGTATTGGATCCATTATCATATTTAGGATGTTACCAATATAAAATAACAAAGTCACATGTCCTATGAAATATATTTGATAGGAAATAACAACCCAGAGCACCCAAGTGCAAAATTGACATTTTGACTCAAAATGATTTTATCAAAGTTAGTTGGCCCATAAATTGCATTGACCCATTTAATGATACTCTAGCCAAAATTGGCACTTGCATATATCAATTTCAACTCATTTAATGTGCTTTAGTATTTTTAGGCCAAATTGTGCATTTTGATAGAAATTGGTCAAAGCCCTAGTTGGAGGTTATCGATGCCCAGATTTAGGTGTCTACAGGTAGTAGCATAATCTCAAATACTATCAAACATCAAGCAAGCATCTAAGGAAGGTATAAAAAGATGTAAATAAGAGTAGGATTTAATTTAAGAATTTTACCCTTGTAAGCAAATAATATTAGCCCATATGTAATAAAAGCAAAGAAAGTGAAGTAAACCTAAGAAATTTCAACTAATCTAGAATTAGAATAGATTAAAAACTCTGTATTTAAACATGCACATCTATAATTCATAATATCCATTCAAATATGAAAATAATACTAGAAAAATGAGAGAGAAACCATGATAGCAATTCACATAATCAAATATGGGCAAACTTTGTATAACTCCTTACTTATAATAATTTTCTCAAAAGTTGTAATATAGTTTTTGACTCAAAAATTCCCTCCTCTTCAAAATTGACAATACCTCTTTATATAGACCATTCATGAGGTACATTATTTATTCATGTCAAGTGTTAAGGATATTTGTCCTTTTACAATCATTTTAGTTAGACATTCTAAAATGACTAACCTATAGGCAATCTAATTTACAAGTTATACATGCCTGTACAAAAAGAATATTCTCTTTAAAATATCATACATGTTTAGTTACAAAGATAATATTCCTAATTCAACTAACTTTGAGATCCTACTACTATAGTATTTTGCTTCCTTTGTAAGCTCTTCATCTTATAATGCTTCTCACTAATAAGCTAGAGGTCAATAATATGTTTCATAAAGAGCTCCCTCTTTTGATCTTCTAGGCTCATGAGGTCCTTTTCATCTCTTTCCAATGCTTGTTTGATACTTCTAGCATCTCCTATCTTTTCCTCAGATAACAAAAGTAAGCCCATGATCTTCTTGTTATTAGTCCCTATCTTCCCTTATCCTTGATTTCTCACATCCTACATGAATTGAGTAGTTTTATGATTGAAATCCTCATTAGTGATAAGACCCAATATATTAAGTGTGGTGGGCTCGTTTATTAGGCTGCCCAATATGTGTAACATCATATCTTCTCATTATTTGAGATCCTTAGAAATGTCCTCCATTTTCTTTGATAAATTGTTTAGGGCTTTTATTTTATCCAACAATATAGCCATAGCCAAATTTAAGTGGGTTAGGATGACCATTCTAAACTCAAGGATTTGATTCTTGGTCAAGACTTTGATCAAATATTTCACTTGCTAACTTGAAGCCTATCATTAGCCAACTTAGCTTGTAACCATGGTACTTTGTTTATTCATTACATCTTGCCTAGCCCTAACTACTTTTAAGGAACTAAAAAAATCACTCATGGAATCCTCAAAGTGCTTGAATTTGTCTTTTAAGATTGATAAGATAGTTTGTTTTTCCAAATTATTATATTTTTACTGCATGCCTTTTAGGGTAACCTATAATTTCTCTACTTGTGTTTGGGATAATTCAAGCCCATTCTCTTCAAATATATTTTTCTCATCGATATTTTATCCTATTACTGGGGTCAAACTAGTGAATGGATCCACTTTCTGATAGGTGACTTCTTCACCCCCTATAATGACTTTATTTTTTGTGACCCTTTGTAAAATAGAAGTTATTAGGTCAAACTTGACACCAACTAATGATTTAGTCACTTTTGGTTTAGGGATCTTCATCTATGTTCCACTTGATTCTCTTGGAGTAGCCATCCTTCTCTTTTCATCTTGTTGTAAAGCCATAAACCATGGTTTAACTTCTTCATAAACTAGTATATAATGGCCTTCATTTACCATATATGAAACATTTTGGAATGGTTGGACCAAAATCATGTTTTATTTACTAAAGATATTGACTTCACTTAAAGGATGAGTGAAAGTCACCTTAGGCTTCTTGGTCTTCACTAGAATAATGGCCAGTTTAGCCTTTCTCTTAGGGGTATCTATACCTTTATTTTAGGGGTATCTATAGGAGCTAGATCTAATGCTTTTTTCCCCCTTTCTTCCTTTATTTAATTTATTTATTCATCATATAACTCATAGGATAGTGATAGCATTTTCAAATCATCCTCAATTATCTCACTAGGGTCTAATGTTACCATATGAACCTCCTCTATTGGTGATACTTGTTTCTTTGCTCAACCTAAAGAAGATGCAATTTCATCAAGCCTTCTCTCCTTTGGCCTTTTCTCAATTTTTACATTAGGTCTAGTCTCTATTTTTATCTGGGCTAGTGGAGGTATAAAAGGTTCACCGGTCAACAAATGGTACTACTTGGCCCTAATTTCCATCTATCATCTGCTCCTTTTTGATCCCTCTGTATCCTAGATTATGGATTGATGTTATGCCTTTTAAATCTAATGGTGAACTCATAGAATGAAGAATATTTTGTGTATATGGGGTCAAAAATACTAGGATGGTGATCATAAGGTACATTTATTCCTTTGGATTTTAAATTCTCCTTAACCCTTCCATGGGGATCCCACTACCTTAGCTCATCAATTTTAATATTGAAGGAGGTCCTATGTTTTGAAGCAACTTAAATGTTTTCCCATAATGAAATCATAGTTAGAATAATAATTATGAGGAGGGTGTGGAGTAGTCCCTTTTGGTATTTCAAAGACCATTTATTCCATTACATATTTGATAATCTACTTCCTACTCTACTAGTTTGATTGGCACATGGATAGGTAACCTGAGTGGGGTGGATTTTATACCTTTAATCATGATGATTATGCAATCTATGTATATCCATATGTCACCCAAGGATTCAAAATTATTTTTGATTAGTGGGTTAACTCTCACCATTGGGTTCCCTATAATGGCCTCACTAAGGGTTGGGTAAATAGTCATAGATAAATTAGATTTGGTCAATGTATTTGAAGATATGTAACTTGGAGTAATATTGTGAGATAGTTTATGTCCTATCAAGTGACCATTCCCTAAGGTTTGGGATCTTTTTTTTAGCAATTATGACATCCAAAAGATATTACATCAAGTATAATTGATCTCTACTCCTCTTCTTGATTTCAAAAATAGGTGTTGATTACTTCACCAAGAGGAAGGGTGAGTTGTTTCTCAACCATGAAATAAACTAAGGGGACCCAAAGTTTATCCACATATGTAGTGGTTGAGTTCCCAAAAAACTTTTTCATCATTTTCATGATCATTCTTATTCCAAGTTTGAATTGACCAATGGGGATGTTGTTATTGAAGTCTAAAAACACCTAATTCCCAGAATATAGCCATAAGGCAAGGGCACTCTTTAAATAATATTCTTTGACCTAGTTGATGACTATGGTTAGGTATACTTGGGGTTTAGGTAATTTATAATATTTATAAAAAAAAATATGGTATAAATTTAATCAATATTCCTAAAACTATGTTTATGAAAAATCGTAAAGCCCTTATCTATTTTTCCATCTTTAAAAATTGGAGTAATGATATCTATTGAATGTAGTACCTCAATATTTTTTAGCTACGTAGTGTAGGTCTGTCATCTAAATGGAAATTATGTCATAGTACCTATTGATATTTTTTTCCCAAAAATCTCATTACATATAACACCCTAAGGGAAACCCTCTTTAATTTTTAGGAATAACCCTAAATATTTTAAAAACCCCATTTTTCCCTTCATCTGGTAAAGTCAATAAATCTAGATGCAATTTTTACATGTGAAAATTGCTTGATAGGTTTTGGATCCTAAAAATCATCCAAAACCCAAACCATAGAGACCATAAATCACCATTCACTTTGCACATTCTCAAATGTGCAAAATTCATGGTGGGCTTTAGATCTTGCCATGCACCCATTTGACAGAATCCAGAACCTGGCATGTACTTTGCACATTTTCACAATGTGCAAATTGTATGACAAGATCCACATCTTATCAGGCATTTAATACCCCATTTAGTAAAACATAAAACCTTATGTTCACATTACATGTTTTCAAACATGCAATGTACACCATAGTCTCCATGTTCCACCAAACACTTACCAATTTATAATATCATGGGATGTAAAACCTTGAGTGCACTTTGCACATTCCAAATGTGCAAAGTGACTCATGGGTTCTACCTCTTATCAAATCCAATCACCCCATCAGTGGAGAGTAGAGCTACTTCAACCACATCCAACCTCCACCAGCTCACCAAATACCTTCCCACAGAATGTAGAACCTAAAGTGCACATTACATGTATTTAATGTGCAAAGTGAATGTCGAGTCCCACTTCTTGGTAAACCAATCATTCTTATAGAGAGTGAACCTGATTTAAGTAGGTTTAAACTCTACCACCAACCACCTAATCTCACATTAATTACAAGTTTTTGTTATTTAAATAGGTATATTAGGGTTTTTTATTTATCATTTAAAATTGATAAGTACATTTTGATCTCTGGTCACCTATGCCCTTATCATCAAACCTCAAGACATGTGTAAATGCAAACTTGTAATTTGAACCATTATTTCAAAGCTTCAATCCACAAAAATTGTGCCTATAAAATGGAACTTTCCCTATGTTGTTTTGCCATTGTCTTTCATTTTGAAGCTCTTACCAATAATTTTAAATTTATTATGAGTTATTTAGATTAAGTTTATCTTAGGTTTACTAGTTAGGTATTTGATTTGAAAGGGTCATTTTGTGTTAAAAATCATGTGTCTAGGGTCAATCTAGGGAAATCTAGGGCAGTTCAAGGTAATCTAGGGTTTTTCAAAGTTTCACCTCAAGGTTTTTTCCTTCTAAATTTTCATTTTCCCTCTAATTTTTTTGTAATAAAAATATCAAAACTCACCTATCCAAAATTGAATATTCTAAAACATATACTTCCTATTAAAAAACCAAAGAATATTCCATGTAAAGATTCCCCATCACCTTCGTAGATAGTGGAAATGCCTCAAGCACCATCCACTTCCACTAGAGGTCTCACATGCCTCAAGGACCTTTGATCCCCATAGACTTCCAATGCACCATAAAAAGTGGACCTATCCTAAAAACCTCCCACTTCCACTAGATATATCACAACCCTTAAGCAATGTGGACATTAGATGTGCTTCAAGCACCTCCAAGTTTTACCAAAAAATATAAGTGCCCTAGACACCTATAGATCCCACCAACTTTCACAATTGGTTTCTCAAAATTAGCAACTTCATTTTACATGCCTCTCAAGGAAATGAAGTTTAAATATAAGGGACTCAGAGTGACTTCTTGTTTGGAGTCTAATATGGTAGAGATAAAAGACACATATTTAGGTCACATTGACCTATGAGATTTTTGGGATAGGATAGGTACAGGTTTCAAAAGTGACTAGATCTAGAGTATCTATGAATCTAGTTTACCACAAGTTGTAGCCTTCCCTCTATCTATTCAAATCCCTAAGTTGATCCTCACAATATCCCAACATTATGACCCTTATAGAAGACAATTCTTTAGTGAGAAAGGGGAGAAGGTTCTTGATCTTGACCCTAAATTTATCAACATAGTTTTGCAATTCTTGAGTTTTAGAGTTATTTGGATATAAATCCATAAAATTCTACATAATTTTATGAAGAAAAAAGGATGGATGCCAAAATATAATTAAAAATTAATGACTTAGGACTCCCAAGCATTCCTCCACCATATTTTCTAAGACTATGTATAAATATGATTTCATAGAGGAGGTGGGAGATATTATAACACTACTTCACAAAGTCACAAGTAATTTTCATGTCAAGTGTTATCATGACTAGATGTACCAGTATATCTAGATCGTCAAGAAAAATAAAGAATAGATACATTGGGATCAAATAATAAGTGATTCCCTTTATAACCAGTTGATGAAGGTGCAAATGACAAATAAGTTTTATATGACATCATATATTATATATAGCTTGGCCAAAGGAAGATTATTCCCAAGCCTCAATAGTCTTCCTAAAGAAATAACTAGAGCCTATAATTACTATCTTGATCTCATGATATAGGCTAGTATATAGAAATTTAGAAGAGTTAATGATGTTTTCATCTATAACATCATCATCATGTTTGATCAAGAACTTGGGAAAATAAGGCTCTCCCAAGAAAAAAATATGAGATCACCAAATGGGGTTCCTTTTTCATATAGTTCCCCACCTATTCCTACATCAAGTCATTCAGATTTAGTGGTTATCCCTACACACTTCCCTAACATGCAAGTGATAAATGAGAATTATTAGAGTTGGTTAGGCAACTTGTGGATATACATAAGCTCCTCTTAGATATACATAAGGTAGGGATATGTTTCCCTATTTATATTGTCTATTACACATTCCAATCTCTCTTGAAGGCTATAACTATAGAGGTGGAGATGTACCAAGTAACACTGAGGACTCTAGAGTCTAGACCTTACTTTGATCCATATGGTAAGGTCACTACTGCACTAGAGTTGGCAACATTAGAACATATGCTATATTATGAGGATTTTTGGGAAGACTATGATAATGACAAAATGGTAAATATGAGGGATTATTATAAAATGTCCTTGTAAAAAATAAAATAATATGATCTGGCACCAATCCTTGATGACTTATGGATGAAAACTCTAGAGTAGATCCAATCTACCTCACACAGATCATTCCCAGACCTCTACCAATAATGAGGTGGTCAATTATTGAATCATTATCTATATTTGATAGAATAACCTCTATTATTAATAGAAAAATAAATTGGCTAAGAATAAAGGATGTGCAAGTCATAAGGGAGATAATATGGGTTAAAGAGAAGATCCTGAAGCTCAAAGTAAGAGGTATCACTCCTTCATAAGAGAGCCATAATCTATCATTAGAGGAACCTAATAGAGGAAACAAGAGGAATAAGACAAAGGAAAAGAAAGGCTAATCAAGAAAATAGGTAGAAGCTATAGAAGAACCAATTGATCTTTCAACTGAAGACATAGCAACATCAACACATAGATCCATAGTTTTAGATCCCATATCCCTAGCTCCTATTTCCACTACTCCCCCTTCTCCTATACATATTGTAAAAGAGGTTTCAACACCTCTACCAACTATCTCAACTCCTCAAGTATCCCAAGTCCCCATTACTCCACAAGTCTCAGCTCCTCAACCTCTAGTATCAACCCCTCCACTTGTCTCCACTTCACCTACCATTCTAACCATACCAATAATCCACATGCAATCAAAATAAATAAGTCAAGTGGATACTTAGGGTCCCCTATAGTGGAAGCTCAATTTTCCACTTCACTTCCCTTTCTCCCACTTTA
The DNA here is from genome assembly GCA_037957365.1 of Torreya grandis. Taxonomy (NCBI): domain Eukaryota; kingdom Viridiplantae; phylum Streptophyta; class Pinopsida; order Cupressales; family Taxaceae; genus Torreya; species Torreya grandis. Next base: position 571,351 of record JARHVA010001455.1, read on the forward strand.
CCTTCCCCATTTGATCCACTCTCATTTTTCATTCCAATTACAATTCCTTCCATTTCATCACCATTAATTCCCAACATAACACAATAATACATTATCATAGAATTGGTCATCTTGACTATAGTTCTATAGGATAGCCTAACCCCTGAGATGAGTACTATTTGTTATTCATCTCAACCCCTTATTTTCAAATCACCAACCTTAATTTGTCCCTACACTCATAATTAACATATTCAGTGATTTGGATTCCACCCTTCTATCGATTACCAAATTCATAACTATTATTTATGCTCTATCCTCCATTCCCCTAATAGACATAACTATTTTTTTACCTCCACTGCACTCATTTCCACTATTTTAACTATACCATCAGTAGTGGTTTGAATAACTTGGATACTTAGTACAAATATTGATTTACAAACTATTGATGAGAGTGGATCCTCATAGGCACCTCCTGATTAACCAATGGCATCATCTTCTCAAGAGTCTCTATAAGTCATAGTATCAACTAGTGCATCTACATCAGCTATAGATTAATTGTTTATAGTGCTACACCAATAGAAGGTTACCCCCAGTTAGTTAGCATAATTAATGATTAACAAGTATAAAATAATGATTGATCCTAGCACTTTGGACTTTAGCATGTTATAAGTCAAGAAGAAATCAAAACCCACTCCCAAGACTCTCTAGAGAACATTCACTAATGATAAAGGAGAGAGATATATTAAAATTGTAGCTCCCCTACCAAACAAATCAAAAAAGGATCTTATGGAAAAATATTATCAGGTTTCTCACATACAACTTGTTCAAAAAATAAGAGAGGGACTCAAGAACAATGTGTAAACACATATCAATTCTCTCTTTTAGAGGATTAATCATGATAAAGCCAACAAGGATGAACTGAAAAGGGTAGATCAGTTGACTGAAGCACTAAACCAATTCATAAATCTTAGTGAAACATCACAATAACCACAAGCAGTACAACCAATCAATCTAAATCAAGCTACAAATGATTCTATAAGAGATTGAAAACATGGGAAGGGATACAAAAGAATGTTATGAGGAAATGATCATTAAAGGGAATAAAATTCTTATATCCATGATGGAACCTTATGGATTCATCATGGAGAGAAATTATATTTTGAAGGAATAGATTAATCAGTATGAAGGAGAAATTTAGAATTTGAATCTGTATTATCCCAAAATGATAGCCATAAAATCAATTGATATGACTATCCTTGTTGTCAAGAACATATTGAAGGATGATGTTGAGCATGAGGAACTACATAGTGCTACTTAATTTTAGATAAGAGTATTGATAGAGTCTATCAAATAAGCCAAGGAGGATAATGATAAGGTAATTAATGTTTTATATGAGATTGAAAACATGATGAATTTAATGTCATGTTGACCAGTAGATGATGCCAACAATATCCTTCAGGCAGAATAGGTTTAGAATAATTTCAAAGTAATGGTTGAGAAGGAGTCTGTAAAAAATATAGTTTTTTCCCTAAGTTCCATCTATAGGTTCATCAAGTATAAGAAAGTAATTGATCAGATGAGGATTGAAATATAGGGCATAAGAACCTTTAGAAGAAAATTGTTTGATGTCTAGGTAGATTATGTAGCTTCCAACATTTATTCTTATAGGCTAGATGAAGAGTGAATTCATGAAAATTTCAAATCCTTTCATACATATATAGAGAAGTTACATGCTAAGAATGCTAAGAAAGTTGAGGAAATTCTTGACATTAATTAATTTTCCCTCTCTTTTGAATATTTTAAAATGTTATTATCATTTGTAATTTCATTTCAATATATTGCACATTGTAATTTAAAAATACAGCTATATTTGTATAACTCATTTTAAAAAAGACAGACATATTTTTAACACTTTATATTTTTGATAATGTGAAATTTGAAAAAAGCACAAGCACAAGTGCAAATTTCACTTTCCATTTTGATTAATGTGAATTGTTAAAGAGGTGCAAAATCATGAAGTGTAAATTGCACATTTCATTTTGGAAAAAAGTAATAAAGACTTAGAAAATTGTAAAAGTCTCACTTATGGTTTTGCATGCTAGGGTTTTCATGAAAAGAAACTTGGAATTAATTTTCAATGTTATATTTTATTTAGAAAGGTCAAGTTATATTTTGGGCACCACTTTTACATTAGGAAGCTATTTTCAACTTCTATTAGATAAGGAAGTGTTACATGGAGATCTTCAGTTCCATCCAAGACATGTTACACCCATGATCAGTCCAAACTCATGCATGCCATGTTCTAGCCATTCCCCAAGTTTAGAAATTCCAAAAATATAAGAGCTTGCCTCTCTTACATGAGAGTTTTTATATCTACATGATCTTTTTTACTAGGCATTTTATTTTCAACAACTACATGTATTCTATGACATATTTTGTATAAAAATGGGTAAATCCATTGGCCCAGTTTATATTTTTGTTGTTAGTTATATTTTTTGTATTTTAAATGTATTTAATACAAGTTTTAACCTTTGGAGAGAAATAAAGTTGAATTTTTACCTCTCTTGTGTTGTGGAATCTCTATGTGTGTGTAAGTTATTTAATTCTCTATGGAAACTTTGTCTTTTATTTTAGTCTCAAGAAAATTCATCTATGGTATTTTACCCTCTTGATAATATTATTTGGAATAAAGATCCTTTTACCTTATGTGAAAAATAGATAAAATACTACCTTTGATTTCCAAATTTGCATGAGCCTATGCTTAAATAAATTCAATATAATTTATGCCCTTTTGTGTTTGTCAAGTAAGCATTTAGATCCACTATAAAATATTTGGTACAATCACCATATTTTTAGTTTTAAATAAATTTCAATTATTCAACCCTTTTCCCTATCAGAACCTTAGTATAGAATTAAATATCACTAAAGAGTGAGATTTCCATAAAATTGGTATTTTATTAGTTTGCATTAGATTTAGTGAAAGGAAGCTGACCTTCTCCAAAGATTAACCTCAAATTCCCAAGGTCCCATGGATTTGGAGGTTTTTCCATTATATCATTTGGCACTTTTATAACAAGCTATAAAATCAAGACATGTGTAATCCTATGTAATAACTATACCTTATTTTTATAGACATGTTTTTCTCCTCCTCTCTTGTGATGGGTTGCTAGTTTTCAATGGTCCAAAACAAGCTTGACCAATTTCTATCCCATATATTTAGAGAAATGGCATCAAATTTTGTCTTTGAAAACTCTTCCTTATATATTTAAGGTCAAATAAAGTTCCAAATCCTCTCTATAAACACTATTATAGGCTACCATGGTTGTGAATTTCTCTAAATTACTTGTTAGTAGATTGCACTTTGGTTCTAGATTGATTTATTCTTACATTGGCAACAATTCAACTTTCCTTGGCTTGGTCATAATGACACAACAAATTCGGGTTTTCATACTTGCTAGGGTTTTCTTGAAGGTATTTTTAATGCTTTAATGGTGGTAGTTAGTTCAAATGTTTAACTTCATACCTTAGATTTTATTTAGATCGTGTATTTATACTTTTGCCTTTCATGGGTTGACAAAATCTTCAAATCTATCATGTTTTGATTATATGGCATCACCATAGCATCTTTGTGGCATATGGATCATTAATTTCCTTTTGAAATATTACCATTGCCCTTTGAAAATTCTTTTTTTTTCACATCATTGTATTTCCCTACATAGATCAATGTGGGCTATTGATCTTGATTCAAGGGATCAAATGTCATTAGTTGCTTTGTCATATTCCTCATAGTCATGACACTTATCACTGTCATATTGGTTCTAAATTTGTTGAATGTCAACATTGATCTCACACCATATTATCATCTTTTCCTAGATGAATTCACTCCATTGATCTTGAATGATTGGATCATGTTCTTTATTCTACATATTATTGATCAAAATATATATGCAAGTCCATATACTATCAATCTTTGGAAGAATCTCAGGATTTAATCCATGGCATATAGTTATGCCATGTGTCATCTCTATGGTGGTTCTTAACTTTTTAACCTTCATTATGCACTATTAGATCTTGTTTGGCTAGATTAATGCACTCCATTAATCCTTTTTTGTCCTTCTCTCCACTTACTATTATATCTCTAGAAGATTTCCTATGATGACAACCCTTGTCACCTTCTTGCTCATTCAAAGCTTCATTGAAGTTTTGAATCAATACATACCATTGATTGGAATGTGTACACTTGGCCACGTATCATCAATCTTTAGGGATAGGATCAAGCTTTAATTATCCATTATGGGCTTGACACTTAGCATTTTCATGTTGGCTTTGAGTTCTTTAGAATTGTCAATGTTGATATTGTACTATTAGATCATCTTTGACTAATCAATTGCACCCTATTGGATCATCTTTTGATACGTATCATTAGATCTTTGGTTGGGTTCCTATGATGGTGACACTTTTCACCTTCTCACTTGTTTTGGGGTTTCATTGAAGTCTTGAATTAACATGCATCATTAAATCAATCTTGCCTAAGCATATGTGTATCATTGATCCTATGGTCAATAAAATAAAACTAAGTTAGGCTCAAGGAATATATGGAACTTAGGTTAAATATTTTAGACTAAGGTTTTATTTATGTTGATAAACATGATAAAACTTTAGGAAAAAAATTTAGGCTAAGTTATAAAACATAATAAAGGGGACCCTGTGAATGATAAAAGACATGTCATAAAGCTTTAGCCTTAGGTTTTCATCGTATTAATAAACACAATTAAAACTTTAGAATAAGGCATTAGGATAAGCTTGTAAAATAATGAAAGGGACCATTGATTATCTAAACCATGCTAATAATAAAATAGACCAAGGGATCACGGGACATAAAGGGGTGAAGCATAATATTTTTAGACTAAGGTTTGGTCATGTTGAAAAATATGACTAAGCCTTAGGATAAAAATTAAACTAAGGCTATGGAAAAATCATTGTTCCCATGTAAATTTTTCCTACATAATTTGAATTTAATTTAAAAGGGACCTAGGTTAAAACATTAGACTAAGGTTTTAACTTGACTTAAAATAGATTCAATTGATATTTGATAGAACAAAGACTAGTAAAAGATCAATTTAACATTAAAGCACAAAACCCTAAGCATGTTCTTTCCCAAATGAGATTTCATTGAAGTTAAAATATAGAAACATAGGTAATAATAATTATCAACATTATAAGGGGTAAAACCATGATCAATTTAAAATATGTCAATCAATCCAAATGAGAATTAGGTGTGTATGATTTTCAAATAAAAATAATGTACAAACATGCTACTGGTACTTTAATCAAGTGAATTTTCAAATTAATGTAAAATTTAAAATAAGGGTCCCCATTTTTCAAAAATGAGGGTATGTTGACCTCAAAAGGTCATCAAAATGTTGATTTTCAAGTTTCTTGGATCCCCCAATCATTTCACATGCTAGAAGCATGACTTTTTAGGCCAAGATCAACTAAGAAAGAGCTAATAAAACCTTTATGTGAACCAAATTAGACTAAAATTATATTAAATAGGTAGCTTTTGCCATACTCTTGCATGTTTCTAAGGCCTATTAAGCATATGTGAAGTCATAAGGTTATATTAGCCCTTGTTGAGGCCAATTTGATGACTAGAGGCATAAAAGTTGTTTTTCAATGTGAAATAATGACAAAAGGTCCCAAGATCAATTTAGTATGTAATTATAAGGTTAAAATATAATAAAAAGGGTAATAAAATGTCATCAATAGGTTTGAAACTTCTTCACAATTCCTTAAGGTCCATACATCTTGTTCAAAGAGTGTTTTTTATTTTGTTTCCCCTCATTTTATTTTTTTGTGAATTCTTTCAAGCTTCCAATGTGGGAAAAATAAATCAAGGCCATGTTTATATTTTTTTCACCATTCTAATCCATGATTGAATAAGATATAAGATATTTATATCGTATTCAAGGTGTTTCATTATAAGTTTAAAGAAGGTTTCTCAATATTTTATCTTCTCTTGCATCTAAAATTGTCATTATATGCTTCATATAGGTTTCCAAGAATGAACATGAATCCATAGATCTATAAAATAAGGCACAAAAGTTGTTATTAACTGATCAAGCTCTAAAAAAGAGGTTTATTGGCATGTTTCCAAGGTTGTTTGCAAGACTAAGGTTAAAATAGAGATTTGTAATGTAAAAAAATAGGTTTTAGATCTTAAAGAGATATACATAACCCTATTTATGATCCAATGATAAATTAATAGAGGTTGGAAATATCCTAAATATCATCAAAACATAGTTTTAAAACCTTTAAGTCCTATGGCATGAATAAAATAAACCTTTCAAAATAGAAAAACAATGTTACAGGTTTATAAAAAGTCTACAGGGTTGACTCAAGTATCCAAAGAGTAAAAATTAGGGTTGAGTAGGTTGTAAAGATATTATATAGCATGTTTCCACATGTTTCTTTATTTTTTAATGAGAAAATTGAGGTTTGCAAGCTATGTGACATGCCAAAAAATAAATTTGTAGGTTTTGTAGGAGGTTTATAGGGTCATGACTAGGATTTTGAACAAGAATCAGTAGTTATGGAAGGTCAATCAGGTCCTAAATAGTATTAAACATTAGTTTTATGACTTAAAGATAATAAAATTAGGTTACAAAGAAAGTTACAAGACAAAATACTTTGTTTACAAAGGATTTGCAAGATAAACTAGCCATTTCCTATTTTTTTCTCCTTGTGCATGGTATTTGAAAGGTTTTAGAGGAGAATTGATAGGTCATAATGCATTTATTGATGGTCTCCAAGTTTCATAAGGAATTATAAATCATGTGGATATGTTCAAAAACATTTCATAGATCTACAAGTAATCTAGCTTTCATTTAAACCCTAAACCCATGATAATGAGGCTTGAATTTTTAAAGGCTTGAAGAATCATAAGACAAGGTTTTAGATCTCCCCATAAATTTTTAGGCCTCCTATAACCACAAGACAAATATTGTAAGCATGTCAAAGTCCAAAGTCGTATAAGGTAAGGTAATAAATAATAGTTTCAAATAATGTTGCAAGTCTTAAGATATAGGTCCATAATTTTATAAGCATATAATGATAAGACAATAAATTTTTAGAGATCTAAGATTTTTAGAAACCTAGTTAAGGGTCTATTCATTATTTCAAATGTTTCCATGGCTCTATTTGATAATGTAGTAGCCAAAAACATAGCGGTAGAAAACATAGTAGTAAAAATGTAGTATGACAAAACATCACGAGGACAAAATGTAGCAAGGAAAAAATGTAGTTGTATTGGTAATGTCATGAAAATATAGTGAGGGCCATAATTAGGACATTTTAGTGATTAATACATTGTTTATTTGTTTTCTAGTTCATTTTGGTGATAGTAGTTAACATTTCATGGTGGGAAAGTAATGCACCAAATTTACAAGCAAAATAATAGAGGAAAATGTGAATTCATGAGTTTTGACCTTTAGTTTAAATTTGTGTCATATTCTATGTGAGCCCATCTTTTGATACATTTTATTCCTATGATGTTTTGTCCTTACTACATTTTTTCCTCATTACATTTTATCCTTGCTACATTTTATCATCACTATGTTTTTACGCTACATTTTTAACCTCTACATTTTTATCTTCTCTATTTTTTATAGATACCATTTATATGACTATTTCAAGCCTAATATAGAATCACATAGGTTTTTAACTTTTTTTATAAGGTTTTCTCATTTTATGCCAAGTTTTCAAGGTTTTCATGAGCATCAATAGGCCTAAAAGTAAGATCTTGAGCATCAAACATGAAATATGTTGGTCTATGAGGTAAGAGACATGATTTCTAAGGTTTCATGATGATGTTAGGTGAAAATAGGGTTATAGAACATAATCCAGACCTACTTATAGGTATATAGCAAGGTTTTATGATGATAATGCCATGATAAGAGGTTTTCAAAGCTTTTAAGACCTAGCATATAGGTCTATAGGTAGAAAATGCAAAGGTTCCCATGATCAAAGAGAAACTACAGGTCTAAATAATTCTTCCAAGAGTTTATTGGCTAGTATAATACTAAAATAGGGTTCCTTGAGCTCATTGTTAGCTATAGATCTGAAAGTTAAGTATGAAAATATCCATGATCTTAAGACTTTCATATAGGTCTAAAAATAGATATTTCAAGGGTATCATGGTCTCAAGACCCTCTAACAAGACTACATACACAATTTTAAGAGTCTAAGAAATATCTTAGGATGTTATTTAAGTATATATTAGGGACTTTGTGAGGTTTTTAATGTTTTATATCAAAGGTTCTAGGGCATGATTTAGAGTACCTACAAGTCTATAAGGTAGAGTTACAAATATATATAAGATTTAATGATGATATGATACTAATGAAATGTTTTTGAGCTCATATAACATGATCTAAAGGAGCATAAAGGGATACAATAGATTTCTTTTAAGGGTTCTTGGCTATATCAATGGTAATAAAAGGTTCCATGCATCACCTAATAGCACTTATGAGTCTACAGTAAGGTTTTTAAGGTTTATAAATTGGTTTACAATAGAATTTCCAAATTTTATTGATCATATAAAGCTAAGACAAGAGTTTTTGAGTCACCAAAACCTAACAAACATGTCTATAGTAGATAATACAAGGTTTTCAAGGGGCATACAAGGTTTAAGAGCTATTTCAAGAGAACTTAAAGGTCTGTTCATAGATTCCATGATATAATAATGATAATAAGTCAAAAACACAACTCTTTCAAAGGTTTTTTAATGAATCATACAGATAAGATAGGGTTTTTAGGCATCCTCTAGGGGCATCTATAGGTCTTCAAGAAAAATTGCAATTTTTCTCCATGATGAGCAAGTTTCCATGAATTATGTAGATCTTAGTATGACCTATAAGTATTCAAGAGAATCAAAAAATATGTAGGGAAGAGAAAAAAAGGGTTTCATGATCTCAAGTGCCCATTAATAGGTCTACAACATAAATCTAAATCATGTTAACTAAAGTAAGTGTTGAAACACCCTCTAAATGGTATAGATTAAGCATTTGAGATATAAACTATGAAATATAAGTTCTTGATCCTTCTCAAGCATCTAAAAGCATGAAAACACCCTAAATAGGTCTCCAAGGACTAAAAAAAGTCTTATTCAGATTAATGAATGGTTCAAGTTTCTTAAGAGGGTAAAAAAAGCATGGAATATAGATGGAAACATGTTCCTAAAGAATTAAAACTTCCTCAAGGTGATTAGAATTGATGAGAAACATATGTAAAGGATAAATGGGTGAGTTATGTTATTTTGAGGCATATCTTATTACAAGAGATTTATCAAGGAATATAATAATGGAAAACAAGTCAAATTTTACTATATTTTCTCCAACCATGCATGGTCAAAAGGAAGGTGAGGAGTTCATAAACTTTTATAAGAGTTTCTTGAACTACAAGACTAAGTCATTAGCATCAAATGTTAACTATTCCAAGATACAAATGGAGTGAAGATAGGATAATTCCAAGCAAATAAATGGTCTCCATGAAACAATTCAAAATAATTGAAGGAGTTTAATGCATTCAAATTAATGTTCTCCTTCACTTACACATGCCTATACTAATGGATGTATTTGAGGAATTTAAAATCCCTTATTCTCTCACTTACTTCTTATATATATATATATATATATATATATATATATATATATATATATATATATATATATATATATATATATATATATATATATATATTTATTATTGTAAAATGATTCAAAAATGACACCTCTACATGGTGTAACATATATTTTCTCATTTGAATATTGTAACACAAGCATTAGACTTGACATTAATAAAGAATTGATTTGCCTTTCTTCAAATTTACTGAATTTTGTTTATAACATTGGGGTTGTTGATATTTGCTTGTGGATTTCATTTTTTTAATTTTAATGTTATCTAATATTTCTTAACTTCATGCAAGAGTATATAAATTTAATTTACAAGTTGTATGTTTCCTATAATCAAGTTAATGTAGAATTAGATGTGGATTCTTGCCATTTGAGCCTTTTCAAGGTAAATTATGTTCCCTCCTGATGTTTTGTTATACTTATTACCTTCATGAAAATTAATTATAAGATATATGTTTGAGTTGAAGATTTTGTAGACAAGTTATTAGTTTTGAAATTTTTTCTATGTTGATTCAATCAAGTTGAGGTTTTATCTAATCTTTGGTATATCACCATTTATGATTTTTAGTTTACCTCTATCCCCTTTCCCATGACATGAAGTTTATTAATTTTAATTAAGTATTTATAATATTATTTTAGGTTTACAATCTGATCTTACATCAGGTTCTCTTAGTTTAGTCATGAGGAGGTATTATCCAAAGGTTCATCCCAAGGATCCAAAGTCCCACACCTTGGGATGTTCCCATTATTACACTAGATCATCCTAATAATCAAACAAGTGAAATGTTCATGTGAAAACAATAATAAGTAATGGAATGTAGAATATCTCATTACCCACTTAAATCTTAATTTTGAATGGAAAATTTATGATGATCTCACTATCATTTTTATTCAACAAGCATTGTAAAGCAAGAAGAAGCATACTTCAAAACTAATCTTTCATTCCCTAGAAAGTGAATTGGATACTTATTTATCTAAGTTTAATGAGGATTTAAAATGTTTGGAGGTAAATTAGATATAATCTAAAAATGGTGGTGAATAAGGTCCCATCTACTTATAGTGGGTTGGGTTGGGTTGGGTCATAACTAGTGATCTTCCTATGAATGTGAGTGTAGATTTTTCTATGATACCATTATTTGTAAATATCTTGGTAGCTCTTGATGATAATTCTTTCTCTACTCTTTTATATGAAATAATACAAACTTGATTGAATAGTTTTGGAGATGCATGGGATTTTATTTATTATTAGAAGTTTCAAATGCTTACATTCAAATTATTTATTTCAAAGTTTAGGTTCTATATCATATGAAGATAAATAAGTTTAGTTCAGTTAGGGACACCTTTATAGTCTACGTGTCTATTTGTAGTAATAATCACACAAAATTTGGGGTGGTAGATATTTTGGAACCATTGATTGAGTTATTATCAAAGGGTGTTACTCTATAATAATTTTATAATGTGCATACTAATGGTGACCATTTATTTAAAATGTTGATGTGGAAATCTCTTTTCTTGTCCTTAGTAGGTATTTTTTATTATATTGTATAAATAAAGTTGGTTTTATAGGGACTAGAAACCATCAATTTTTGACAAAAAATAAGACCCAATGTCAAGAAACTAAGCCAATATGTGCTTCAAGTCATAGAAGTCCATTACCAAAAACAAAAAAAACTTGAAAAATATAGATTAGTAGAAAAATTAAATAGTAGAAATAAAAAGTATAAAAAAATAGAAAGATCACTAAATATCTCTTTTTATTTTTCCTTCAACACTTGCTATATAAAAATGGAAATGCAATAGATCTAAAAATCAATCCTACCTCATAGAAAATAGATCATAATTACACTTTTGATTGGGGATACATTAGATAATCAGATTCATGACCAATATGGATCCATCAGACCTATCCAAGAGATCTCTTACCATAATAATATCACTAGGGAGGGTTCCAAAGCCTCCAATCCAGTAAAACTATGTAATAACCCTAACTAGGTCTTATGTTTTCATATTCACTAAATGAATAACATGTAAAACAAAATATAATCTAGTGCTCACCAAAGATTGTGGCACAAAATTGGGGGGAGTAATATACATTAAAAATAAACATGAATATAATGAATATACTAACATCAATGTATTCAGACACCTAATACATGGAAGAGAAGTGAAAATGCATATCTATCTACTCTTATAAATGAGGAAAAAAGTTAGGAATACCTACCTTTAAAGATGAACCCATGAAGCCTAAATATCTCCTTTGGATAATGTGGTTCACAATAGGTTGTTTTGGTATGTAAGATTGACAAGGATAAATTATCTCTAGGATATAAAACCTATCAATGCATCCAAAAGATTTCTCCATAAGACAAGCTCTATATTTCCAAATAAATTATGAAACCCTAATATTTTTCTTCAAGTAAAATGATGGATAATTAAATGAACAATATATATTACTTCTTATTTTCTCTTATAAATGATAAAGTGAATGTGTTTATATAGGTGTATCTAACCCTAAAACCTTTCAAAAGGCTATCAAAAAGGTTGACCTAGTCGACCTAGCATTAAAATTAATTAAAAAAACTATCTAGATAATGAACTATATGAGATATGGATGAATTTGTTTTTAGTAAGCTTTATCAATAAAAATACAAGGTATATGTGGCCAACATAGTCATGTAAAGTACTAAAAATGGGTTTAGTTTAGGGAAAGGGATAATGAAAGTGGTTATGACTAGAAGAGGGTGAAAAATAGGAGGAAAATTTTAAGGAAATGGTTTTAATGAGGTAAGTGTGTATATATCAAGTGTAAAAAGGGAAAATAATCCTATGAAGCACCAATAGCTTGCCCACCCCTTTCTTGGTGCACCCCTTTTGATGTGCACTTAGAGAGACTGAGATTCGATGGGTTTTTTCAAGATAGAAATCATTCGTATTTGATAAAATTTTGAAAATATTATGTGTATACATATGCCCTACTCAAACCTCATCACATGTCATGTAGGTAAAACATGGGATGGTGCTTAGTGACACATAACACTAAAGCTAAATATAGTACAGTAAAAAGAAAATAAGATAAATAAAAGGACATCATTGAAAAACACATACCTTTACTTACCTTAGTGCTATAGATAAAGAAGGAGATGTGAGAAATGTGAAGGTTTTTAATGTGAGGAATATCAGCCAAACCTATAGATATTAGTAAAAATGAGAAAAAAATCAAAAAAATTGTAACATAGGCATATAATAGTGGAAAATGTTCTCTATGACATCATGATTTTAGAACATTTTATAGTTTGGAAAAAGAGTTAGTAAAGACAAAGATATGATCAAAATAAGAAATTTGATGATAAATATCAAAGGTAAAAAGACCATGGGACTAATGGTATTACTGAGCACCTAGATATATGAGAGGTTACTAATGTATTAACTAGATGGGTTTCCCCATGTGGTCAATGATAGTTTACCTTAGGTTGCTAGATGGAGATAGAACTAGGTAGCACAGGTCATACCCTAAATGTGAGTGTTTTAGACTATCATATGAGGAGAGATCATGTGTTATAACTATGCACATATTGCTATGATTTGGTTGAGTTAGGTGATCATGGCACCAAGGATAGATCTAGAGAAGATCAATGTCTACTATACCTATTGGGTAAAACCATAACTAGTGACATGCTTGTTAGGCTAGTTTGGACTCCCTCACCCAAAATATCCTATAATAACACCTATATTTTAGGCATGACTTGTGAGAAATCCAAGGTGGATAAGAGGAAGAGGAACACCAATTAAGAGATTAGATATCATACTATAGTATACAAGAACATGGACTGGTCGAGCATGATAGTTATTAGTCAGAGGAGAGGATATGGATGTGGATGTAAGGGTGTAGTAGGTACCAAAGTAGGCACTATAATAGGAGGGGTAACAATGACCTCAAGCACACTATCGATAAATACACCATATAAAAGATTGAGTATAAAGGGTGGTGATATAGGATGACTCAACAATAAACTAGGATAGAGTTAGTTGATAGAGGCACCACTAAGGAGAATCTTTAGATGTGTGTGGGTGGTGACTCCAAGTTTTTCATTAATTGGGAGGTGTCTTATGGATGAGCTATTTTGGAGATAAGATGATGGAGATACCATGATCAATAGACAAGCAAATGGGGAGATGGTGGTTGGTGCCACTAAGATAGGTAAAAATATTGAGTTTGTGAGACTTTGACATAGAATACTAGTTATATATGTTTATAGATAGATAGATTTTGAGACATATTTGTGATCTGATATCTATCTAGGTTTTAGTTAGTGTAGACCCTATGACTAAAGAGACTAGATGGGGGTCCTTAGTCATGGTGGTGGTCCATAAAATTTTGGATGGAGTGCTAGCACCATACAACCTCACCATGATGGATGATCCTATATTATCATCTACCCTAACTCAGGAGAGCTAGTTTAGACTAGTGGGGGAGGTCACAAGGCAACTATAGACATGCAAATATGGATTATAGCTACTATTATGGGTAGGAGTAAAAGATTAATAATATTATAAATTAATGGCTTAGGAGAGAGCCTCACACATAGCTACCATGTTCTAGCTAGGATAGGTACATGCCTAGGTGTCCAACCTACAAGGATAGGTAGTAGAGTTGAGATCTATGATATCCTCATTATATCACACCATGCAAAGGGGACAGTCTAGGGCATCTATGGGTAGTGTGGCTAGGCCATGAGATAGGCATGATGGAGCCCAACCATAGAGCTAGAGTGATGTCTTTTCATATTTTGTAAAAAACACATGAGATATAAAGATAGATTACTTTGATAGTTGGATGTTTATCTTATGAGTTATATTTTGGTTGTGGTTTTTTATACATGGATATATTTCTTTCTAGCACATGTACTTTTATTTTGTTGTATAGTCTATATGAAATATATGTGGGGTGTTTTCTTTTCCATCATTATAGAGTACAAATGCATGGTTAAAAATAAATAGACAAAAAAACTTGAAAAGTATAATTAATCAAAAACAAATACACTACACACTAGTTCATGATGGGAAATGTGTAATAATAGAATATGACTAAGTATAATAAAAAAAAGTGGTAAATAAGAGGGTAAAATATTTTTAAATCATGAAAGAGATTGGCACAAAATTAAAACAAGTATAATCAAACTAATTCATGTTGGGAAGTATAAAAATAATATAATAAAAGGGAAAACATGTGAAATACCAATGGTAAATCAATTAAGTCAATCAATCATACTAAATCATGTTGGAAAGTATAAAAGAGAAAAAAAATTAGCAAAAAATGACTTAAATTAATCACACCAATTCAAGTTGGGAAGTATGAAAAACATAATAAAAATGGTTGGATTATTACATACAATCAGAAAATAAGAAGATAAAAGTGAAATATTAATTAAGCATAAAACAAATTAAATCAATATGGGAAGCATGTAACTCATAATCAATCACATCTTATCTGATATTTAACACATGTAATTTCATTATGACTTGGGTATTTAGAAATTTTTATGAGGAAGGCCAGGTCCTATCTATGGTCTTACACTACAACTCACAAAGGGAACACCAATGAGGTGGAAACAATGTTAAAAATGGTAACAGGGGGTTTTTTGAATGGTAATGTGAAAATTTGGCAATCTATGAAGAAGCCTAGTCATTTCCAAGGTCTTACACTACCACTCACAAATAAATTCCCTAGGGGGAGTGATCAATGAACAAAACAATATTTATCAAGGGGAAATATTAGGGTTGTATGGAGTGAAAAAGGGAATGTAAGAATCATATCATAGGCATCTTATGAAAATACCTTAGGAGACATGAGGCATACTAAAGACATGAAAAGACACTAAGTGACTAGTGATCATCAATATACAAAGGAAACCTATTCACTATAGGCATATAACTATGTAGGAGAATAGGTATGGTACTAAGATAAATTCATGTTAGTAGTTTTGAATAATAAAATTAAAATGGACCTACCTTTCCACAACATATTCCCTATTCCTTAGGACCCATTACAAAGCCATTGGTATACTGTGAACATTGGGTACTTGCATGAGAAAGTAGGTGGCACTTTAATATTTATTATTCTCTTTTTATAATCTACTAGCCTACCAAAACCTAATAGAAGTCAACTCTATCACGCATCCAACTATGGACTTTGAGCTTCAATTATAAAAAGGAGATATGCTTGGAATCATGTCTCTTAGTGTGATTTGACTTTTAAAAATTTTGAATGTTGATTTTTAGATCATTTCTTTTTGTTAAATGATTTGGATTTTAAATGTTTATGGTTTTTACTATTCCTCCATATGGAATTGAAATGAGCAATAATTAGAGATAAAGTGATACACACTAATAAGCTTTGGGCTTAAGCTAAAAGAAGCTGAGTATCCAAAGATATTACTAACTAGAAAACTTAGGCTTAACTAGGAACCATCATGTTATCTCAAGGCTCAACCATGTGTATGCTTAGTTTGTGAAAGGTAATAAATGGGAACAATGGGAGATCTAAAGTGGATTGATAAAAGGATATTATAATGAGATGAATTTTTTGATAACTAATCACATGGTAAATGAGGAATGACTAAAGGGAGCTAGGTTTGTATAACCAAGTCACAATAACAATTATCCATGTGTATTGAGATAAGATAGTAAAAAATCATGAAAGAGATAAAGATAACCATAGAAAAGGAACTTAAGAAGAACAAGTATGTAATCATGAAAAAGTATCCATAAGAGAACATAGAAAACATAATGATAGTATAAGCAATATATAGTTCAAAACAAAAGTCACCATGTAAGATAGATAAGAATTTGACATAATGTCAAATGATATAAGATAGATAAAAGTAAAGTTTTAGCACACATCCAATCTAAATTAAGTAAAAAAATGAAATAAGACCATGCTTGTGTTCATAAATAGTGATATATTTGTCCACACATATTATCCATAACATATAATAAGTCTTTATAAAGTTTAACTCAAACTATATCCAAAGTTTCATTGATCTTTAGGGAAAGTTGAGACAATAATTCACATCAAATCTCCTCAATGGAGAATGTAGGAATGCCTAAAATATCATACTAATAACGGATATCATGTAGGGTATGTTTAGGGGAGATAAAGGGGTCATGGGTGGATTATGATTCATGGGTGAGGGAGGATCCATGGGTGAGGGAGTCATGGGTTGAAAAGGGACCATAGGTGGTCAATCCATATGGGAAGAACAGAGAGCCTTATTATGAGGATGACTTGTAAGAGGAAGGATAGTAGGTACAAGAATGGTCATAAGGTGATCCTTGAGATGTTACAAAAGGATGCAACAATGATCAATGTGATGTGTACTACATTGGTTCCAAGATAATATACCTCTCCATATTTGGTAAGATATTTAGGTAATAATTTTGATGGAGGTATAGCCTTGTCTATGGGATGAATAATGGTAGGATGTAAGGTGTCAATATATTAACAAAACTTATGATAATGTGTGGATGAATGATTATCTATTCCATGGAAGTAATAGATACACTTGTTATTAGACTTTGCAGGTATATTAAAGGAGGAGTAGAATTGGAATTTGAGGAATATTAGTATAATGAACAATCTCTAGTCTAATGATTGACAACTTTCTGAATATCATAATATGGTTGATTAACCTATTTTGTGGGTAAAGGAGAAAGCTATTATAAAGGAAGCAAACCATCACCAAGGGAAGCTAGGGTTGGTGGAGAGACTGGACAAGGATCGACTGAAGAAACCATAGGATTTGAAATAAGAAGAGACTAAACTAGAGAAGGAAATGGGAATAGGATCTGAACTGGGTTGTGCTAAGGGAGGGATGGGATGCACAGAAGGATGAAAGATATTTACAAGCATCACAAAGATAATTCAGCTAGAGGGGTCTTAGTATCTAGTAAAATGATAGGGACCAATCATAGCATGATCCATAAGTATACTCATATGAGTATTTTCATAAACTAGAGGTGTGCTTACTATCTCTACCTTATGATCAAGGAGAAAAATGCTAAAATTGGGAGTTTTATAAGATAGAATCTTAGAATAAATACTGAAAGACTGAGGTAAAGAAGAATGATAATGAATAATTTTAGCATCACAAGCCTAAATAAGACCTTCTAATAATGGATCATATAAGGTATATCCATCATCATAATCAATTGTATGAATATTAATGGCATAGGAAAGAATCACCTTGTCATATAATGTGGTGTGATGAATGTAATGTTGATTCTTATTTAAGAAAATAGGTATGCCATCACTAGGTGTTTGATGATAATGAGGTTATAAATAAGGGGGAAGTTGAGAAATTAGATGAGGTGAGATATCTAAGGTTTTAATATTAAGATTTATCTCATCATGCTCATCATCATCATAATCAAGGAGGTTATGGGGTATATTATCGATGAGTTCAGGGTGACCATTTTTACCTTGAGTGGAATTGATAGGAAAGTTAAACTACTAATATTTATGAAATGGATTACTTGGCAAGGGTTCAAGGATGGTAATCTTGAATACACCATGGTATTGTAATTATTTAAAATTCTAAGGCTTACTGTCACTTTGAATCCTATAGATGGCTCCATTATGAGGAAATTTGACACATTGGCACGTAGAAGAGGCAATTGATCTCACACAATGAGTCCATGGCCTACCAAGCAAAAATGTTATAGGATAAAGTAAATTTGAATATCTTCACATTCACATGAATGATGATAGGTGGGATGGTTATAGGGATCCACACACAACCTAAGGGAGGCATTTTCCTTTGGTCATATCCTTGACACATGTTACATGTGTACTTAGGATTACATTAAGAATATCTAAGAGTTTTGATAAAATCAATAGAGGAAAAACAAGTACCATAACCCTTATAAATAAAAACACATTTTAATTGGATATCACCAATTTGGATACTAATAAAAATAAGAGGATCATATGTATGAAGTAGAATATCATCAAGGATCATAGAAGAAATGGGGAATTTGAGGGAAAGATAAGTGTCCATTGTTTCATCAATATGTATGGACATCTCATCACACTATTATAAAATTCTATCTTCTAATATGGATAAGGTGGCTTCAAATCCTAATAGGGGAGGATGAGGGATTTTCATTTCAAACAAAAGATACATAAGATGATTATGATGACATGGAGAGGTTCACATAATTTTGATAAATGAGATTTGAGATGGGAGATTTATAAGTTTCATGATAGGATCCAACTCATCATAACCCATAAGATGACTATTGGAGAGAGGTGCATAGTGTTGAAAGAGGTCCTTGAAAGGAGGAGATGAAGTGCATGTGAATTTATGTTGATAAGATTTAGAAGGTGTTGAACATTATCATTGATTAAGGGAGAGATTATTGAGCATTGTCATTAAGTGTCAAACTTTGATATATAATGTTATCATTGATTTTAAAGGTTCTTATGAAGATTCATTGATGTCAATATAATATTATTAATGTCAAAGGTTCTTGTACAAATGCTTGGTCAAGTAATCTTTAAGGTATGTATATGAATGAGTTTTATTTATAGCATAATGAGTATTTTTGTTGTGATGAAATAATGTTTTTTTAATAATGTTCTAATATTAGCTTGAGTGAAATCATTGAGAAGCAACATGAGTGAGTAAAGGTCACTATAGAATATTTCAAACATCTTTCAAAGATTTTTATAGATGTTATGAGATGGTATTTTTAGGTGGTAAGATGTAATGAGAGATATCCAAATAAGAAATTATGTGCTATAAACAATTATGTAAGTAGTTTTGAAGATGATCTAAATGAGCTTCAATTATGATAATGCTTTAAAGAATTCTTGATAGAATTTGAGCATGAGAGAGATTGTTTGATGTTATTTCTGAGGTGTTAAGGACCTTAAAAATATTTAAAAGGTCAAATTCAAAATTATGTGAACATAACTCTAAATAAGTTATATTGAAATTTTGAAGAAGAGTGAGTATATGAATTTTCTTGAGCATACACAAGAGAAAACACTTGAGAGTTTCAATGTGAAGTCTATAGAGTGGCTAGAAGTTTATATTCAAGGCATAATAAGACTTGTAGGTCAAGGCTAAGAAAGTAAGAAGAAATATGATGGCTAAATGAGGTAAACAGATTAGTTTACATGACATGGGTGAGTAATTGAACACTAAAAAAGGTTAGTCAAGTTGTTTCAAGTATTTCATGAAGTTTTAGATAAAGGTTTGTAAGAAAAGGATTGAAAAGTGTTTCAAGGTTTCTTGAGTGTACAGAATGAAGAGTTATCTACCTAAAAAGGTTTTCTCAGTTATTATTGGCATGTGTAGCATCTACTTGAGACCCTAAGCTATTCATGGTAGATGAGGAATGGTTCTATCTCAAAGTTTTAAGCATTGTTTTCTAGAAGGAGGAGCTAAGTTTTATACATGATCAATAAGACTAGAATTTGGTATAAACCCTCATAAAACCCTAATTGTGACATGATATTAAAGATCTTATTTTAAAGAGATTTGAATGGTTTGATATGGTCAAATAAGTGATTGGAGGTTGTAGTCAACATTGCCAAGTATCTCTAGGTATGATTGGTTTCTTAGGTGATTAAGAAGACCCTACAAAAAAGTGTATGTCTTCAAAAATTTATTGTAGAAGATAGAGTTAACCAAGTCAAAGTTGATAAGTGAATCAAAATAAAAGTGTGAGACTTTTATTTTTTATTCATGAAGATTTTTATATAGGTTATCAATCTTAGGTGTGAAAATCTGGTGATCTAATTTAGATAGTCACTAAATAAACCTTATGGTGCAGATAACAAAGAAATTAGATAGATGCGAAAATATGATTTTTGATGTGCTTTCATGAAATAATAATGCATTGAAATACATGATGATGTTATTTGGCTCATGAGTGATCTATCCATGCATTGTATAATATTAGAATTTAGTGAAATAAGTTGAATCATTGAAGCCAAAATGGCTTATCTATATGATTAAAGTATGCAAGAGAGAATGTCAATATTGTGATCTAAGAATTTGACTCAAGAGAGGATGGTTAGTATGGTTTTAGTTCCAAAATTAAAACAAAAGAAAAGAAACATACTAACTAGCATAACATGTCTAGGCCTATACACTAGGGAGAGCTTAGTTAACAAACATGAATAAAACACACAAATAAAATGAAAAATAAACCCTATTTTACCTTCCTTGGATGCCCCAAAATACTTGTTGTAGTGGCTTGCTCAGCTTGTGCTCATGAAGTCCTTAGCAATGGAAGCTTGGCTACCTCCATCTCTCCTTGGCACCTTTGGCTTATGGCTTGGCTTGGCTTAGCTTGGAATCAATTTGGCATGGTAACACTAGTTTCTTGAAGATTCTTGAAGATATTTGTGCATTATAACTTTGCATTATCAAGTCTTAGAAATGATGTGGTGAGGCCTCTTATTTATAGATTTTTGAGAATGTCTAGAATCAATCTAAACCATCCATCTCAATATTGAAATGTGTGGTTTAGGATTAATTAAATTTTTAGAGTTAATTTTATAATTATCCTCATCATGAAATTAGAATAAGGGGTAATTAAGAGGCATGGAGGGCATGAATCTTGATATTTGTGGTATTTATGGCCTAGGAATGTCTTCCCAAGAAATGAGATCACCTAATGATGCAAATATTCAATATTCATTTTTTAAAAAAATTATTCAATAAGTTTCCATGGAATTTTTTATTAGGCCTTGATTTGGGTTAATTATCTCTTAAGCATGATTAAGCACTTTATGCAAAAATCACTTAAATTGATTAGAATGCCTTATTATTAGTCCAAAATTTGACTGGATTGGAATTGAGAGGAAATGTTAGATGCATTAGATCCATATTTCAATTAGGATGTTACCAAAAACAAATAATAAAGGCATGTGTCTTGTGCATAAGATTTGATAGGAAAGAGCAATCCAGAGCACCCAAGTGTAAAATTGGCATTTTGACTCGAAATGATCTGATCAAAGTTAGCTAGCCCATAAATTGCATTGCCTCATTTATGGATACCCTAGCTAAAATTGGCATTTGAATATTTTAGTTTCACATCATTTAGTATTTTTTAGTATTTTTAGGCCAAATTGTGCATTTTGAGTAGAAATTGGTCAAAAACCTAGTTGGAGGTTATTGGTGGCTAGATTTAATGTCTAAATTTTGCCCTTATTTGGGAAGGCATTGTAAGATATAATCATAGTAAAATCTTCCCAAAGAATGAAAAGGTATTCTATACCTACAACTATAATAATGATAAACTAACTGTATGATGCCCCCTTAAGGGAGTGATTAGCACAAGTAGGTCGGCAAATGGTCCCTCAAAAAGAGAGAAGTGAAATGAGGGGACCAAAGAAAGGAAAGATGATAGGATGAAAACATAATTATATTGAAAAAGTAGTCAAAATCATTAATAATGCAATTAGGATGGTGTGCAATGATTTTCCCAAAGGTGGTTATAATCATTGAGAAGATGGAGCTGCCCCAGTTAGGATAAAAAAATAAGATAATCACATACCCCTATATAGGCAAAAAAATTAAAGTGGTGACAACACCATGATTTGCCTAAAGGTGGTTATAATCATTGAGAAATGTAGGTGATTTTGTGTGCAATGATTTGCCCATAGGTGGTTATAATCATTGGACCCCAATTATGGAAAACATGATAAAATTGGTTGAGGATGATGATAACTTAACATAGAGGGTAATGATGAATTGGAACAACCTACTAAGAGGGAGATGATAATCTAAACTAATAAAGGTTGAAATTTTTGTGTGGTTAATTACTCTATTTGGGATATGATTGGGAGTTAACCGATATCCTAGTGCCAAAGAGAGGCCACCATTTTCTGAATATGCTTCTTGAAGTTGAGGTTTGTTGTAGCACATGTCAGTAGGCATCATGACATAACATCATGAGGACTTGGCCTAAATATGCATGAGGACTAACTCTCATAATCCAATACTTAATAGAAAACAATACACTAATGATAGAAACCATGCTGACAATGTAAACATATGAATATGGATAGATTCAAGTGTAAGTGTGGGCAAGGAATCACCCAATGAACACACATAAACTAAATCAAGGAAATAGTAATGAAAGCAAACAAACAAGTAGACAAACAAATAAAATAAGTAGAAATAAAAAACAAATCAATAGAAATCATATGAACATTGTCCCTAAAAAATAGGTGACAACATACCAAATGAACAAAATGGGGTAATAGGATAAAAGGAATAGGGTGGCTGAACTATCTCCATATGCACTAGGCAAGTGGAAACTACTTACATAGTTCCATGGATGTAATATCCAGTATAAAACTTCAAGCCAAATGTAGTCCCCCCAGGGAATGGGAAGAATGTGATAACTAAGGAAAACAAATAGAATGGATGTGATAGAAGAAGAGGATTGGTCTTGTAAAATGGCAAGTGCATGATAGAAAAAGGATGAAAAGGATGGGGAAACTAAGTGACAAGTGATTTGATTGTAACTTAGTAAGGGTTCCCAAAATCCTTAAGGTAAATAAGTGGTCAATGTATTTATTCTTTTCTAATGATTTTTTAAATGTTTTTAGAATTTTTTGAAATATCTCAACTCAATCAAGAATGAAGAGACACTAAATGGTTCAAACTCACAAAATGGTGAGAGCATTTAAACTAAGTTTGCTTGTAAAATGATGAGAGCATGGCTTAGGTTTCTTGCAAAATGGTGAGAGTGTGGCTTAGGTCACTAAAAAAATAATGAGAACATGGACTAGGGTGACTAACCTAACCTCAACAATTATTAAGCACTACCTACATAGTCCCAAATTAGGACCTCAAGTCAATGTAGTTCCACCCTTATAGTGGAGGAATTTGACTAGCGCATCAGTCAATTCAAACAAAAAATGTACAATTGGTAAAAAGGCATAGTATGACATAAGAAGTGGCAAGTTGGTACGTCAAGGCTTAATGTTTCCCCTATTTTTCCCATAGGTGGTTATAACCAATACACAATGGCATAGATCAATGGTACTAATTGGCCCATAGATGGTTATAATTAGTAGAAAGATTAGTGGTAAGAAAGGAATAACAAATAAAGGATGTAACTACCAAAACTTCTATCACACTATCCTAAAATATGATCTCTATCTGAGTACTAAAACCAACTGATAAAACTAATCAGATACCTTAATGTTAAAAAATGGGTAATGAATGAAAAAAACCAAGGTCAAATGGGCTAGGCTTTAGAACACACTAGGTTGATAGATTAGAAGAAAAAAGTGGATACAGTGAAGAGGATGGATAAGGATGGTATTTTCAAAAAGAAGAATAGTGATAAAATGGCATAATTAAAGTGGTCCTTATAAATAATACACCTTAGCACTCAAGCATAGTACTGATTGAGATGAATAATAATCATTGGCTCCAAAAGTTCATCTCCATCTAGTGTGGGAAGCCTTTATGCTCCTAATCCATAATATATGGTAATGATGAAAGGCCCTATCTAGTTTGGTTTGAATTTCCCTTTATGTTTTTTCTCAATTGTGGTAATCTTTTGGTTTTATTCAAGAACAAGATCACCAATTTAAAATGTTATATAATTAACACATTGATTATAGTGGTATTTGAGTTAGTTTTGATATGCTTGAAGATTGTTGAGCACGGTCATGTATTTCTCATCAAGTAGGTCTAGATCTTTCAGGCGAGCTACTTGATATTCATGATCATCTAGGACATGCTTGAAAGAGATGCGTGGTGAAGTGAATTCGACCTTAATGGGAAGGATGGTTTTAGTACCATAATTAAGTGAGTATGGAATGGCTCCTATGGGAGTAAGATGATTTGTATGGTATGCTCAAAGGTAGGGAATATCTGAAGGTGCCAATCATGATCAACATCATTGACAATATTTCTTACAATGTTGGTAATGGTTTAATTAGATGCCTTGGCTTGGCCATTACCTTGAGGGTAATATGTTGTCAAAAAAAAAATTATGATGTTATATTTAGTACATAACTAGTTTACATCCTTGTTCTTGAATGATCCTCCATTATCATATATAATGTCTGAGTGGATACCATAGTGGCAAATGAGATGATTGAAAATTAATTTGGACATTTTCTTTCTAGTCATATAAGTAAGGGGTATAACTTCAACCCAATTAGTGAAAAACTTAGTGGTGGTAAGGATATTTTTATGGCCATTGGATGAAGTGGGGTTAATCTTCCCAATGAGTTCAAGTCCCCATGTAAAAAATGGCCATGGTGTCAACATCAGTTTTAGAGTTTCTTTTAGGGCATGAATCATATTATCATGTCATTGACATTTATCACACTTTTTTACATATGTAGTGGTGTCTGCATCCATTATGGGCCAATAATAGATTTTATCCAAAAGCTTTTTGGATAGGACTACCCCATTATAATCAGCTCCACATACTCCATGAATTTATCTTAACACTAGTGTAGACTCTACCAAAGTTAAATAATGAAGTAGAGTTATATCAAAACTACTATGGTAAAGGGTGATCCAAGTAAAGTATAACAAGTATAATGATGAATGAAGGCTTTGTTTTGTCTTTTAGATAGGTTAGGTGCTATAACTTGGCCATGAAGGTAAATTTAAAGGTCTGATTACTAGATAAAATTAAGACTAACAATATCACAAATCATGGTAATAGTTGAAGGTTCATGAGCTGGTGCTGATAAATTCTCGATGAGGAACTGATAATCTCTAGCTTTATCTATTTATCAAATTAGAGATCCAATAGTAGCCATGGCATCTATAGTTCAATTACTAGCCCTTGGTATGTACTCAAATTGAATGTTGGCAATTTTTTGTTTAAGAGTGTTGACCATGGCTTTATATGGAACTGGCTTGTCATCTTTCGCATAAAAATGATCTATGACCTGATTGATGATTAAATAAGAATCAAAATAAACTTAGAGATAATATATATTCCAATACATTTATTTTCTAAGTCCTGCAACAAGTGCTTCATACTTAGCCATGTTGTTTGTACAAGGAAAAATGATTATGAATGATTTAGGGATTAGATCCCCATGTGGTGTAATAAAAAATAAGCTTACCCTTGATCCATGTGTAGTAAATGAACCATAAAAATATAGTTTCTAGGGATTCTCCTCAAGGGGTGTGTTAATGATGATCATTATGAATTTATCAAGAAATTAAAATGTGAGTGGTTGTGTGTCTGTGAGAGGTGCTTCAGCAAGTTGGTCTACAAGAGCTTATCCCTTAATTTCCTTCTGATTGACATAATATATGTCAGAATCACTAAGAATCATGATACATTTAGTGATTATAACTTGAAAATATATTTTATATAGTAGATAATTGAGTGGATCTACTTTTGAAATGACCATGGTCTTATTATTCAACATGTAATGGCATAGTTTCTAAGTTGTAAAGACCATGGCTAGACAAGATTTTTAAATAGGTACATAGCTATGTTCATATATAACCAAGGTATGGCTTAGGTAGTATATAGTATGCTCCTTTCAATTATCATCATGTTGAGCCAAGAGTGCTCCTAGAGCATGGTCAGTAGTTGATAGGTATAACAAGAATGGCTTTATTGGCATAGGAGGTAATAAAATAGGTGGATTAATAAGATAGTATTTGAGTTGTTGAAAAGATATTTGGCATTGATCATACTAGTGAAATGTAACTCCCTTATTCAAAATTTGTGTAAATGTATGGAACTTATCTATTAACTGAGAGATGAAGCATTAGATGGACTGGATCTTACCCTATAAACTATGGAGTTTCCTTAAATTGGTTGGTGGTGGCATCTCGGTTATAGCATGGAATTTAGCCAAATCAACTTCAATACCTCTATGAGACATGATGAAGCCAAGTAATTTGTGTAATGTTACACCAAAAACACATTTATTTAGATTGAGTCTAACTTTGTACTCATGTAATCTTTCAAATATCTTATGTAGCACTACTAGATGGTCAGCCCTGGTTTTGGATTTTCCTAATATGTCATCAACATAGTATTCAATAATATCATGCATCATATCATGAAATATGATAGTCATGGCTCTTTAATATGTAGCTCTAGCATTCTTAAGGCCAAATGGCATTACTTGATAACAAAATGTTCCCCATCGAGTGGTGAACACTTTTTTATGTTGGTCTTTAGGTGCTATTCTGATTTGGTTGTATCCTGAAAATCCATTCATGAGTGAAAGCATTTCATAATAGGTCATGGAGTCGATGATCATGTCGATATTAGGCAATGGAAAATCACCTTTGGGATAAGCTTTGTTGATGTCTTGAAAATTAGTATATATTTTGATCCCTTCTAACTTCTTACTAATAGGTACCACATTAGAGATCTATTCTAAGTAGTAAATGGACCGAATACATCCTACTTCTAAGAGTTTTTCCAACTCTTTCTTTACCAATACAACAATGTGAGGATGCATCTTATGTAGCTTTTGTTTTACCAGTTTGGCATCAGGATTAACCACAAGGTGGTATAGAACCAAGGTGGGATCTAAACTTGGCATGTTAGAATAGGTCCATGAAAAGATATCTACAAATTATCTCAATAGAGCTATAAAGATGTCTTGTTCCTCCTTAGTGAGGGAAGTGCCTAATTTTATCCATCTTAGGTCTGATAGAGTTTTGATATTGACCTCTATTCTAAATTCAACTAAAAGGGTTGAACCATTTTATAGGATAGTAGGAATCAACTTGAACTATTGAATTATGTTAGGGTCCTCTATTAGGACTTTCTCTTCAACTTCTCCTAGGCATGATGAATCTAAGTCCTCTAATGGGAGATCTAGCCATGTAATAAAAATAGTAAAAAATTCTTAAATAATTTGATCAAATTCTTGTTGTTGCTTAGAGATAAACTTGGATCCACAAGCAAGTTCATCATTGGTGGTCTCCTAGTCTAAATTTAAAGAAGAATGAACACCCCCATCTAATGGTGCCTGAAACAAGTTTTTACCACTAGATTGGCCTTTATCTTTACTTTTTTCTTGGTTAAAAATCACCTCAAAGAGGTTTTCAATATGGGACCTCAATGTTTTACTTATTTTTTTTGGCTAAGGGTGTTCACTCGCTCTCCAAAATAGGTGGTAGGATCAAATGTGATTGAGAATCCTAATTTGTGATCTCCCAATGAAACATTGTCTCCAAGGCCTAAGAAATCATAGAATGCCTCATCATTATAGAACTCATCAATCGATAGAATAGATTATTATTGGTCCCAATAAATAAATTAGGGATAATATAATGTCAAAGGGTTGTGATGAATGGCCAAGGTAAGGGTAAAAATGGCATTGTTATCAAGCAGGTTGGTTTCAGCTAGGTTATCAAAGGTGAGGCTATGATCAAACCCTACTTCACTGTCAACATCATCATCATTAATCATTGGTGATGGAGTTTGAATAAGATATGTGGGGTCACCCTTAGGTCATTTAAATATAATTCCATAAGGTTTTTCATACTTAGTCATGGAAATTGGCTTGATAGTTCCTTGTTGATTTAGTCTGAGGCCTCTTCCTTCATAATTGTGACACTCCATTACCCTATTGGGATTAGGATACTTTGAATTTTTATAATAATCAACTTGGTTGTTATTGTATAACCATGATTCATCCTCTTCAAGAGGGTTAGGTCCTAGGCCATATGTTTGAACAAATGTGATAGGTCCCTTATCTTTATTCTTTTATTGACAATGCATATGTGGAATGACTTTAGGTCACCCAAAGGTTTTCAGATTCTAAGGAAGATTGGAAATATGAAATGTATCATGGGTCACATACTCTCCTAATCCATTATCTAAAATGTTGAAATTAATATAATCTTTAGGATGTGGCATGTGGGAAAGGGAATCCAAGGTATTAGGATCTATGCAATTATCTAGTGAAGGATCGATAAGTATAGCCTTTCCTTCATCCTACTAAGAACTTGGATTCATATCATACTGATAATTATATTTTTTAAATTTGGCCTCAAGATGCTTTCAATGTTTATATGGGTGTAAATATCCTAGAATATTCACTTTCATCCCTGAGTGGGAAAACTTGATATATTAGTGCAGCTTGATAGGACTGCATAAATCTTATGTAACCAAGGCCTTCCTAGAAGCATACTATATGATAAATCAAGATCAAGCACATGGAAAAGTATATCATGGGTAAAATTCCCAATAATAATTGTCAAACTAATGGTGCCTTGCAATTCTCTTTCCTGATTAGCATAGGCTTTGATAGTTATTATTTCTAGTTGAAGATCTGCCATTATGTACCCAAGAAGCTTGATGAGCTTTAGAGACACTATGTTGAGGCTTGATCCATTGTCTATAAGGACACATTTCACTTTATGCCATCTTATTTAAACCTCTATGTATAATTTTTTATTATGAATCAAGCCAAGGGAAGACATATCACTTTAGTTGAATGTGACTTGTTGGGTTAGAGCTAGGTGTCCAACTAAACTTGAAATTTATCAGGGGATATGTCACTAACAATAGTGGATTGGGTCAAAAACTCATTAAAGATGTTTTTATGGATTATTGATGCTCATAGAAAATCTAAAATAGAAATTTGTGCTGGTGTCTTTTGCAATTATTCCATAATTTCAAACTTGTTATCTTGGTCCGTAGTGAATGGTTTATTCTAAAGTTGAACATTTTGTTGGATGATAGGCAAAGTGGAAGATGGTTGTGGGGCTAGGATAGTAATCTTTGACCTTTGATTTTTGATTGCATAATCAATATCAAATACTAGATCATTATTTCTAACTGATGTGGGACCAAATAGGATAAGTCTTAGTTGTTGGTGCACTTGTATATGGTCACATGGTAAGAATGAGTTATTGATATATGGTCCAAAAGGGTATTTCCTAGTTTATTAATTTACCTATATGAACTCCTAGGTCACATAAGGATTATCCATATAATTTTTTTGAATGGGGTTGTTTATCAAAGGTCTAAGCTAATTAGTGCTTGGTATAGGATTAATGGAGATGGTATTAACACTACCCCCTACAATATGACTTACAACCCTATTGTAGTCATGTGAAACTACATGGTATATTTTTTGGTTGTTATAATTCTAAATTTGGTTTCATATATTATTATATCATTATAGGTTTTGATGCTAATTTTGTTAATTCTATTGGTTCAGTCTTTGATTTTGATACTATAGATTTTGTTGTTGCACTAGTCATTATTGTTGATTATTTTGTTGTTGCTGATTATTATGTCAAGGAAAGGGATTTTGATAAATCCCAAGGGTTTGATTAGAAGTGTAATAACCATTATCTAATGTTATTTACCTAGTATCCAACATATTCTTAATTAAATGCTTGATTTGGACACCTCTTCATAGATTATGCCTGATGATAGTCACAAATTTCATTTTTATGGTACCAATCAAGATAAGGAATAACTTGTAGATAATGCTTTAGTATAGGCCAACTAATCAGATTAGTAGCAACAATATTGTGAAATAAAAACTCAATAGGTTCTCTTAGGTCACTAAAGACATGATGTGCAGGCATGGTTCTCATAAGAGGATGGGTTTACAATGGTAATGACTATTGTATTTATTATGCAAGTCTTGGTTATTGTGATTATGGCATTGGTTGGAGAGGTTTATAGGTAGTAATAAGCTAAAAATGTGGTGTATATGATGTTTTCACCATTTTCACATGATGGGATTTGGTTACCCCATTTCTCAAAACATTCATATTACAATTGAATTGCTTTGGTCTTTCTTGATTATTGGCCTGTGCTAGTTATGAGTCTTACACTTGAATGAGATGTTGGTCATTTCCCTAATTGGTAATTTGATTTTGATTAGTTTAATTAAGCTTGATGATTCCTTTATTAATGATCACTCACTCAATCAACAAGCCTTTGTTAATGATTTCCTTGAAAGTATATGCACATTATAGTTCTAAATGACAAGCTATCTCACTGTGCAAATTTTTGGTAAACATAACAATTAATTATTTATCTAGTAAACTATGGGTGAAATGGATTTCAAGGGCTCTCCATCACTATAAATAACTTGAAAAAATCTCACCAGGATTTTGTTTTTTTTGCATTAAGTCCACTAATGAAATCTCATGCTTGAGATTATAAGGAAAGTGTTACAAAAACTTATCATAAAGATCACCTAAATCCATTACTAAATTTTTGGGAAACTTTAAAAACCACTACAAGGCTTGTCCATCCAAGCTCCTTGGAAACAACAACAATAGGTATATGTCATTATATGCCACTAGTTGACACGTGACAAAGAATTTAGTCAAATGAGCCTTAGGGTCACCTTTCCCTTTGTATTTATCAAATTTTGGTGGTTCATATTCTAGAGGAAATGGTATCTACAAATACTCCATGTTGAATGGATAGGAATATATGTCATCAAATTTGAATTTTTTTGTCTATTTCCCCACTTGAATAGTAGTAATTGCATCCTTCATTTGTTACAATTCTTGGGATAGGAAACTAGAAGGAATATTGGTTTGAAAAAGAATATTGGTTTGGATAGATGGTTGGGACATCACAAGTGGGACACTTTGACCAGGGTATGATGGAGATACTTGTTTAGGTATATTGGTTTGGTTGGGGAATAGACTAGGAATATGCATACATGGATTAGGATGTACTTGAAATTGCATATTTAGTCGTGTGATATTTTATTTTGGGTTGGCAATAAAGGTTTGACTTGGAAGATTTTGTGGTTGGGATGGAGGGATATAACTATAATGTGCCTACTATGGTTGAAAAGGGACATGTTGATGACTAATCTAAAATTACTATTGAGTGGGAACATGTGGACCAGGACCATATCTCTAGATTTGTGGCATATTTTGAACCAACAATTGTCTAGTAGGTACTTGAGAAACATCAGGACCTCCTTATTGCATGAATCCTTATGAGGAAATAAAAACAAGTTATAGATTCAACAGCTATTATTGACCCATATTAGCATGTTGTTGACTACTCATTTCTTGGTTTTGGATTGGCCTATTATTCTTTGAGTGAAGAGGTATGTTAGTCATTACCTAGTGAGGTATAATATTAGTTTCCCCTAATAGAGGTGGTACTGTATTTGTATTTTGTTATGTTGATACACTAGATTGGGCTTATTTTTGTGGAATACTACTTGTTACTTGTTGAGGAGGAGTAGGGTTCATCACATTCTATCATTTAATCATGACATTGGCCATTTTTTGATTACCTACTCCTATAGGTTGTACACTGGAGGAAGCAATTGGTCGAGGTTGGGGTGTATAAACTCCTATTCCCTAGTATGATGATCTACTCATGGGATTAACTATAGGCACATGTTGTTGGCTAGTTTTTTGTGCATTAGTACCTCTTTGATCAAGATTGGATGTTGTTTACACATTGTCCACTACATTTGGCTCACTATTTAGTGTAAAGGCTGAAGACACTTTTTTAATAATTGGCATATGCATCAAGTTATATATCGAAGTGGCTTGTAAGAATGGGTCAAAACTCAAATTATCTTATCTAGTTAACTCTATCAACACTCATTTTAAAGGAACTAAGTCAATAAGAGGTTTAGTTACCATGCCCATCTGATTGAAATTACATGCTAGATTTAGGTAGGTTTGATATGTTGTCTGCATTTGGTTAAAGTGATCTTCCATGGTGTTTTTACCTCAATCATATATATTAGGATCTTGGTACATTATTTGGACTAGAGCCATAGGATTTCTAGAAGAAGCCTATTAATCGTAAATGATATTATGGGGAACTCTTACTAGACTTTGTAAATTTTCATGCGAAAAATTTGCTAGAAACTTGGCCCCTAACTCTATGGCTATAACCAAAATATCATCTTCGTTCTCTAAGAATTTTTTCTCAAATAAAAATGGATCATACGTGGAAGCTATATTAGTAGAATATGACTATTGAAGTATTAGTTCATCCACTACAAGTATTGTAGCTAGGTATTACACATTTTATTCTTAGTCATATTTTGAATAAGTTGGTGTATTAACTAGATAATTATCCAATGGATCTTTTTTTGTGCCCCTGATTGAGTATTATATGAGGGATAAGAATCCATCTTATAAGCAATATTATTTGCATATGGGTCTTGCACCATTTCTTCTTACGATGCCACATTACTAATCCTTAGATTTTACATGATTCCACTATGAGTGTATGAGTACATGTTGGGATCCATAGTCAATGCTTTGTGATAAAAGGTCAAAGAGTTTTATAAACTCTAAAAAAGGACAATGTCTAAAACAGATGATGTTCCAACTTGGTCTAGATTTGTCAAAAGGATCAAACGGTTATATGCAAATATTTATGATGAAACAAGATAGCATGAAGTATCTAACTATTCAAATAAATATAAGCAAGTAAATGAACCTAAAATCAAAATGCCAAACTCTAAGGTTAAAGTGTTTCAAATCAGTCTAATATAGGAATTTAAAAGTTGATAGGTCTTTGGTCCAAACCTGGCATAAAAATTTAGGCTCAAACAAGGCATGTGATAGGATTCTTGTCCAAATGGTGTCAAAAGTTAGACTTTGAAAATAGATGACATTTTTAATCTAGTGAATTTGAAACACTTCTAACAAACACTAGGCATTTGATTCTTGGACATGAACTTGATAAACTAGGTATAAGGTATGAAAAAAAGGCACTTTATGAATAGTTTATTTTCTTCTAAATAATGCTATAAAACTTGGTTCTTTTGACAAACAAGATAGACAAAATTGAAAAATATAATTGTTTTAGACAAAAGATCACAAAAGTACATTTAGATTGGGCTAAAAATGTAGTAACAAAATTGGAAATCTATGAAAGATGGTTTACAAAATAATATTTGAAATCATTTGGGTAGAATAACGATGCTATACTACCCAAAAAGTGTAACAAAAAAGGTTTGTTTCAGAAACTCTCTAAGGCAAAAGATGCTTTCCTAAAATTTTGATAGCATAACACTACTTTTCTTGACTCAAAAAGTTATGGTACATAGACTCAAAGTGCAAGTGTTTAGCACAAAATGGATTAAGTATATAAAATGATGATAATGATTACGAGTTTTAAATGGACTTTAACCTAAATTTTAAATTAAACCTAAGCTCCCTTAAATTTAGTGAAAATGATGAACCCACTTAACACATCAACCCTATGAACTTGTAAAAGTGTAATTCTGAATTTAGATTATAAGTGAAGGACTTAAACAACTTTGGTAAAGGTCTAGACTCAATTGGATAGCATAACTATGCCAAATTTTATGATATGACTCCCAAGATTTTGATGAACTTTTGAATAAGTAAAATTGATGATCTCACATGAACAACATAACACCTCTTTATTCAAAGGAAAATTTGGACTATGTGTTTGGTTTGGATTGTTTGTTTACACCAATTTTTGACTCCAAAAAGGACTTTAAACTAGGATAAGACCAAATAATTAATCATTATTTATATCTAAACTGACAAGGTTGCTTGGTATTGTTGGAATCCATCAATATCCATCATTTGAGAGTATTTTAAGTATTCATCCAAAATTAAATGTGCATTATATAGTAGGGTTTTTACACCCCCTTCTCTCAAATGACATTACTATGATATAGACCTTGAGGCACACCTTACACCAATAATAATTCCATGGCAAGTGGGGATTTGTCTAATATCTAACAAGTTTCTAAACAATCTAGTGGAATAATTGCACAATGACTTTCACACCAACCCATGTAAAATAAAAGCATGGATTTTGGGTCTGTATCACTTGGTTTATTGTAAAAAGTTCTAGTCCTTTTTTAAACCACTACATCCTATTGTTAGCTCAGTTTAGTGGGATGTCCAAAGTGCCACTACGTCCTATGTGCAACTCCAAAGGAGCCAAATGAAGTCAATACTGGGAGATGAAACCCCAAATCAGAGCTTCCCTAAAGAACTTGTGAGAGGTGATGAAGTCCCCTTCGTAAGCCAAGATGCATAAAAATAAAGAAATCATGAAATAGAAAGAATTTAGGATCATTTTCAAGGTCACCCAAACATTTATGTGTTTTTGGGGAGTGTTTTAGATGCCTTTCATTCTAAGCCTTAGACTAGGCTATTTGTAATAGGAATGGTGCTTTTGATTCCAAGGGTTCCCTATAGGGGAAAAATGGAAGAGAATACATACAACATTTCTCTTTTTGCTAAAAAAAATTTGATTAAACAACTATTGTAAAATATAATTTACAAGTGTGTTCAATTTTAAACCCAAAATGAAAGATTTGGTGGTATTCATTTGACCTCTTGGTCTTAGTTGCAAAATTTGAAAACATTCACAAAAAAATATCTAAATTCTTTGTTAAACACCCAAAACAAGGTTTATAATTGATTTTTCAGCATGTAAAGGTGACTTAAGCATGTTTTGAACAAATATCAAGCTTGGTCCTATAGCAAAAATGTTAGCATGTCTTTTAGCTTTGAAGCTCTTTTTAGCTTGAAATAATAAACTTTGGAAAAATAGCTCTTACGTTTATGTTTTTATAAAAACATAGTGATTGACATTGGTTTTTACAATTGATGATGGTTACTTTTTCTAACTAATTTTAGTTACCCAATCAATGTCAATTAAGCTATGTAATTGAAGTTGGTATTACCTATCGATGTCAGTTACTATGTAAAACTGTGGCGAACAAAAATGGCAAAATAAAGTTAGAAAATCAATTTACAAGAGTTTTAAGGGTCCAAATAAATATTTTAGAGTTTTAAAATGATATTTTTCAAGTGTGAGATACATCTAGTCCCACTAGGCATGACATAATGTGATCTAGGAATTTGACTCAAGAAAGGATGGTTAGTATGGTGTTAATTACAAAATAAAAACAAAATAAAAGAAAGACACTAACTAGCATAACATCTCTAGGCCTAGACACTAGGGAGAGATTAGTTTAAAAACATAAATAAAATACACAGCTAAAATGCAAAATAAATCCTCTTTTACCTTCCTTGGATACCACAAAATACTTGTTGTAGTGGCTTGCTCGGCTTGTGCTCATGAAGTCCTTGGCAATGGAAGCTTGGCTACCTCCATCTCTCCTTGGCACCTTTAGTTTGTGGCTTGGCTTGGCTTGGCTTGGAATCAATTTGTCATGGTAACACTAGTTTTTTGAAGCTTCTTGAAAATATTTGTGCCTTATAACTTTGAATTATCAAGTCTTAGAAATGATGTGGTGAGGCCTCTTATTTATAGATTTTTGAGAATGTCTAGAATCAACTTGAACCATCCATCTCAAAATTGAGATGTGTCATTGAGGATTAATTCAATTTTTGGAATTTATTTTATAATTATCCTCATCATGAAATTAGAAGAATTGGAAATTAAGAGACATGGAGGGCATCATGGAAAGTATCGATGAGGCATGGAGGGCATGAATCTTGATATTTTTGGCATTTATGGCCTAGGGATGTCTTCTCAAGAAATGAGGTCACTTGATGATGTAGATATTCAATATTCATTTTTAAAAATAAGTATTTAACAATTTTCCATGGAATTTTTTATTATTCCTTGATTTGGGTTAATTATTTCTTAAGCATGATTAATCAATTTGTGCACAAATCACTTAAATTGATTAGAATGCCTTGTTATTGGTCCAAAATTTGACTGGATTGGAATTGGAAGGAAATGTCAAATGCATTGGATCTGTATTCACATTTAGGATGTTACCAAAAAAAAATAACAAAGGCATGTGTCTTGTATAGAATATTTTATAAGAAAGAGAAATCTAGAGCACCCAAGTGCAAAATTGACATTTTGAATCAAAATGATCTGATCAAAGTTAGCTGGCCCATAAATTGTATTGCCCCATTTATGGATACCCTAGCCAAAGTCAGCATTTAAATAGGTTATTTTCACATCATTTAGCCTATTTTAGTGTTTTTATGCTAAATTGTGCATTTTGGGTGGAAATTGGTCAAAAGCCTGGTTGGAGGTTATTGGTGGCCAAATTTAGATGTCTACAAGTATATTGGTCTATAAGACCAATAGTTATGATTATAGCTCATGATTTGATTAATTTAGATTTATATAAGGATATTCTAATATCCTATTCATGCATTAAAATCCCTTGAAGATATTCAATCATGTATCAAATGTTAATGTTTCCTTGACTATGTTTTGGAGTCACTTGATAGTTCTGAGTGAACATCATGCAGAGAGGTATTTGATCCTATTTACCCTAAGTTGAATCATAAAATTAAGTTGGTGATGACCTTGAGATCATGAGGTTTCTAAATATATAATTATTTTCCATATATTTTTTTAAAAATTGAGTATATGCCTCAATTGTTCAAGATAAAGTTTTTGTATATGTGCATGACTTTTATAAGCAGTGATTTGAGTAAAGGTTCAAGTGGTAATTGGACCTAGAAGGTATTGTATACATAAATTTAATTTGGATAAGGGTTATTAGAGTGGATTATTATGTGTTCCTACCATGTGATGTTTTTGTATATGCTTCAAGATAGACCAAAGGGTAACATGTTGTTAAGAAAACCTATTTGGTCTCCATAAGCCTAAAAGAGGAAAAGGGCTAATTGATGTATGGTTGGCCTATTTTATTGATTGATTAATGATTAAGGCATGTTATTTTAATATGTTAAGACCTATTCATGGCTGAATTAATTAATTTGAATCTATATCTGATCTAAAAGGATATTATTAAGTGACTTGTATAAAAGCAAGGTAGTTAGGTCTATTTTATATGTGCTTAGAGTAGATAAAAGGAGGATGCTTAGAGATCAAGAGAAGAATGGGATAATATAATGATATAGATAATTTATTAGCATAAGGAGTTCATAAAAACCATTTTAGAAGTGTTATGAATATCTAACATAGGTCTACATATGAGGATCAAGGTCAAAAGACCTAATGAAGACATGAAGAGGGATAATTGAGTGAAGAAGGCTAAAGATCAGTTTAAGAGGGACTAAAATGAGAAAATAAATGAAAGATAAGATCATCATCCATTATAGAAGATAATAAAGGTTTCTGAAGGTGATCAAACAATCACATTGTTGATTTGGTTTTAAATCATCTAGGGGGTTGGTGCCTTCTTGTAATTTAGTGCTTGTTAAAGCCAAGTGGATGCTTGGTAAATTAGGGGTTGGTGCTCTTTACTAGGTTGGTGCTCAGCTAAAGAATTTATCAACTTAGTGTTTGATAAATTAGGTTTTATGCTCTAATTTGAGTGGGTGATCAATTGAATATTGATGTTTGTCTTATAGGATAATAGTCCATTTACTTCATTAATGGGTTTTTTGCCCCAAGAGGGTTTCCCATGTATATGTTGTGTTCATGTGTTTCATGCTCTCATGTTTTGATGCTTATTCTTGTTGTGATATACATGATTTATTATAATGGTTTATGTATGGTTAAGTGGAATTAAATGAATATTTTTGAAGATTGATTCACCCCCTCTCAATCATCTTGTTTCTAACATAAGGTTTAATTGAAAGACAAATTTATTGATTATATTGAGAAGATGGGGTAGTTGATGTAGTTATGGTTTGATAATAAGTGTTGATAGAAGTTTTAATATCATTGGTGATGGGTAAAGAGGTTAGAGGAATGGTATAAATGGTATGAAAAGTTTTATCTAAGGGAGGTGCTGGAATAGGTTCATCAAAAGATATAAGGTAATCTTGACCAAACTATATTAAGTGAGTTGGGAAAGATTCTTGGATAACATGAAAAGTATGAAATACTTGAGGAGTGTGGATGGGATGAGAATCAATGAAGGAAACCACCATTCATATATTATTCATATTGACCATATTCTCTTTAAGAGTTGAGTTGAGAAGATGGTCAACATTATTGGTATAAGGGGTAGGTTTGTTTGGGTTACCTTGTTGATTCAAAAGAGGATATTTATAGATGTCCAAATGAGCATTAACATAGTTCAAATATTAATATTTAGGTTATGTTTCATGGGATTTGAAAACAATGTCATAGGCTTATTGACATTTATGAATGATAGAGTCATGGTCAAAATTAGGACTAAGAAGGAAATCCATAGCCAAATTATGAATTTGCCTACAAGTCTCATGAGAATGACCCTAACTAGCATGAAACCAAAAAAAATTATTAGGATCATACCAAGATTTCATGGGATGAGTGGGATCAATTTCTTGTGGAGGAGGCCTTGATAGAAATTTTTTGTAATTTTGATAAGGATAAAGGTTTATGAATATTGATGTTATTAGTTAAAGATAAATGAGGACTAGTGATGTGGTTGGGAGGGGAAGCTTAAATTGGAGCTTGGTTGGGATCAATAGATTGAATATTATGAATGGTATCATAGGAATCAGTGACACCATTATTTTTGGCATGATGATTATTATTATTGATTAACATGTGAGTACCCATAGAAGGTTGGGATGGCTCAAATTGATGTATGAGGAATTATTGATGCTTTGCTTGGTTAATGGCCTCTTCCAAAGTGCATGGTGAGAGATTTTGGACTTGATATTACAACTTGGGGAAAAGAGCACTGGTAAATATATGAAAGATGTTTTCATCTTCCATATTATGTTCACAATTTTTATACAAGGTCTTCTATTGTTTGATGAAATAGTATGCGGTTTCAGTCTCAAGTTGATTACAATTGATAAAATGGGCCAAGGTATTTTCAGGGAGATCACTATTTTAAAACTCTTGGACTAGAGCATTGACTAAATCTTCAAAAATAGTGATGGAAGGAGATTTTATTTGGTTTTACCAATCTTAAACATCACCCATGAGAGTTTTTTCTAGTATCTTGGTAACGGAAAAAGTATTTAACTTGACCCAGTCTTTATATAAATTTCCAAATGTTTTTACATGGAGAGTGGGGTTGGTTTACCCATTTTAAGTAATAGTAGGGGTGATAACTCCTGTATGGATATTATCAATTTGAGGGGTGAGAGGATCATTTTTAAGGTGCTTTATTTTTTTGTTAACAAGAGGAGGTTGAGGGATAAGATTACCATGGGAATCTTGAAGAGGAGGTGGAGGAGCAATTTGGTTATAAATTCCCCATGGAACTTGTTAAGGGTGGGTTTGAAGATGGATAAGATGATTTTACATTTGCATTATTTGACTAGAATTATTATCTTGTAAAGAATTCATTTGATTAAGAGTTTGCAATATAAGTTGAAGGGTTTATGTGGTATTATTGGTATTGTTTGAAGCATTAGAATTGGTAGTAGTGGCTTAGGTACCACTATGGGCATTAGTAGTAACTTAAGAAGAATTTTTGGTAAGTAAAGAGATAGTAGAATTATTTTCTTGTGTGGTAAGAGATGTAATAGTAAAGGGATGAGAAGAATTAACACTAGAGGCATGATTACCATGGGTTTCAAATGATGCACTAGTGGAAGAATTGAGAAGAGTGGGTCTTGGAAGAGGCCAACTAGATGTATAACCCACCATGTTACTATAGATACTAGGTATGGAGGTGAAGGAAATCAAAGAGGAAGATGGAATGGTATGAGAAGGGGTCAAAATAGAGGGAAAAGGATGAAAAAAAAATATGCTAGTGTCCTCAAATCCATGTGATAACGTGGGAGAAGGTGAATGGGACTCCTTGACTTGACCAATTATCATGAGATGGTAAACAGTAAAAGGATATTTTCCTCAATGTTGAGGAAATTTATTGATGAAGAAGAGAATTTTTGGGGTAACTCTGAAGACAATTGAACATATTTACACAATAAACTCTTAGGATTTTAAAATTCATTAAATCATATGAGACATATTACAAATATATATGAGTGATTCCCTACAAATTAGGAAACTAACTTTGTCCTATATCAAAATCATACGTGAATATGGTTTCAACCTTTTCACCCAAATAATAATAAAACAAGCTTTTTTTTTTATTATCCTAACCATATAACCAACCTTTTACAATAATATTTACTAATTACTATTTACCATCCTGGTAAATACCCCATGTAAAAAATATCTGTAACATTTACCCCCCTAATGTTGACATGGTATAACATAACTCCTACTACAACATGTTGCATGGGCTTACCTCATAATTTAGATCAAATAATGGCATGTAAACTTCCAACTAGATGACTATCTTGATGCACATGACCATAACTATGTGAAGGAATGCATCTTGTATTTGGTCTATGAAAAGAGTGCACTCGACATTCCACTGGTGGATCATCTTCATAAAAAAGGAAGGTAGTTAGAAGACTACTACACTTTTACATTTGTGATTTTCTATATCAACCACTAACCCTTTCCAAATCTATGAGTTTTATAATAAACTTAGAGACACTCTACAATGTTTTCTACTAGGAGTTAAAACATCAAGATTTTGTTTACATCTTATGCACACTAAACTAAAACTAAAATAAAATACATACTAAATGTCACATTTGACCTTGTAATAAATCAGTTTCTTTCTTGTAGCCACTGTGTATGATCATGCCACTCAATTTCACATAACAAAGAAGACTACCACTACCACTGGTAGTGTTCCTTGACTTTATCTGGTTTGGTTCTAAATGGAAAATGAAACATTGCACTATGTTCTCTTCCCATAATGTGAAAATTTCCAAAAAATAAACACACTAAAAAAACTAAATGCTGAAATTAAATACACATCACACAAAGTCACCAAAACATTGATGTAACCCCATTATTGATGACTGATGAGAGGTCATTGAAAAATCTCCTTCCTCCATATAGCTTCCATCCTTCAATATGTTTCTTCTCACTTAGCTAATGAATATTTATTTCTTAGGTGTTGAATGTATTTCTTTGATATAAAACATTGGCATTTTATCAGTTGAGCATTCTCAGGTTTAGTATTGGCCTCATAATATCCATCTTGAAGAATTTTTCATATTTTATTATCTTGAGAATGGATAAATTTGATACTACATTCAAGTGTTAATACATCTTTATGATTTTGAATATTTTTTGACATTTTTACAAAATTATAAAATACTTTAAAAAAAAGATTAGATTAATATAATTCACCTAAATGACAAGACAAACATACCTTTGAAAAATATGACATGTTTAAAAAATTACTAACTTGATTTTTGACTCTTTAAACTAATAAGACAAAATGCCCAAAATTCATAATTAAAACAATTATAATGACTAAAATAAATATATATAATTGAAAAATGCTCAAAACACATTAAAAATCAAAATTATAGACTAAAGATTAATATTGTATTTGAATTTATGACCAACAACCTAACTTAAAGACTATTTGACCTCAAAATTATGAACCTAACTGACAAACAAACCATTAAACTATACATAACTTAGTTTTTGATGTTTTCCATAGAAGACAATGACCTTATATAGAAACACAAATATACCCTATGACTTATAATCTATAAAATAAATAATTATTAGATACTAAAAATTTAAACCTAAAATAAATTTTAAAAAATGAAAACTACTAATGTGGAAGCATATGAGATGAGCCACATGTTTTGTTGATAACTTGAGATTCAGAGCTCCATTTTTCAAACCATTTAATTCGTTAGAAAGATTATTCCAAGATATTCATATTGGTAACAATTTTAAAAATTATGGATACATAATTAAAAAATGTTCATGACTAAGTTTTGATGTGTTGACATGGATACATAAAGAAGACCAGTTTAATGAAACAATAGACAAAAAATAAAAGCCTAACCTTTACACCCTGGATCGAGAATCATCAGACAAAAATAAATGAGACACTTCAATCAATATGTTATGTTCAAGAATCTTCCAATGTAAAATGGTGTTTGGCATGGGGTTGCTATATGAATCTAGGCATATATTGTGTGTAGCATTATACGAGGCAGAAATGAATCATATATTCCCCTTCTTAAACACTAAAATTTTCCATCATAGAGAAAGAATAAACCTAGATAAAGTACCATATGAAGATAATTGAATATATTTACATAGTAAATTCTTATGATTTAAAATTTATTAAATCATATGAGACATATTACAAATATATAGGAGTGAATCCCTACAAATTAGGAAACCAAATTTGTCCTATATCAAAATCATATGTGAATATGTTTTCAACCATTTCACCCAAATAATAATAAAATAACCTTTGTTGTTTTATTATCCTAACCATATAACTAACCTTTTACAATAATATTTACTAATTACTATTTACCATCTTGATAAATACCCCATGTAAACATATCCATAACAAACTCTAATTTGGATTGATCTTCTAATGAGAAGAGAGGGTTATGAAGTGAAGAGGAATGAAAAGGGGTCCCATAGTTTGTAGTATGAGTGGATAATGCACATTACTTTACAAGATCCAAAATTTACTTATAGGAGAACCTATTGGGGTTGGTAAAACTCATCATATTTGTTGAATTCAAATTAGTGTTGTCTTCAAATAGGAAGTTCATGATGAAGGAGAAAGATTAGGGAATATAAATTTGATGAAAAAGCAAATAGATAGGAAGGATATAGATTTGACCAAGTTGACTATATTCTACAATTAAAAAGATAAATAAGATTATAGGGTCAACTAAGTCAATTTAGTAATGCAAATAAGGTATGAGACTAAGCTTGATAAGGATATAGGGTTAAGTAGGTTGACTTAGTAATGTAACTTGATTGGTAGAAAGGGATACAAAGTTGACTAGGTTTTGACTTAGTAATATATGTAGGGTAAAAAACCATCTAATAAGGATATAGAGTTAACCAAGTTGACTTATTACTATAACTGGACTAACAGAAAAGAGTACAGGGTCGACTAGGTTGACTTAGTACTGTAGGTAGAAAAAATATAGTCTATAAGAGACTGTGTCAAATAGAATGATAGTGTGATAAAAACAAGGAAAGTTTTTGTGATGTAATTTGAATCAATAAATTTAATCAAACACACAAATAATTAGATTAATGAGAATGATCTAATTGGGGCACACAACATAAAACCTTACACCAATGTTGGTCAATGCAAGTTTTTACAATACAACACACAATGATAAAAAAGAAAAGCAATCAACTAAAAAGTAAATATTAACTAAATGGTCCTCTTGAGTTTTGTTATATTACTATAAAGTGTTATTTTAAGTGTGATAGGGAAGTTGGTTGAAAATAGGGAACTAGAAAGAAATCTATGGATGGTTTTAGGATGTTTAGGCTAAAAGGGATCTATATTGGCAATGGTATTGTCTTGGTATTGGGGCCTACCCCCTCACTTCATAATCTCATAATGATAAGGGTGTCATGTGTTTTGCTAATATATACCATAAATAATGTGTTTATACTTGGCTAAAAAACCAAATTGGCTTCCCCCTTAGTGATGAAATCCAACTAGGTAGGCCTTAGGAAGACAAATATTAAATGCATTTTGAATATTTTGTGATTTGGTAGTGTGTGAAAAAATAGAAAAATAGTGTAACTAATTGGAAATTTTAAAAACCACCTAATTAGACTATGTAAGCTACTCTAAACATGAAAACAACTGAAAATGAAAGTGTGAATCAATTAATAGCATATATTTATTAATTTCAAAATTAAGAATGGTATAGAGTTGGTTCAAATAATGTTATATGCAAATAGTACACAATAGAGTCAATTGGGTCACTACTATTCTATAGAAGTAAGAGTCTATAAGAACTAAGTTTACCAAGTTGACTTAGTCTTTTAGATAGAAGATAGGCTATACAACAAAGTTGACTAGGTCAACTTAGTTTATTGTAGGATTACAGTTTTAAAGATTGCAAAATTACACAAAATAGAATTATAATGAAGTACTGAACAGATAGAGAGAGAAAGAGAGGAACCTTGGTGGGTTGGAAGATGATGAATATTGAAATTTTTTACTGAAGTACCTTGAATGTTTCTTTAAATTTTGCAAACTAAATTGACTGGTTTGACCTAGTGCTATAAAACCCTATTTATTGAAGTAAGATAAGATGACTAAGTTGAATTGCATGAATTAGTTTGTTGTTTTGGATGCTAACTATGTTAGTGCCCAAAATTGCATTAAATCGATTAATCCCTTATTGAGTTTAAATTCCCAAGTTTGTAGCCCAAGTATTATTTTTGAATGTTCATAATAGGTCAAGTTTATGTTAAATTGGCTAAGTGTAAAATAATCTTTAATTAGCAT
The DNA here is from genome assembly GCA_037957365.1 of Torreya grandis. Taxonomy (NCBI): domain Eukaryota; kingdom Viridiplantae; phylum Streptophyta; class Pinopsida; order Cupressales; family Taxaceae; genus Torreya; species Torreya grandis. The sequence continues at coordinate 616,201 of JARHVA010001455.1, forward strand.
ATGTGTAAAGCCTTAGGGTTTTTGGGTTTTTTGTCAAGACATTTTACCTGATGGAAATAAGTCTTTGGGATTTTTATTCTCACAAAAAGTCCAAAGACTAATTTCCACCAAGAAAATTGTCCATGACAAAAAGCTTGAAAGAATTACAAAATTTTATAGAAAGTGTAAAGTCTTATTTTGTTTTGGTCATAATGTTTGTACAAAAAATCTAAAGGAATTTTGTTGGAAATTTTGTCCATAGAAAAAAGTTTTAATGTATATTTTTGGGCATTTTTCCCATGCAAAAAGTTTGAAGTAATTGCATTATAAATTCCTTATTTGTCTCATACTTTTTTCCATGGCAAAAAGTCTGAAGGGCACTTTTCCTTCAGGCATTTTTCCCATAGAAAAAATTCCAACAGAAGTTATTTCCTTTTGGCAAAATGATGAAGTACAATTCTTTCGGCAAAATGCTAGGTCTAATTTCCTTGGGGAAATTTTTTTGAACAAAATGTCTGAAACAATTGTCCCAATGAAGACAAAAGTTTAATACTTGATTTCTTCGACAAAAATGTAAAGTCCAATTCCTTCAAAAAAAATACAAAGATAAATTTCTTTAGGTAAATTATTTTGGACAAAATGTCTGAAATAATTATCTTGATGAAGATAAAAATTTGAAGGTCAAATTATTGTAAGTAATTTATCCACAATTCAAGGTTTGATAAAGTTTAAATCTCTTAGGAAAAGTGTGAAGTCAAAATTCTTTGCAAAAATTATCTCAAATAAAATGTTTGAGACAATTATCCCAATGGAATGCCAAAGGAAATTATTCCAAATAAATGTTATAGAAGAAAAGTCATAGAGAACAAAGGTTGAATGAAAGCAAAAATGCCAAATATAGGAATGTCATGGACAAAAATGATAGGTGACCAAAAGCTCTTAATAAATTCACCTAGATTGCATAAGTGTTGAGCTCATAGGGCATGATTAAAAGTTGAGCAGGTTCCCTATTGATTGATGGTATGTAGTAAAGCATACAAATCTCAAACAATGGTGTGTAAAAGGCCAATATTTCAAACAAAGCCCTAGGATGAGAAATATGGTGACAAGTCTCACCATTGTGGGAATCCTATTAGAGATCTGATGATAACAAAAATAGGTTAAAAGGTTAAGAAGCATAAGGTGCCACCATGTGGCACAATGGTGCTCAAACTAATAGAGACTATTTTTAAAGAATAAATCATGCTCAATCTCATGGATTACAATCTAATGATATGCATTTGATTGGATAAAAAGATATAATGGCATGAGGGCATAGTTGATAAGTCAATACATGGTCATAGGCTAAAAATTGAGCATGTTCTTAGAGATCGATAGTACATGTTCAAGTGTACATAATCCAATATGTGGTGCATATGATGTTAAGACTTTTCAATAAATCTTAGAATGAACATGGGAGTGCCACTTGGAAATATCACATTAGCTTGATAGGATTAATAAATTAAGATGCAAAAATACCATGGGGCCACTAAGTGGCATGACTTTAGGGATAAAGATAGATAACAATGAACAAAACTTGGTATTTTAGATTAAGATTGATGGTCCACACCTATCCATGCACATAAACCTAATGGTGTGAACCAATATATAATTTTCAAAGGCTCCAAGTTGAATGTAGTAGTGATATGTGTCACAACCATAATAATATAGACATAGATCTATGGTCCATGTTTTCTCAGATGAGTAGATCTAATGGTGTAGGATGATCATGGACATTTCAATGAAGTTTAACTACTTATGAGGACAAGTGATGTTGAGGTTAGTATATTGATGAACTGAGTGGCATGACAATGCCATGTAGGCATGCATGACATGTTTAAGGACCCTATGCAATATAGTTAGTGAACGCTTCCACCACTGATAGAAACTTAGCAATTTTTAAATGGCAAATTTACAAGAGGGACCAAGATTTATCCAAGTAAATCAAAATATGAAACTAATGCATTTTTGCATTATATATATATATATAATGTAAAAATACATTAGGGATTCCTTCATGTGTGTATATACACACACACATAAAAGAATCCCTAAAAGGCTAGATGTGCAAAAGAAAAAATGTAAAAAAGTGAAAAACAAGCTGGATCCAAAAGTTAAAAGTGACCTAAGTCTTTTGCATTATTTCATTGTTGTGCTTATCCAAGTTCCTCCATGAGTGGGAAATTATAGGTTTGAAATTCCAAGTTGGGACACTTCAAAGAAGATCATTCGAATAGCCATGGCTCTAGAACATTCCCAAGAAATCATGGAAAAATCAAGTTGTTCCATGGAATGCATGAGAGGGAGGGCATCTATCCAAAATTTTCCAACTATGCAAGTAGATGGCCAAGAGCATCCCTAAGTAGTTGCACACAATGAAAAAGTTTGTTAGGCCCTCCACCATGAATATTCTCCTTCAATCTCATGTGAAAGTCATTTCCCATCATGAAATCAAAATTTTGTTGCAAATCTTCATAATTATTTGTAGACACAGTTAGAACATTGATTTTTCTTGCAAATGGATGAAGATCTCAAGCATGGTAAGGGAATATTTTCTATCTAGAAGCATCTTGGTAGACTCGAAAGTTTGTTTTGCAATTTTACAAGTTGAAACCTATAGTTCCATATTTGAAAATGTATAAATAGATATATTCTCCTCTATTCAAGGGGTTGGTTGGCCATTATGTTGGTTATTATTGGTCATTGTTTTAGGTGTCCATTTTCTCTAAGTCTAGGTTTTGCAAAAAAAATTGGGATCAATTTTTGTGTGTATATTTTGTCTCCCTTACTTAGGTGGTTATAGTTGTACAACTATTAAACAAGATTTGAGAGCATGTTTATGTCTCCCTTGTCAAAAGAGCAATCTCACCATACTTGTCTCCATGGAAATATTTTGAAGTACTTATGTGTGTAACATTTTTTTTAAGTTAATGAAATTTCTTGTGTTTCTTTGTTATTTCTTGTTGATGAAGTGCAGTGACATGTTTTGTAAGAATTATTGATTAGACATTTGGGTTTATGCTCACTACTAGTTATCATTTTAAGCATGGATTTATAATAAAACTATTTTTACATTACTTCAAGATAGTTGTTGAATAACATGTTAGGTCACCCTGGGTTTATGGATTTGATAGAGAAAATCATCTGAAAGATTTTATAGATTGAAGATTGTAGTCTCTTTCCAATATATATTTAGTAGCTTGTATATGACTTAGAGCATTTGTGCATTTCATGTGACAACCCTTCATGGGTGAAGTGCATAAACTTGGTTATGCCCAATTTATATTTACTTTTTGTGCCAAAAATCCCCATGGAGATTGAATTATAGAATCTCTCCATGTGAGCAAGCTACCCCATAGGTCCTCTAACCTTGGTTCAAGTAGAGCCAAAAGTAGTAAGGAGCTGATCATACCCTTTACAAGTACCTCTTAGTAATTTTATACATTTGATATAATCTTGATGCCAAACCCTTCCTCAGATATAATGACAAACTATTAGGTTTCTCATTATTGCTTGACATTTTCTCTCAAGTGCACAAGGCCCAGCATATACGGTGTACAACTAAGAACCAACATTCTTTCTAGTGCCATTACTAGGGACAATTAAGAATCTTGGCACTTGTGTTTTTGGGACACTTGATGAGAGATATAACTATTTCATGTTATGAATTTATTTGTTGTTATTACACTGGTTTGACCATCTTGGTCATCAATGCCACAATGCTCCACTGGAGATGTGCTAGGAGTTTTTAAGGCTTGATAATTGACTTTTGCTATGTTTATTAAAAAGGACTATTAATATTGTGTGTTGGAAGGTGTTTTTTCCATTTTGAATATTATTATAAAAAATTTAGTGTCTTTGATTTCTATCTCATTAATATTTAGCAAGTTTAATTTTAGCATGTATCACAAATAGTTCATCAACTATTATATTCTAGAAGTTTGATTATAATGGTGACTCTGACTTTATTTCCTAGTTTCAAGAAAGACCAGTTCCTAATTTGAATATATTTACTAACCTTCATCTTTGAGTATTTACTTTATTGTAAATCAGGAAGGACTAAGAATATCTTTTAGAAGGGACCCATAAAAAAAAACTCATCTCTCCCTTAAGTATTCATCCAAGGAGAAGGGGAAAAGTTTGGAGGCCTATTGAAGGGCAAAGTTCACCTGCCAAGGATCATCAAGATTATGATAATCTTGAAATATTTGTTTACCCTCCTATTATTGAGGACTATCATAGTTCTCCTATAAGTTTTGAAATTGATAGTCTTGTGTATTATCTAGCTCCTTCCAAACTAGCTAAATCCTGTCCCAAGTTTAACCCACCAAGTCCTCATCATTCACCCCCTCATATCCCTTTGCCATTTTTTATTTAAACTAAAATTGAACTAATAATGAAGCATAGGTATTCAGATGAGAATAAATGTTCTACATTCCATGTTCCTAGATTTAGACCTATTAATTTTGATGAAATGGAAGGTTATCTTAATGAAGTTAGGAAATACCTCCTAAAGTTTCAAAGGAACAATGTAGTGATTGGTGATCAACACTTGATAGTTTTTTTAAATATCATTGAATATTATGATTTTGAGCATGAGGATGTATACATTAAGTTTTTTATGCATATGATAGAGGAAGATTCTCATGAATGGTTTAATTCCCTTTCCATTGGATTGTTGGGGGATCAAACCAACAATAGATTACACTTGTGAAAGCAATAAATGCAGAAATAAATCAGATAGATAAGTAACTGAAATGATAAATAGCACAGAACAAGATATATAAGAAAACACCCTGAAAACTTGTATTGAAACTCTTTACAATAGGAATACAATTTGAAGAAACTTCGTTCTTCCACACCTCTCTTAGATGCACACAAGATCTCTTACTAGATCTCTATTCCTCAAGAGCTCTCTCTCAAGTACATTCAAATCCAACAACCTGGATTGATGCAACTCTGTACTGTCCTTCAAACATTCACAATGTTCTACTCTTACAGTTCTACACAAATTCTACTACTCTAAGCTAAGAAGATCTTCCTACATATAGAAATAGGAAACTTGAGCATTCTCTTACAACAAACAGTTAAGCCTCTTGAACAAGGGCTCTAAAAATAATATTGCTAATAATAAAGACGCAAGCTTGAGTCCATGACTCAAACTTATCATGCAAACACTCGCTGCTATCCACGGAAATAGATTTTTGGACACGCAGGTAACCGACGTTGGTTCCTGCCTGTTCGCCTATGACCGTCGCCGGCCGACCCTATCACCGACGTCGGCGCCTCTGCAACTGCTACTAACTGACGTCGGTCACTCCTGACCGACGCCGGCATCTGTGTAGACCTGAACCTGTTTAAGTATGCTCCTTGGTGAAGCTTTTAGCTCCACACCCTAACAATCTCCCACTTGGAGATAAACCAGCTGCACCAACTTGTACAGCATCATCTTTTAGCTCCTCCATCTTCAACTCAATCATGAAGACCAATAGAAGTTGAATGAAGATTCAACTTTTCCATCGTAACCGGCTTTGTTAGTGTTTCTATGCAAAATTGCTTTCTACATTCAAAGAAGAAATAAGAAACTAAAATAAAAGGTTAAGGCTAGAAGTACCTGATAAAGTTGAGCACACCGAAATCAGACGTTGGAAGATTCTCCTCTTTGGCTGTGGAGGAATGACACCTGCGAAAAAGAGACTAAAACACGGAAAGATGTTAGTCAAAGATATGGTGGGTTGTCAGGCGAACGCCGATCCCGGAAGTATGAAAACTCCCTAGAAGGATATCAACCCACTAATAAAAAGCGTAATGTTGGACGAAAGTAGATAAAAAGATGAAATGACAGAAATAAATGATAGAAAATAAAAAAAGTGTACCTGATATGCAGCACTGTTCTGCACAGTCACCGGCGTCGGTCTCTGTGGTGCCGGTGTCGGTCTGGGAAGGTGCCGACGTCGGTTAAGGTGCCATCATCGGTCGGGGTAGTGACCGGCATTGGTCGGGGCAGGTTCTGAACAGAGGTCTGGGAAAGTTTACAGAAGGTCTTGACAGGGTCGGGACAAGATTTTAGACAGAGTCAGGACGGGGTTTTTGGTCGAGTCTGGGGGTTTGAAGCTTCAAGATGGCAAAAATAGGGAATAAATAATCAGAAAGAAAATGAAAATAAATACAGAAGATACTTACCTGTCAGACGCCATGATGAAAGCCATAGTCGAAGTTCTTGTGCAGTGCTGGAAGAACGAACGCTGGAGAGCCTGTAGATGTTGGAAAAAAAAAATGGGAGTTTGATTATTGATCGGGGAGGGGAGATTGAATGAAGGCCCCAGGACGGTTTTGAGAGACGGTTCGATAACCATTTCGGGAAAATCGATCGGGAACCGAATGGTAACTGATAATGGATAACGAGATGGTGACCGACGTCGGTAGAATTGCCGATGTCGGCCGATAAGTGACCGACGTCGGCAACATCGACCGGGTAAAGACCGTCGTCGGCAGATGCACGATGAGGACAGAGTCTAGCTTTTAGTTCTCTGCTCATTGTTACATGCTACCAGGGTCAAGGTTGGTAGAACAAGTGATCTTCAAGGGTTAAATAGGCGAAGAAGAATAAGACGGGGAGTGACCAGGGGAGTCGACATGATTTCAGTGTCTACATTTGCCCCTTTTTGTCTTGTTGGTTGTTCTGACGAACTGCAAGACAAAAATAGGAGTGAGTGCCCCAGGTGAGGGATAAGATTGATTTCGTCTTGTTGGTTGTTCGAATGAACTGCAAGACAAAATAGGAAGCGGATAGGTTGCCCTGATTAAGGATAAGGTATTCCCCCTCAAAGCAGGAGTCGAGAGAAGGGAACCGAGAATCGGGTGCTGATTTGATAAAGAGTGGATGAAAAAGGGGTGAGGGTGAACGCTGCAAAAGTTGTGATTGCGCGCATACCACTGCACAAAATGGTCAGGTCAAAAGTGTCGCAGGTCAAGGGTCGAGGAGTGCCAAAATTGAAATAACTGGGCCCCAGCATTTAGTCGTCTACTGATCAGGTCACTCAATCTAAGCTGAAGCTCTAAATGGTCATCGTGTTCCAGGTATCCCAGGCTCAGGAAGTGCTCCTAGAAATATGAAAAAGCCACAAGTAGTGCGGATCAACCGGTTTGCGATCCTATACTTGTGAGGGTTCAAAAAAAGGTCTGTGCACAATTCTGCTAACCAGTCATGCGGTAGCATACATGCAAAAATAACCAAGGCAACAATGTCTTGGAAGTAGTCGAGGTCAGCGGAGATAGGCATGATCTCCAATGGTTGGTAATCGAGGGGAGGAATGGACGAAAGGATGTGGCCGAGCTAACCCCAGAAGACCCCATGTCAACTGAGTGCTGCCTACATAGCCCTGGTGATAGGGCCTCAGGCCAATGTAGTTCTCCCTAGAAGGGAGGGAGGGTCAAAGGGATAAAATGGGTCATGGTCAAGGACAGGATTATGGTTAAAAGAAAGAAAGAAGGTTTGTCCATCAGAGAGATGAACAAATGAGAATGGTCGAGCTAACCCCAGAAGACAGTCGTGTCATCTGAGTGCTGCCTACATAGCCCCTGTGATAGGGCCTCAGACCAATGTAGTTCAGATGAAGCGTTCGAGTGGTAGACAGGTGGTTAAAATGGTTGATAGATTGGTCGATGATTGGATGAAATGATGAGGAAAACAAAAAAAAAAAAAGATGTTGCAGCCTTTTCTAAATGGTGTATTCTGCAACATTGGTTGACGGGTTTTTTCATCCCTAGCAATATTCCATATTCATGATGGATGTATGCTAAAAATGAATTGAGGTCTATTTATGCTTCAGAAAGTATTGGTTTATGCTGAACATAAATTGTGGTGGGTCGATAGTTTTCATGTGTATTGGTGTCCATAGAAACTAGGGTGAATAGGCAAGGTCAGGTTGATGGTTTGAAAAGAGAGTTGAGTTGAGTCGATTGACAAGTGATGAAGGTGAATGTGACCAAAGTGTAGAAGAAGTGAAAAGCATATTGCTCTTTCATTGACAAGGACCAAAAAGATAGCATAGATAGGGGTTATGAGAACCAAGAGCCCCATTCATGCGTGACGTCGTTGACCGTGGTTATGTTAGAGCGGTAATCAAATCACTTAGACATTAAAGTGAGCTCGAAGTCCCTTAAGCAGGTGGTAGGAGGAGGAAGAAGGGTAACCCGTTTTAAGAGCAAAAATAACGATGCCCCTTTTTATAGGAGATCCTGAGACAACTACAAGCCAAGTCCATGACTCGTTCAATTTTTTTTTTTTTTTTTTTTTTTGGCGCAGACTGATCAATGCGGGAAGCCTGCATAGAGATGTCGTTTGTTTGGTGGTCAGGTTGTGAAGCTGATCAATGCGGGAAGCTTCTAAAATAATGCTGTTTATTGCCAGATTAGTCATAGCTATCCTTCGAGGGAGTGGTCTAGATTTTTGTTTAATATAAAGGTTTTTGAATAGCTGTCCTTCGAGGGAGCAGTCTATTTATTACAGCAATGATAGTACAGCTGTCCTTCGAGGGAGCAATCTGTTTGTTTGATTTTGATATAGATATAGTGACCATGGGTATGTTTTGACATCTTGATTTGTTTTGATAGAAATGTGAGTCATGGACAAGATTATAGAAGGTCAAGGACTCCCTTTTATGAGGACAAAGCATCCATACATCATAAAAGGGTTATAGGAATTGTTAAGAGGAATAGGGTTGAAAGGAAGTAGGATTAAGAGGACGGGGATTGCTCAAGGGACGAGCTCAAGTTAAGTGTCAAGTGGACGAGTACTCGACTAGCAATAGAATGGTCGTAGATGCAATGCATTAAGAGGCTCAGGTTCTGGGTGTCCATCAACAGAAGACAGACGATAAGTCCCTGGTCCATACTTGTGCGTGATAATAAAAAGGTCCGAGCCAATTAGGAGCAAACTTGCCTCATTTACTTCGCTCCATATTGGTCACGTGTTGATTGATGAGTGGACGTGAAGTTGACTGATATGGTCGTTGATTGATTGAGACTGGTTGAATGTGTGGATAAAAAGGTTGGTCAATGTTTGGTTGAGATTTTGTCGTTTGATAGTTGGTCAATGGTTGATCGAGGGTTGATTGGTTGGGTCGAATGTTTGGTTGAGGTCGGGTTAAATGTTTGGTTGCTAGTCTGGTTGAGGCTAAGTCGAAAGAGTGATTGATATGTGGTCGAGACTGTGTTGAAAAATTGGTCGAGGTTTAGATGAAGGTTGAATTCCCCCAGCGGCTAGGGAGAATGTTTGACAGATTGGTTAAGGTCGGTTGAGGTTTAGTGGTCAGATGGACTGTGTTGATGTCGAATAAGGGGGTTAAAGGCGACAAAGGAACCAGAACCTGGCGTGGAGATCCTGATTTAGGTGATGAGGTTGGAGAGGTATGAGTTGGTGTTGATGATTTGTGGGAGGGAAGGTCTAGAGGATCCTTGATGAGAAGGGAATCCTTTCTCCGTTGGTGACGAATGACAGCTTTAAGAGCGCAACAACGCTCAGTGTCATGTCCCGGAGTATGATGATAGTGACAGTATTTAGAGTTGTCAAACCAAGAGGGTCTTGATCTGAGATTTGATGAGAGGAGCGGTGTTGAAGGCTTGATAACGTGGTCAAGAAGAGAGGTGTCATTCCCCAGACATTGGCGAATGGCGACCTTGAGGGCACAACAATGCTCTGTGTCATGTTTAGGTGTGCGATGATACGCACAAATACGAGTGTCATCAAACCAAGGTGGTTTAGGTCTGAGAGAATGATATGGTTTGAGAGGCGGAAGGTTGAGGCGAGATGACTGCAACAAGTGCCGTAACAGCAAGGTATAAGAACCTGCTAACGGGTATGGATATTTTATTGCAGTGAGGGTTGATGACGTTGGTTTAAGAGGTGTAAGAGATGTTGGTCGATGATTTGAGGGAGATATATGTTTGACAGGTTGATAGAGTAATGGAGGCGACGTGCCTCTGTGAAGGATGGGAGTAGGCAGTACTCCTATTAAAGTGGACGGATGCGGGCCCAAGATTGAAGGTAATGATGAAGGTGGGGGAGGAGTCCTCCGATGTGGTCTAGTGGTCTTCGTTAGTTTGGGTCGAAGGCCACTATTGTGTGAGGCGAGGTTAGATACGAGTTTGGGTCTAGATGTGGATGGAGGTGAGTGAGATATAACAATCTCAGGCAAAGGGCAAGAGGAAACCGTGACTGGGTCTTCCTCAATCAAAATGGGTGAAGAGATAGGGTCTTCTCTTGATGGAGAAGAAATAGGAGAGGGTGGCTCCTCAAGTGGGCAGAGGGTAGGGTTGATCATGCCTTCTGCTTGTGCTTGAGGAGTAGGCAAGATATGGTCATTGGATGAAGGTAGGGCTAATGGTGTAGGTGTGATCAAGGCGTCCTCCAATATAGGAGAAATAGATGGAGGACTAATAGGAGAAGAGGGTTCTTCATCCTGTGAAGAAGGTTGGTCAGGGACAAGAGGTAAGATAGTGTTGACGGTGTGTATATGGTCTTGAGGGTCATTGATCATGGTTTGGATGTTGTCTTGAGTAGGCGGGTGATTAGGAAAAGGTTATTTGAAGATGTCGAGGTTTTGGTTGGGCGGTGCGTTCGGGTTATCCAAGATAAGATCGCCCTTGTCTAGCATGTTCTGGACGAGGTTTTTAAAAGTTTGACAGTGATCCGTATCATGGCCTTTGACACGGTGATAGTTACAAAAGTGATTCTCCCTGTACCATGCAGGGATAGGTGTTGAGGGGTCAAATTGATGTGGTCGGATTGAAGGGAGATTGAGGACCCCCTGCTTGACGAGTTTATCCAAGATAGAGGCATATGACTCTCCAATTGGAGTGAATTGATGCTGTATGGATTGACGTTGAAAATGTTTATTGATGTAGTCTAATGTTGAAGATATTGGTCGGTTGGTTATTGTTGAAGATGATGGTCTAAAGATGACAGTGTTCGCCGACCCCTTAGATTGAGAGTGGGTAGAAGAAGGTCTGGAAGAAGAATGGTCATTGGTTCTTGTGTTAGTGTTACACAATTTAACCTTATCTTCTTCAATAGCGCGGATTTCAAGCTTTCGGGCCATGGTGAAGGCCTCATCGAAAGTGTGGAATGTTTGAACCCGCAAGGTGGATGAGATGTGACTGACACATGCTCGGGAAAAGAGCTCAATGAGCTCGGGTTGAGGCAAGGAGAAAGAGAGCTGGTTGATCAAGTCTCTCCAACAGGCGACAAAATCAACTACTGATTCGTTGTCAAATTGCCTAATGGAGTAAAGGTCTATGATCGAGACTTGTTTGGTGATATTGATTGAGAAATGGTCAACGAATAATTGAGCGAGTTGAATGAAGGAAAAGATAGAATGTCTGGCAAGGGAGCTATACCAGTCAAGGGCAGGGCCAGAAAGAGACATAGGAAACGTGCGTAATAATAACGCATCGTCGTGGGCAATAAGATAGCAGGCATGTCTGAATGCCCATAGATGTTGTTGTGGGTCTTCCTTACTCTGAAAGCGAGTAAATTTAGGAAGCTCCCAATGGTTGGGATATGGTCAGATAGGGACAGAAGGATGAATGGGCTCGTTATAAATCTGGTCATATGAAGAGATATTATTTGAACCGGAGATAGAAGCTTCGAGACTGGACATTTTATCCATCAGCATCTTGATGACGTCTGCTGACGGATTGGTGGACGGAGTGCCCCCAAGGTTGTAAGGTGCTTGAAAGAGGCTAGAGGAGGTATACGATGTAGTCGGTTATACCAGTAAGGGTGCAACGTACGGATGACTAGTCGTAGGGGTAAAAGTAGAGGTTAAGGGTGGTTGCGTTACGAAGGTCGAAGGTATAGGTTGACTAGGCACTGCCAAAGGTGGTTGAATAGCGGCACTGGTAGAGGGATAGGTTGGCACTCCTACATTTGTGGGCGCAAGAGTGAAAGGGGTCGAGGCAATCAAGTTCTGATACGATGTAGAACTTGGTTGATTTGTAGATGATTGAGGGGGTAACGAAACCCTGATGGAGGTCGGTCTAAAAATAGACGAAGAGGCCAAACTTTTCGTATTGGCCATGGTTGAGTTAACGGTTGAGGCGAAAGGCTAAGTCAAAAAAGGTTGGGTGGCAAATGGTGTGGATGTCGTCGCCATGTCACCTGAGAGGTCTCGCGTTGGATTTCTCACGAGATAGTTATGGAGGGCTGTGGTATTGAGGTCCAAGAATTTTTTGAAATCCTGGTCCCCTTCAGGGATGATGGGAAGTTGAGTCGGGGTTAGGGTTGGTCCTGTAAGAGTTCTTTTAGTTTCCGAGTAGAACTCCATGATAGGACGGGTTAGTGATGAGGTAGACGAAAGTAGTTGACGGCCAGAGTGGTCAAAAAGGGCCTTGGTTTGACTGTGTGTCAAAACCATTAAAGGCAAGAGAGAACGTCCTTACATGCTCAAACAAGCAGATCCTAAAATTCTAGAAGTAAAATTTTTAGGATTATAGTGGCTTATGCCTTAGAATGTGTGTTTGGGGAGGTTGGCTTTGTGAGTCAGGTCCTAGAAGAAGCAGTCTATGGAAAGTTTTGGGTTTTGTTATGGTGCTCAAGAAGTCTGTGTTAGGGCCTGGTACGTGGCCTGGTGGTAAGGAGCAAGCTCCCCTCACTTCACGATTCCAGTAGTTAGCTAGTTTTGCTTAGCCAAGATATACCTCGCCTAGAGATTATACTCTGCCAGAAAACGGAGTGGGCTTCCCCCTTGGTGATGAAATCCAAGTAGGGTCACCGGGACGGGTAAGGTATCTGCTGGGGGATGAAATCCCAGTCGGGCCTTGTCTCAGGTAAGTTAAAATGTTTGTTTTGTGCAGGTGGTTTGGTCGTGTAACATGAAGTGATCTAGATTAATTCAATATGCAGTTTAATTACTATGTGTGGTCTAAGAGATGCAGGCAAATAGAAATGAATGCAAAGTGTTTTAATGTCCAAGTCGAAATATTTGTTCGTATGAAGACGAATGGAGAAAGAGTTGAAGAATATGAGTTTAGCTAGTCTAGAAGTGTAAGAAAGAAATGTTCGTTTTAGTTCTGCTTATGATGTCGTTTAAGAAGAGACGAAAGGAGGCAAAAAGGAAGAAACCTAATGCGCCTAAATGAACGAAAGAAAGAAAGAACCCAAGGAGGACCTAGGGTCCCACCGGGCGTGCCAGAATGTTTCTATGCAAAATTGCTTTCTACATTCAAAGAAGAAATAAGAAACTAAAATAAAAGGTTAAGGCTAGAAGTACCTGATAAAGTTGAGCGCACCGAAATCAGACGTTGGAAGATTCTCCTCTTTGGCTGTGGAGGAATGACACCTGCGAAAAAGAGACTAAAACACGGAAAGATGTTAGTCAAAGATATGGTGGGTTGTCAGGCGAACGCCCGATCCCAGAAGTACGAAAACTCCCTAGAAGGATATCAACCCACTGATAAAAAGCGTAATGTTGGACGAAAGTAGATAAAAAGATGAAATGACAGAAATAAATGACAAAAAATAAAAAAAAGCGTACCTGATATGCAGCACTGTTCTGCATAGTCATCAGCGTCGGTCTCTCTGGTGCCGGCGTCGGTCTGGGAAGGTGCCGACATCGGTTAAGGTGCCGTCGTCGGTCGGGGTAGTGACCGGCGTCGGTCGGGGCAGGTTCTGAACAGAGGTCTGGGAAAGTTTGCAGAAGGTCTTGACAGGGTCGGGACAAGATTTTAGACAGAGTCGGGACGAGGTTTTTGGTCGAGTCTGGGGGTTTGAAGCTTCAGGATGGCAGAAATAGGGAATAAATAATCAGAAAGAAAATGAAAATAAATACAGAAGATACTTACCTGTCAGACGCCGTGATGAAAGCCATAGTCGAAGTTCTTGTGCAGTGCTGGAAGAACGAACGCTGGAGAGCCTGTAGATGTTGGAAAAAAAAAATGGGAGTTTGATTATTGATCAGGGAGGGGAGATTGAATGAAGGCCCTGGGACGGTTTTGAGAGACGGTTCGATAACCGTTTCGGGAAAACCGATCGGGAACCAAATGGTAACTGATAACGGATAATGAGATGGTGACCGACGTCGGCAAAATTGCCGACGTCGGCCGATAAGTGACCGACGTCGGCAACATCGGCCGGGTAAAGACCATCGTCGGCAGATGCACGATGAGGACAGAGTCTAGCTTTTAGTTCTCTGCTCATTGTTACATGCTGCCAGGGTCAAGGTTGGTAGAACAAGTGATCGTCAAGGGTTAAATAGGTGAAGAAGAATAAGACGGGGAGTGACCAGGGGAGTCGACATGATTTCGGTGTCTACAGTTAGCATATCAGTAGGATTCTTGTCTATATGAATTTTCTCCAGCTTTAACTCACCATCTTCCAATACCTGCCGTATGAAGTGGTACCTTAGCTGTATGTGCTTGGTTCTAGAGTGAAAGGCTGAGTTCTTGGCCAAATGGATTGCACTCTGACTGTCACTGTACAATCTGCAACTCCCATGCTCCCTTCCAAGCTCTTCCATGAACCGTGTCATCCATATCATCTCCTTGCTAGCTTCTGTAGCTGCAATATACTCTGCTTTTGTAGTTGACAAGGCTACAACCTTCTGCAACTTAGATATCCAACTAACCGCTGTTCCACCTACAGTAAAAACATAACCTGTGGTGCTCCTCCTGCCATCCAAATCCCCTGCCATATCTGAATCTACATAGCCATGTAGAGAAGTATCTGAACCTCCATAGCATAGGTGTTTGCTGCTGGTTCCTCTCAGATATCTAAGGATCCATTGAACCGCTTTCCAATGTTCTTTACCTGGATTGGCCATATACTTACTTACTACTCCCACTACTTGGGCAATATCTGGTCTAGTACACACCATTGCATACATCAAACTCCCTACTGCGGAATAATATGGAACCGTACTCATGTACTCTACCTCATCATGTGAATTGGGACATTGTTCTTTGCTTAGCTTAAAATGTCCAGCCATAGGTGTACTTACCGGTTTTGCATCCTGCATATTAAACCTCTCCAACACCTTGTTCACATAATGTTCTTGAGACAATATCAACCTGTGATTTTTCCTGTCTCTCCTAATGCTCATGCCAAGGATCTTCTTAGCTGCTCCCAAATCCTTCATGGCAAACTTTTGAGCTAACTTCTCCTTAAGCTCAGAGATATCCTGCATGTGAGACCCTGCAACCAGCATGTCATCTACATACAACAATAGAATAATATATCTACCGTTATCAAATCTCTTGAAATATACACAATTGTCTGATTGACATCTACTGTAGCCATGCTCAGTCATAAACCTATCAAATTTCAAGTACCATTGCCTTGGAGCTTACTTGAGGCCATACAAGCTTTTCTTTAACCTGCACACAAACTTCTCCTTACCCTTGACCTCGAAACCTTCTGGCTGTTCCATATAAATTTCCTCATCCAAATCTCCATGAAGAAATGCTATCTTAACATCTAGCTGCTCGAGATGCAAATCCTCAAAAGCAACCAAAGACAATACAACCCTTATAGAAGTCATCTTAACAACAGGAGAAAAAATTTCACCAAAGTCAATACCTAGCTTTTGTGCAAATCCTTTTACCACTAATCTGGCCTTATATCGCATCTGACCATCCTCACTTTCCTTCAACCTGTAGGTCCATATGTTCTTCAGTGTTCTCTTACTAGCTGGCAATTCAACCAAATCCCATGTTTGGTTCTCTCTTAAGGACTCCATCTCCTCAACCATGCCACGCTCCCACTTACTCCTGGACTCCACCTGTAATGCTTCTTCAAAACTCTCTGGTTCTCCACCATCGGTTAGCAATAAATAATATAAGGAAGGAGAATATCTAATTGGAGGCTTACTTACCCTCTCAGACCTCCTGGTGGGTGTCTTGGACTTGTTTTCAACAATCTGTCCACCCAAATTTTCTGACAGTGACCGACCTCGGCCACCTGTAGACCTGTCACTCACCGTCGTCGGTTCTATCTGACCGACCTCGGTGCCTGGTCTGCCGACGTCGGTCTCTGTATGACCGACATCAGTTTCTGTACTACCGACGCCGGTTCCAACCCTGCCGACATCGGTCTCTGTGTTTTCCTGCAAGTGATTATTTCTTTTTCCCGCGAGCTCATTTTGGACCATAACTTCATCCAATTCACTATTGCTCTGCCCAGATGGATCCAGCTTCCTTATCTAATCACTGTACATCACTCTTTCATTGAAAACAACATCACGGCTCCTGATTACCTTGTTAGTTCCTAGATTCCAAAATCTAAAACCAAAATCATCTAAGCCATAGCCTATAAACGTGCACCTCATAGACTTAGGATCAAGCTTCTTTCTATTTTCCTTATCTATATGCACAAAGGCTTCACTACCAAAAACTTTGAGATATGAAAGATCTACCTTTTTACCTGTCCATGCCTCTTCTGGAATTCCACCATCCAGAGCTGTAGAGGGTCCTCTGTTAATCAGGTACACTGCGGTGTCCACTGCTTCTGCCCAAAACTCTAAGGGCAACCCTGCATGCAATCTCATACATCTTGCACACTCCATGATAGTTCTGTTCATCCTTTCAGCAATACCATTCTGCTGAGGTGTCCTTGGAACCGTCCTTTGCCTACGAATTCCTTGTGTATAACAATACAATTTGAACTTAAGACTGCAGAACTCACCACCATTATCAGATCTCAGGCACTTTAACTTTCTACCTGTTTCATTCTCAACCATAGCCTTCCAAAACTTAAAAGTCTCAAAAACATCAGATTTATTTTTAATACAGTAGATCCATACCTTTCTTGTGGTGTCATCTATGAATGTAACATAGTACCGTGATCCGCCAATAGAGGCTATCTGAGCCGGTCCCCACACGTCTGTGTGAACAAGCTGCAACTTCTGCCTTTTCTTAGTAGACCCAGTCTTGAGAAAACTAACCCTTTTCTGTTTCCCAAATACACAGTGCTCACAAAACTCTAGATCCATACTTTTCAAATCTGAAAGCATACCTTTAGACTTAAGTATTGACATCCCCTTCTCACTCATGTGGCCAAGCCTTGAGTGCCACAATTTACAATCCACACCTGAAGTAGATAAAACTGAAGGAGATTTGTTAGTAACACAATTACACAAATAGAGAGTACCTTCTCTCTTACCTCTGGCCATAACTAGTGCACCCTTGGTCACCTTCCAAGAATCTGCTGTGAGAGTTACTGTACAACCCTCATCACCTAGCTTACCTGTAGAAATCAAATTTCTCTTTAAACTAGGAACATGCATCACTTCTCTCAACACCCATGTGTTGCCATTCTGCATCTTCAGCTGCACTTTACCTTTGCCAATAATCTTACAAGGCTCATCATCCCCTAAGTACACTATTCCAAAATCTCCATGGATATAGTCACTGAAATACTCTCTGTTAGGGGTAGCATGGAAAGATGCACCAGAATCTAATACCCAAGATTCTATGTTATTATGCAAAGAGAAAATTAAAGCATCCTGTGCAATACCTGCAACCTTGGCTTCTTCCTTTCCTTCGTGTTGGTTGTCCTCCTTGGGCTTTGACCAACAATCTCTGCTTATGTGCCCCATCTTTCCACAGTTCCAGCATTGTGGCTTCCTGCCATTCCTAGATTTGGATCTTCCTCTCACCTTAGACTTAGATCTTGATCTCCTCTTGCTCTTTTCTTTTTGCCTTCCCCTGCTCTCAAAATTTAAAGCATTCCCAGATGTCTCTTCTGTGCTTTTCCTGCGTATTTCCTCATTCAAGATAACACTAACCACATCCTCTACTTTCAAAATATTTGATGCAGATGCAGTATTAGAAACTGCCATTACTAAGCCATGCCAGCTTTCAGGCAAAGAACATAATATCAAAAGAGCTTTTATTTCATCTTCAAATACAATATTGACAGAACTTAACTGATTAACAATTCCATTGAAATCATTCAGATGAGTAGAAACAGATCCACCTTCATTCATATGCAAATTAAATAATTGCTTCATAAGATATACCTTATTTGAAGCTGAGGGTTTTTCATACATATTTGCTAACGTGGTCATCAACTCTACCGTAGTTTTTGCCTGTGAAAAATTAGATATCACAATGGAGGCCAGACTCAGTCTTATAGACCCAAGAGCCTTTCTGTCAAGAACTTCCCATTCTTCATCCTCCATGTCCTTGGGCTTCTTTGCTATCCCACCTAACGGTAAGTAGAGATCCTTTTGATATAGATAGTCCTCTATCTGCATTCTCCAATGTTGGTAGTTCTTGCCATTAAACTTTTCCATTCTCAGCTTACTTTCTTCTGCCATTGCTTCTCCCACTCAAACAGAAATTCCTGCAGAAACACCTGTGAGCAACCTGTAATCTGTAACCTGTAACCTGTAACCAAGGCTCTGATACCACTTGTTGGGGGATCAAACCAACAATAGATTACACTTGTGAAAGCAATAAACGCGGAAATAAATCAGATAGATAAGTAACTGAAATGATAAATAGTATAGAACAAGATATACAAAAAAACACCCTGAAAACTTGTATTGAAACTCTTTACAATAGGAATACAATTTGAAGAAACTTCGTTCTTCCACACCTCTCTCAGATGCACACAAGATCTCTTACTAGATCTCTATTCCTCAAGAGCTCTCTCTCAAGTACATTCAAATCCAACAACCTGGATTGATGCAACTTTGTACTATCCTTCAAACATTCACAATGTTCTACTCTTACAGTTCTACACACATTCTACTACTCTAAGCTAAGAAGATCTTCCTACATAGAGAAATAGAAAACTTGAGCATGCTCTTACAACAAACAGTTAAGCCTCTTGAACAAGGGCTCTAAAAATAATATTGCTAATAATAGAGATGCAAGCTTGAGTCCACGACTCAAACTTATCATGCAAACACTCGCTGCTGTCCACGGAAATAGATTTCTGGACACGCAGGTAACCGACGTCGGTTCCTGCCTATTCCCCTATGACCGTCACCAGCCGACCCTATCACCGACGTCGGCGCCTCTGCAACTGCTACTAACCGACGTCGGTCGCTCCTGACTGATGCCGGCATCTGTGTAGACCCGAACCTGTTTAAGTATGCTCCTTGGTGAAGCTTTTAGCTCCACACCCTAACATGGATGTATTGATTCATGGGAAGAAATGCAGAATGTTTTAAAAATTTAATATTGTGATAGGATCAATCCAAGGTTTCTATTGGATGAATTTGAAAACATAAAGAAGAACCCTAATGAGTGTGTTTAGGACTTCAATACAAAGTTCAACAAGATTATGATGTGCCTACCCAAAAATATCAATCCTAGTGATACAAAATGCTTGATAAAGTATTGTGATGCCTTTGACAAGAAAGCTACATACTAATTGAGTAACAAGGCTTTTACTAACCTGTGATTGGCATTCAATATGTCCATCCAAATTGATAATAACATAAAGGCTATGGAAAACCCATGAACTAGTGGACTAATGTAAAATTAGTCAATCTAAAAATGACATGATCCATAAAGATAGCCAACCTTGAGGAGACTATTAAAACTTTGATCTCTATTATCAAAAAAATGTCATACAAGTTGGTTAGGACTAAAAAGGGTATCCCTCATGCATTTTCCAATCTAGAGAGGGATTCAAATCCCAACACAAGGAAGGCAAGATTTCCACCATTGAGATAATGATAGAGGTAAGAGGCCTACACATGAAAAAAGAATAGATAGAAATTAGAATAGAGGGGATGTAAAAGAAGCATTTGATCTTTTAAATTCCAAGGTGAATGCTACAAATTGTGACATTGTTATTTATTTTTGTGACAAGTGATTCTTTCCACATCCCCCATGTGATACAAATAAATTGATTGATGAAGATGTAGATGAAATTGAGTCTACGACATCTGATGATGAGATTTTGATGTTTAATTATCAAATCCTCCAAAGTGAAATGATTTCCTCCATGGAATTATTAAGTGATACTAATGTTGATAAATTTTGGAGTGTAGTTGAGAAGGTAAGTGTCTCAACTCTTGAATTTGCTTGTGATGTTAATATGGCACAAGCATATGAATTTCTCATTCATGATTTTGATTTTTTATGTTCTATGATGATTAATAAATATGATGGTGAAAGTTTACTAATTGAGGACAGGAAACTAATAATTAATGTAGCAATTGCTTAAGAAAAGGAGTATCATTTGACAATCAAATATATGACTGCTGCTCCTCAAGATACTACCCCTACAAATCCAAAGGTAGGGGACATTAATAAGAATACTAAGAAAAGTATAGCAATACCTAAAGCTCCCAAACAAGTTCTTATTTCCCAATTTGCTAATCTTAGAGGTTCTCTAGCCAAGAATAAAGTACCCATATTATGTATTATCCCTAAGGGTGCTAATGAGTGTAAATAAAGTCCACCTTTAAAGGCTATTGTTAAAATGCAAATCCATCCCAGCCTACTCCACTTTAGACCTTAAGTGATTATATCCTAACTGAAGGTGTTATTACCCTTCTACCAAATATTATTCTTCCTTAATATATTATATGTGAAATGGCCCATGTGTTGAGTTAGTTAAAAATCACCATGGCACTGATTGAGTTATTACGAATACCTAAACATAAGAAGAGAGAATTAGAATATTTAGAGTTTGGTGTGAAGTTAGTTGCAAAATAAATTGAATTACCCCAAACACCCCTAGAAAGTGATGAAGAATCAAAAGATATTATTGAACCTACTCTAGAGGTCTATTTGGGGACTTCATTAATGGAAAGTTAGCTGAATGTGGATCCTTTTTATGTTACTCTCTTGATTAATGGTTTGATTGTTCATAACTACATGTTTGACTCTAGAGCTTCTTGTAATGTGATTCCCCTATGTGTCTTAAATGAAATTGGAGTTAAGATTACATCAACCTTTGGTAAGTGTTATGCCATGGACTCATGATAGGTTCTATTTATTGGATAAGTTAAAGGGTAAGTTGTAAAGTTGGTAGTTCATCTTGGTAAGTATCTAAATATAGATGTGGTAGTTGTAGATTACCCCCCTAAGTGGAGGATTTTATTGTCATGAAAATGGATTGTTAGCACTAATGGAAGTGTACAAATGGACCTTTCCTATGCCACCATTCTATTAGAGGTTAAGATGGTTAAAATTTAAAGAGAGCCAAAGATAATACATGTAATTAAAGATCCAAAACATGCTCTAAATGAAGTATTTTGCATAGATGTCAAATTGGGAAAATTTATGAGAATGTTGATACTAGTGAACATCCTATTGTTCTTGATGTTAAACCTAACAAATAAAGTGTAGTTTGGAATATGTGCTTTGATGGGGCTTGTTCCAATCTTGTAAATGGATCTGGGTTTATCTTTTATGACCCTAATGGTAAATGTTTTATGTTTTATTTTCAATTATCCTTTGATTGCAAAAATAATACCACTAAGTATGAGGCACTTTCACTTAGTTTAAGGATTTCTCATGAATATGCAATTAAAATTTTGATTATCAAGGGTGATTCCAAGCTAGTGGCAAAGCAAGTCCATAATTATTATGCTACCAAAAATAAAAGGTTAAAATAATATCAGAATGTTATTTGGGATTTGCTTGAATTTTTTGATGCATTCAACATTTGTTATCATGATATAAGTTTCAAAAAATAATCTAAAAGACTTGTAGGGTTAGGTGCTTAGTTTGATATTGTAAATATGAGCCCTGATTATCAATACCAAGTAGAGGTGCTTTTTTTTCCTTTAATCCTAGATAATGTTCATCATTGGTAGGTGTTTGATGATGAAGATAAAATTAAGAGGTTTCTCAATTTTGAAGCTAAGATTTATGATTAGCTCATAGAATTAGAATCTATGGTTCAATTTTGTGATAGAAAGGAAATCTTGTTTGGGAAGGACATCATTTAGTTAAATACAAACATGCTCTTAAGAGGATTGGTAAGTTTGGAGGTATATTTTGATGGAGTTGATAGAATCAAATCAAGAAATTGATTTGTCTCAAAAGACATGACTAAGTGTAACATGGGTTCTCATGAGAATCCAATAATGGTTTGGTTGGATACTCACCTAGTTGAAGATGAGAAACTAGTTTGATATTGTAAATATGAGCCCTAATTATCAATACCAAGTAGAGGTGCTTTTTTTTCCTTTAATCCTAGATAATGTTCATCATTGGTAGGTGTTTGATGATGACGATAAAATTAAGAGGTTTCTCAATTTTGAAGCTAAGATTTATGATTAGCTCATAGAATTAGAATCTATGGGTCAATTTTGTGATAGAAAGGAAATCTTGTTTGGGAAGGACATCATTTAGTTAAATACAAACATGCTCTTAAGAGGATTGGTAAGTTTGGAGGTATATTTTGATGGAGTTGATAGAATCAAATCAAGAAATTGATTTGTCTCAAAAGACATGACTAAGTGTAACATGGGTTCTCATGAGAATCCAATAATGGTTTGGTTGGATACTCACCTAGTTGAAGATGAGAAACAAGATTACATGCAACTATTTAGGAGGTACTAGGATTGTGTAGCATGGTCTTATTATGAGCTAAAATCATATAGGGAAGATTTGTTCTAGCATGTCATCCCATTACAACCTAACAACAGGCCATTTAGATAAAAACTATTAACCCCATCTTGGCCACCAAGATGAGGGATGAATTAAATAAGCTTAGGGATGGTGGTATCATTCATCCATAAAGTAGTCATCATGGGTTACTAATTTAGTCCTTGTACGAAAGAAAAATGGTGATATCCACTTATGTGTATGGTTTTCTAAAATTTAAACAAGGATTATTTAAAAGATAATGATCCCCTACCCAATATGGAGAACTTGATACAAAGTGTTACTATATCAGAGATGTTATCCACATTAGATAGTTTCTCAAGATATAGCTAGGTTGTGGTGATAGAGTTTGAGAGATCCAAGACTACGTTCACTATGCCTCGAGGTATGTATGTATTTATGAGGATGTATTTTGGATTGATGAATGTTGGTGAAACATTATAGTGAGCTATGGATGTTGCTTTTGTAGTGATAATTAATAAGTTTATAGTTATGTATGATGATGACATTATTGTGTACTCTAAGAATAGAGAGTAACATTTGGATCATTTGGAAAAAGTGTTGATTAGATACAAGGAGTTTAACATTTCACTCAATCTAAAAAAGTGCCACTTTGGAGTATAAAAGTCCAAGTTGTTGTGACATATAGTGTCCAAGGATGGTGTCATGATTGACACTAAGAGGGTAGAATCAATTAATAAATTACCTATCCCATAGTCTAAGAAAGGAATTTAGTCTTTATTTAGACAAATTAACTTTTTAAGGAGGTTTGTGTCCAATTTTGTAGAGATTACTCTAACTATTACTTCCATGTTGAATAAGGACTAGACCATCAAATGATAGGATAAGGTTATACAAGAATTCAATTTCATCAAAAGATATTTAAAGTTTGCTCCTATCTTATCCATCCCTGATTACATAAAGCCATTTCAAATATTCCCTTTTGAATCATATGATAGTGTTGTTTTTTATTTATTACAAAAGAATGAAGATGGTCATGAGAAGCCTATAGTTTTATTTAGTAAATCTATGCAAGTACTAAGCTAAATTATATTATTATGGAAAAATAATATTTTGCTCTCTTGAAATTTGTCAAGACATTCAAGCCTTATGTTTTGAGTTCAAATATTGTTTCTTATGTCTTGCATACTATGGTTAAGGAAATCTTGACTCAAAATAAAGTATCTAGTAAGAGATGCAGGTGGGTCAACAAGTTACAAGAGTGTGACATGGATATTTAGACCACCAAGTTAGTAAGAGGGATGGGTCTATCCAAGCTTATGGCTGAGACCAATTTTCAATTTGTTGAGGTAAACACTACTATTTTTAATGTTGATGATTCTTTGAGTCAATTTAAGATGTCTTTGTGGTATAGAGATATTGTTTACTACTTAAAAAATCTAAACTATCCCCTTGACTTGGATAAAAATCAAAGAAGAACTCTCAATCTTGTCTCTAAAATGTACCTCTTGATTGAGAATGGACTAGCATGGAATAATCCAAACAGGGTTCTCCTAAGATGTGTGATGGAAGAACAAATTTTTGATCTAATTGAAGACTTCCATATTGGAGTATGTGGTGGCCATTTTTCACCTAAGGTTACAACTCATAAAATTATGAGAGCAAAATGGTTTATCTAGCTAAGTAGAGTCTATGAGAGAGAAGGTCAGTAGATTGGTCTATAAGACTAATAGTTTTCATTAGATCTCACGATATTATTGGTTGAGGTTTCTATGATGATGTTATAATATCTTGTTTATACATTAAAATTTATTTAATATATTCAATCATGTGTCATATTTTCATGTTTCTTTGATTGTGTTTTGGATCCAGTTGGTAGATTTGAGTGAACATCTTGTAGGAAAGTGTTGAGCCTATTTACCCTGAGTTGAAGCATCAAATGAAGTTTATGATAAATTTGAGGTCATGAGGTTTCTTAATATATAATTTTTTTCCATGTTTGTTTGTAAAAATTAGTATATGCCTTAGTTGTTTAAGACAGAGTTTTTATATATGCACAGGCCTTTTATATGCAGTGATTTAAGAAAGGGTTTAGGTGGTGATTGGACCTAAATTGTGTTGTATACCTAAAGTGAAATTATATAAGGGATATTGGAGTGGTGTATGATATTTTCCTTTCATGTAAGGTTTTTGGATATGCTTCAATAAATATCAAAGGGTAATGTGTTGTTAAGAAGGCTTATTAGGTCTCCATAAACCTAAAAAGAGGAGTAAGGGCTAATTGATGTATGGATGACCTATTGTAGTGATTGATTCATTATTAAGGCATGTTATTTTAATATTATAAGACCTATTCATGGTTGAACTAAGTGATTTGAATATGTATCTAACCTATAAGGATATGATTAAGTGACTTGTTAAAAGCAAGGCAATTAGGTCTATTTAGGGTGTGCTTAAAGAGGAGGAGTAGAAGAGGATAATCAAATCATATAGATCGTTTGTGAGTATAAATAGATCATTTATATCATCATAGAGATGTCATGAATATCTAATAGAGGTTATACAATTGAGGATCAAGTTTAGAAGACCCAATTAAGCCATGAAGAAGGCTAGTTGGGACAACTTGAGAGGGACAAAAGTGAGAAAAGAGCTAAAAGAGAAGATCATCATATATTGTAAAAGAAACCAAGGTTTCTAAAGGTGATCAAAAAACCAAGTGGATGAGTTAGTGCTAAGTCATCTAGAGGGTTGGTTCCACTTTGCAAGTTAGTGCTTGCTAAAACCAAGTGGGTACTTAGTAAATTAGGGGTTGGTGATCCTTGTTGGGTTGGTGCTTAGCTAAAGACTATCAATTTGGTGCTTGATAAATTGGGGTTGGTATTCCAAGTTAATTGGGTGCTCAATTAAATATTTATTCATTTATTTATATGACTATAGTCCAAGCTATGTTTCAATGGGTTTTATTCCACATGAGGGTTTCCCACATATATGTTATGTTCTTATGTTTCATGCTCTTATGTTTTAATGCCTATGTTTACTCATAAGTATATGCTTGTAATAATGGTTTATGCATGATTAAGTGGAAATGAATGAAAAAAAATTAATACTAATTCACCCCCCTCTTAGTCATCTTGTTTCCTGTAATATCCATTCAGATACCAAAACAAAAGCTCTGAATTGTTTATCTGTATTTCTACAAAATACCTTCAAATAGATAAATAAATCATAGTATAATCTCTTATTTATTTGCTCATATGCTTACAATAAAGGACCTCTGTTAGGTATACAATGAATATTGAAAATACAGCCTTAATAGCCTGAGTATTCCATAAATCTGGGAAGTAAATCTGGATCTGGTACATCTCGGCCTGTTATGTCGAACATACAGTCGCCGGTGTCAGTTGATATACTACCGACGTCGGTCTCTGTCGATCCTTCTCTGCCAACGTCGGTCTTCAGTCGACCGATGTCGGTCACTGGGGATCTCTGTCTGCCGAGGTCGGTATCTACGTGGATCTGTATGGACCTGTATGGACTTCGTACGGTCACCAATAAAGCACAACCTGTCTATTTTCAACCCTTGATCTAAAGATATATGGCTCTAATATAGAAGATCTCTATCTGTATAATTTATTGAATCAAAAACCTAATAAAATAAATACCTGGAAATCTCTGTGACAACTTCTATATGAAGTTACCTCTCAAATCTGTAAACCTCTATGATAACTTTTGTATGAAGCTAACTCTCAATTTGGCAATAGATCAACTGATATTTCATAGCCTCTGAATCGCACACACTGAAGAGTGGACATTCTCCAATGCAGATGGAATCTTGGAACCCTTGGCTCAGTCTTCATAGAAGAATTCTTCAATATCAAAAATCAATAATCAATGCATAATTCCAACTCTCTCCCATGAGAAACCCTTATACCCTCCAAAGGTGTGCTTGCTAAAATTAGATTTCCTTAAATTAGACTTAGGGTTTCTTAAATTAGAATTAGGGTCTTAAAATTAGACAAATTCTTAAATTAGAATTAGGGTCTTAAAATTAGACCAAATAATTAATAATTAATAATTAATTAAAATTAGACCAAATAATTAATATTTGATTAAATCAATCAAATATTAATATCTCCCTTAATTCATGTCTGAAAGAGCCCGAACGAAAACCAACTAGAAAAATTTTGCTAAATGAAGCCAAGCCAATCCCCATCAAGACCCTCTAACCATCCTATCAGCCTACGAGGGTTGTATAATAGGCTAACCATGACTCAGAACATGTCAACTAAAAAGGGGACATGACATTTCCAACAACACTATGCTAGTGTCTAAAGTACCATAGTAGTGTCATTTCATGGATAGTGGTCCTAAGAATTCTAGGGATGTTATAATAGAACTTCAAGGTTTTATAGGTGTGCTCAGGGGCTTTTGATCATCTTCCCATGTCAATTTTGGCTGATTTTCCTTTAAAACAATTGTGAATACCTACACACACAAAATAATGATAGAATCAAATGTAAAAATAAGGTAAAATATGGGTTATGGAATATTACAATTATGTGATATAGAACCCCTACTATTCTAACCACTACCTATTGTAGGCTAGAATTACACCTTTGTGAGAGCTCAATATTTTTAGGTTCTCCCACTCTTAGCTATATTATTGAAATAACCTTAGGCTATGGGTATCCTGTAATGAGGTTGAACATCTAGGATTTTTCATGAGGCTAGCTCCTCAGATGCTTCACTTTAGCTTTTTTCCCACACTAAAATATACTACTAACTAAGGAAAAAGGAGAGGAAGATAACATGAAATGGAAATCTAAGCTAAGGATGGTGGTGCACCAAAATATGAAATGGTCCACTTTCATCCTGGAAACCTTAAAAACTACTAATGAACCTAACCAAGACATAGACTAATCTAATCCTATCTCAAGGCCACAAGAATAAGTATTTTTGTGTGGAGGCCAAAGGGAAACCCTACAATTTGAAGGACATAAATAAATAGGTTTGTACGAGACACTATAAACTTGTGACACTTCAAGGAAGACACCAATGTCTAACACTTCACACAACCTACAAGGAATTAAACTAATTAAAGCAAGATACATAGAGAATATACAAATGATGAAAAGGAACTTACATTTGCAAGTTAAACTCTAATTATGTATACTTGACTTCAAACCAAAATCAGAAAAGTTTATCTTATTACTTTAAGAGAGTGTTTACAAGGTGATTTTGATAGAGTAACTCTATCACCAATTGAGGGATGCCTTTATAGACTCAAAATCCTCTATATATAGTAGAAAAGGATGAGAAAATAAGGGGATTTCATGATAAAATGGAGATAGGGGTCATAAATGGCTACAACCACCACTATTATCCTTGAGCTCTTTTACATTCAAAGCATGCAACTACCTTGACCATGAGATAAACCATCAAAGATCATCATAAATCTCCTCAATCCCCTCATGTATTTAAGTCTCCCTTTTTAGAGATAAGAGACCCATTTTGAAGGTAGATGCATGTCTCTACCAAGTGTGAATGATTTGATCTTTGCATTAAAAACTTGGCATGTTCCTTCACTTTGCATGCCCTACATGTTTAAGGATGAAATCCCAATATCTTTAAATTTAGATTGAGCCATGATGCTTCTGCATTGAGCAACTATTTGTCAGAGATGATGGCCATGTCAAAGGATGAGGACCTCTAGATTAATTTCACCTACCAGCTCTTGCTTTGAAACCTGGACCAAATCTTTCCTACAGATGGAAAACCAATCTAAGGATAGTGGTTTTCCTTTATCCATTTATGTCCATGTAAGTCAATACAAATCCAAATGACTACTTGTAGGGTTTCAAATTTTGACATTTTTGGGCCCATTATGAAATATTTGAATCCTAATGGCTATTTGTTGAGCTTGAAAATTTGACACTGGTGTGAACATCATGTTTCTTTTGGACACTTTCTTGCACCCTTTTTTCTTTTAAATAATTTTGTTGAACAATTTCTACAGACCTTTTTCTTGAAGGAATTAAACATTAGACTTTTTGAGAATGGCCCTTCAAATTTTGAAAAGTCCTTTAGAGAAGTGCCCTTTGGAGGACAAGTATCTTTTGGCCACTTTGGCAATTCCCCTTTCCAAAGGGAAAGTACCCTTTGGAAACAATTTAAATGTCCTTTGGTTATTTGAAATTAACCATCGACCTTTTTAGAAAATACCCCTCGAACAAATTCACTTCAGTCATTTTCTCGAAAGAAAACTCTTCAAGAATTTTGAAAAGGTCCACTTGCTCAAAAGATACCCATTGAAATTGCTACATAAGAAACTTTGGCATGGAAATGACTCTTTGGAAAAAGTGTTTTGGCCTTTCTTTAAGTAATTCCTTTAAAAAAAAATTCTTCAACTTTTTGAATTTGGGACAAAAGTTTTGGAAGAAATTTGCCGTCAAAAAAATTGTCTTGAACAATTTTCTTGAAGAAAATGTGTTTTTTAGAAAATTTCTTTAGGATCTTTATTTTAGAAAAAAATTCTAAAGGAATTTTTCCTTAGGGAAAAATTGTCTTGAATAATTTTCTCAAAGGAAAAGTGCCCTTTTGGACAATTCCTTCGGGATTTTGAAAAGAAACCTTTCTGAAAGGAACATACCCTTTGGATTTTTAAAATGGATTGTTTGTCAAGAAAAGTGTCCTTAGGTTTACTAAAAAATACCATTTATTTAGAAAAAATGCCTTCAAGGAATTGAAAATTACCTTTCAAAAATTATTTTAGACAAAAAGTCTAAAACAATTGCTTTCACTTAGTCTCCATACAAAGTCCAAAAGAATGAACAAGTAAAGACTTATCCAAATAAAAGATTTTTTACTTATCCATTTTAGTCTATAGGGTCTTCTAGGTTTGTGCCTAAACCTATGAAGGTTTGATTCTATGAAGGTTGAGAAACCATGAAGACTTAGTCGGACTCTTCATCTTTTCCACATTGAGCATACTTCAAAGCCTTGGTATGTGGGCCAAAAATTGCCCAACATTTTTGGTGACTCATAGGGAAGCATGCTTGTTATGCTTGAGAACCCAAACCACTTAGCTTGTCTAGTCCATTGGACATGGAGTCATTAGCCTCTATAACTGAGCTAGTCTAAAATTGGATATAAGGCTAACCCCTTATAAAACCTCCTCTTGAACCATGAAGGACAAAAATCACAAAACAAACACTATTCCCAAGGCACTTAGGGAAGGGAAACACACAACTGAAAAGATGTGCACAAAGCACTTAGGAGAAAACATGAAAACTATACAAAATCTACAATATATACAATGGATATAAAATCTTATAATATCAAGGGCTTAGATTAATCCTATTAACTGGTATGGGTAATACCTCTCCATCTAGTTGGGCCAGTTGAAAAGCATTATTTTGTTTGCATCCATAGATCAAATAAGGACCACTCCACAAGCTGTCAAATTTGGTATGGTTTCTTTGTTTAGCCTTGTTTGAATCACACTTGAGGACTAGATTCCCTTCCTTGAAGTCCCTTTATATGGCTCTCTTGTCAAAGGATTTCTTGACTTGAGCTTGATGTGATTCTAGTTCTTTTATTACAAGGTCTCTCATTTCTTCAAGCTCCATGAGTTCTGCCAGTCTCACATGCATGGGCTCATCTTCCATCAACTCTATCTGATGGGTTATTTCTAGTGTAATAAACTCAAGAGAAATGGGCAACTTGGCCTCCCTTCCATATACTAAGACATATGGATAATTTTCAAGGGCAGCTTTAGGAGTCACCCTGTCAACCCACAAGGTTGTCTTTAGTTTAGTGTGCCATGTCCTCTAATTCTCTTCCATAGTTCTCCTGATGATTCTTAGAAAAATTTTATTTATGGACTCAGCAAATCCATTCCTTGAGGATAATATTTAGAAGAGGTGATAAGATAGATGCCCATCTTGAGAGCCCATTCACTTATTTTCATACCAAGGATTGCTAATGCATTATCAAAAATGATAGTGGATGGAACACCAAACTTGGTCACAATATTGTCATAGAAGTATAGGACTACACCTTAATTACCTTATTTAAATTTAATGGATTCTACCCACCTGGTGAAGTAGTTGGTTGTAGTAAGCACCCATCTATGCCCTGCACTTGATGGAGGGTTGATCATTCCTATGAAATCTAGCCCCCATTATATGAAGGGTTGCTCTACCTGAATTGGTTTGAGAAGAAGGGCTACCAATATTTGTTTACCCATGAATAAATCACACTTTTGACACTTTATTACCCATGCATATGCATCTTTGAAGAGTTTGGGTCATTAATAACCAGCCTTCATTATATTTTTTGTTGTGGTTCTAGGTGCAAAATGACCTCCTATAGGTCCATCATGGAATTGCTCCAAAATATTGGTCACCTAGTCATAATCTATGCACCTAAAGAGTACCATTTAGGTCTCTTCTAAAAATAGTACCATATATTAATGCATAAGGTATGGACTAAAGTCTGAAATACCTTCTTTTTCCTTATCTAAACCTTGAGGGCATTCTCTTGTTAGCAAAAAATGTACCATATCATGGAGCTAGCTCTTATGAAGTAGAGTTGCCTCTGCCTATGAGTTATCTTGTATTGCCATGGTAACTTCCTTGTCCTCATGAAGGTCATCAACCATTTTCTCACACAAGCCTTTACCTCTTATTAGCTTAGTTCTCTTGATCTCCGCATCATACTCTATGACCTTGGTAATCCAACCAGCTCTCTTTTCATTCAAGTATTTGTTAAGAAGAAAGTATCTCACTCTAAGATGAGACACTATAAGACATATTTTTCTAATGGAAAGCATTGTCCTAAAATTTTTAAGGCTTCTTACCATTGTAAGAACTTATTTTTTTATGAAATTATACCTCACCTCATACCGCTCAAGCCCTTGACTAAAAAATTCTATTGGTTATTCAAGTCCTTCACCATTCTTTTACATCAGCATGGCTGATGTATTAACAAAGGTATATGATATGAAATATCTTGAGAAATCAAGATTCATGAGTGTGGGTACTTGGTAAATGGTTGGCTTGATAGCCTCAAATGTTGATTTACCTTCATTTGACCAAGTGAACACTTG
Source organism: Torreya grandis (assembly GCA_037957365.1). Classification (NCBI taxonomy): domain Eukaryota; kingdom Viridiplantae; phylum Streptophyta; class Pinopsida; order Cupressales; family Taxaceae; genus Torreya; species Torreya grandis. The sequence continues at coordinate 647,867 of JARHVA010001455.1, forward strand.
GTTCTTCTTCAACATGGTAGTGATGGTTTGACCAAGTTTGCAAAACTAGGTATAAACCTTCTCACAAGGTTTATTTTCCCAAGGAAACTTTGGAGCCCCTTATTATATTTGGGTAAGTATAAGGCCAAGATGACACTTATTCTATTATGATCAATAGATAATCCTTATTTTGAGATAATATGTCCCAATAATTTACCCTCATGGATAGAAAACACACACTTTTTGAGATTTAAAGAGATCCCATACTCTACATCTTTTAGAGATCAAGCTCAAGTGGTCTATGTGTTTTTTGGCATCCTTAGAGAAAATTTTGATGTCATCTAAGTAGACAAACACCATTTGATTTAGTAGCCCTTGGAAATCCATGTCCATGACTCTCTAAAAAGTTTCCCTAGTATTTGATAAGCCAAAAGGCATCTTCTAATAAGCATATGTGCCCCATTTGGTGGTGAAGGTAGTCATGTATTGATCTTATTTATTTATTAATACTTGGTTGTAACATGAATATCCATCCAAAAGAGAAAAACATTTTGAACCTATAATTATTTGAAGAAGTTGCTCCATGGATGGTAAAGGGTAATGGTCCTTCAAGGAGACCCTGTTCAGATCTCTAAAGTCAACACACAACCTAATCTCCCCACTCTTTTTCCTTATAGGCACCAAATTGGATACCCATGATGATTTCTTGATGGGAAAGATGATCTTGGATTCAATTAACTTGGTCATCTCTCTCCTCATGACATCTTTGATTTTGGGGTTAACATGCCTTTGTTTTTGCCTCACAATCTTATCATTAACCTCTAGTTATATAGTATATTGGGCTAACTTTATATCAAAACCTTTTAGGTCACTATATTCCCAAGAAAATATGTCTAAATATTCCTTACAAAGTTTAATGAAATCATGCCTTTCTACCTCATTGCTTACCTTCCCAAGCTTGAGGAGCTTTTCCTTGAAAATAAGGACTCTTTCATAGTTCTCCTCATCAATTGACATCATTGCCTTGTCTTTCCTCATATGGTCTCCCTCATGGAAAATATTTTCAAGGGTGATAGACCTTTAGGAAGTTTTTTAGACCTTAGTTTAATAATTTGATCCTCATATTGATGTTAAAATTTACCTTGGTTTATTAAGGAAAATTTTTCTTCCTACTATAAGAAATAAGTAATTTATTTGTTATTTTCAAAGACCTACCAATTGGCTTTATTATCTAGTACTGAAGGCCTCACCACCACCTTGACATGTGGCTTAATCTTGGCCTCTTTTAGCTTACTTGGAATATCAAATTGGGCTCCCATAGCTGCCAACCTGTCAGCATGTTGATTCTAGTTCCTTGGCATAACTTTAATGTTAAAGGCTTTGAAATCTTCAATTAGGTCCCATACTCTATTTTTGTAGGACTTCATCAAAATATTCTTCATAATTTTTAGGCTCCTGACTTGGTTCACTATAAGCTCACTATTTCCATATGCTTGTATCTACTTGATTCCCCTCTTACTAGCCCATTGGAGGCCATGGATTAGGCTTTCATATTCTACTACATTGGAGGAGCAACTGAAATTGAACCTATAAGAAGAGAAATACTTATCCTCTAAAGGACAAATTAGCATTGCCCCTACACCTACTTCATTTTTACTCTTTGAACCATTAAATAACAACTTCCACATACCATTGAGGTCTTCTTTATGTCTAATGAGGGAAGGCATGAGTTTATTTTCTTCATATAGAAAATAGACACCCATGTATCTTTCTTCAACAGCTTCCAAATGGTTGAAATTTTGATTATCCCACCATATCTCATCGAATAATAACTTTTGAATCTCCTCTGGATAAGTATTTATTTATTAACCAATTATAAATTCATCTTCATCAAGGATAGTACAATTGAGGTTTATGTTATTTGGTTGTTGAGGCTCAATGTGAAATTGTGCCATGGGCTCAACCTTGATTCATACCTTAGTCCCATACCTTGTTCTAAATGACATGTATGACCAATCTGCTATGAGATAGCCTCTTATCTTTGATATGAATTCTTTAGATAAGCATAGAGCAAAATGAGGAGGCACCTCTAGAATCAACACATCTTGAGCCACTTAAACACTAAGATAAGCTGTAGGGTCAAGATGAGACCTTTGATAATACCAGCTAGTTTGGTGGAAGATCCATCAAGATGCAAAACTCCCCTAGATTGAGGTTCATAATTTAAACTAAGTTGGTCTGATATTGTCTTTAGCATCATTAAAGTACTTATTCCACTATCTACCATGTAATTATGTACCAAGGAGTCACCAATGATTAGTGAAATGTAGAACAGAGGAGGTTTGACCACCTTACTTGATTCTTCTACCATAGGACCTTGGGTTGAATTGGTGAGGACCTCATTTTATTTATTTGGTTATTTTCCTATAGTTGTAACACCTATCTTGGACAAACCTTCCTAAAGAATATCCACTTGACTAGGCATGGAAATCATGTCCCACATTGGTACATTCATACTAGATTTATTTATTTTCTCAACAATGTTGATTGGTGAACCACCAACCTTCACCTAAGCTTTGGGAGCCACTATTTTTATTTTTTAAATTTATGAGTTTTGTGGATTAAAACCTTTCTCTCAATTTTGATTTTTATGAAGTGTTGGGACCTTTGGAGTGATAACAGGCTCATTAGGCTTAGATAATGAAGGAGTAATGATAGGAGGTTCTTTGGCTGCCTCTTGATTACCATCTATATTCCTTATTTTTGAACCTTGTATTAGCTACCACTAGAATGTATGTTTGGCTAGAGCTAGCCTATTGTTTGAGTGCATAGCACTCTTATTGCTCACTGATGACCATTATAGCATCTGGATGGTTTCATACCTAATCAAATCCTTAGTCTTATGGAGACTATCCTAATTTTTTCATCATGTGTATATCTATGTTTTGAGCCATTAAGGCTTGATTGTATCGATAAACAACAACTTGCTACCATTGGTCATTAAAATCCTAGTTAAAACCATTAGTTGGGACAATGGATATCCCAAAAGATTGATCCCAAGGTATGGTTCCTTCAGCCTATTGAGCCATATTATTTTGAATAAGAACCAAGGAGTTAGAAGAGCCTACAAAATTTAGGTTACAACTGCTTTGTTTATTGGAGCTAGGTTATCCTTGCCCTTACTCACGATTCTAGTTTTGGAAATTTCTCTTAAAGGGTGGTCTATTTTCTTGATAAGACTATTGTTTAGGATAATATGGAGCTTGATAAGGTATATTAAACTAAGTTTTCTACCTTTTAACATTTACCACATCATTTCACAAATATTAGAGCATGCTTTTAAGTTCCAAGTAGTTTTTCTGCTCTTGTGAATCTCTTGATCCTCTAGTGGAAGCCTTCTCTTACTTAGGTGAAGGTATAGTAGTAACTATTGGAATTCGAAGAATGACATCAAGTGGGGGAATAACCACAGGGGGTGGTCTGATTTTAGGGAAAAGAGGCATTGGGGGTCTAAGAGCAAGCTTGTTACCCTGAACTAGTCAATATTTTGCTTTAATAGCCACCTCATAAGAATTTGGTAATATATCCCCTCCCATGGATTGGATCATTACAATTATATCACTATTTATATCCTTCAAGTCGTATAGGAATGTAAAACTAGGGGATGGTCTAATATAGGATAGAATTCTATCCCAAGCTTTTTAGAATCTTGTGTTGAAGTCTTGCATGACTTCATGGGGGGCTCTCTTGATTGTCATAAGTTGTTCTGCTAGATAAATGGTCACTCTTGTCTATAAATATATTACACAAAGCTAATCCTAGTTGATTACATGATTGAATAAAATTAGGACTTAAGCCTCTATACCAATCTAAAGCTTTTCCCTTAAGGGATATAGCTAACAGTCTAATAGCTATATTTTTTACAATGACATTATGGATATTATAAAAATTAGCTATGTCATTGATGTATTCAGGATGGATTATGGCTTGGTCTCTTATAAAATATGAGATACTTTTGATAGCTACTACTAGAATAGCATCATATTTTGGTAGATTCAAAGGACTTTGGCCACTAAAGGCTACAAAATCTCTTTAGGGAATCATGGTAATAAGGGGAACTATCAAGAGGTTGCTTATAAGGGTAAGCCTTGAGACTGGGTTAGGAAAAGGTTTCCTTACATATGGTAGAGTATTGGAAAACCTTAACCTTTTGGATAAATTTAAGGGGAGTTCAAAAAACTCAAAAGTAATACCTTTAGAATCTGATCTTATAGTCACCTTTGGCATGAAAGATACTATTATTCTGCCACCAAATTATTGAGTGTTCTTTGGAGGCTACTAGATACTGAAAGCTAAAAGTTATAACCAATGCAAATTTATCAAACCAACATCAAATTTGACCAATATTCCTCAAAATTAGTCCCATTGAGCATACCAAAAGCTATTATAAGCTTGAATTGCACCCTTGTGCGAGAATTTTTTAGGCTCTCTCACTCCAAGCTACAATATTGGAACAACCTCAGGCTATGGGTATCCTGTAATGAGGTTGAACCTCTAAGATTTTTTATGAGGCTAGCTCCTCAGATGCTTTACTTTAGTTTGTTTCCCAAACTAAAATATACTAATAGCTAATGAAAAGGGAGATAAAGATAACATGAAAGGGAAATCTAAGTTAAGGATGGTGGTACACCAAATTATGCAATGATCCACTTTCAGCTTGGAAACCTTAACTACTAATGAACCTAACCAAGACATAGATTAATCTAATCTTATCTCAAGGCCACAAGCATAAGTATTTTGTGTGGAGGTAAAAGGTAAACCCTACAATTTGAAGGACAAAAAAAATAGGTCTGTATGAGACACTATAAACTTATGACACTTCAAGAAAGGCACCAATGCCTAACACTTTACACAACCTTCAAGAAACTAAAAGAAGTAAAGTAAAATATGTAGAGAATCTATAGATGATGAAAAGTTTCATATGTCTACAAGTTAAACTCTAAGAATGTATACTTGACTTCAAACTAGAATCAAAAAAGTTTACCTTATTACTTTAAGAGAGTGTTTACAGGGCAATTTTGACAAAGTAACTCTATCACCAATTGAGGGATGCATTTTTAGACTCAAAATCATCTATATATATTAGAAAAGGATGAGAGAAGAAGGGGATTTCATGATAAAATGGAGAGGGGGGTCATAAATTATTATAACCACCACTATTTTCCTTGAGTTCTTTTGCATTCAAAGCATGCAATTGACCTAACCATAAGATAAATTGTCTAAGATCACCATAAATCTCCTTGATCCCCTCATGCATTCAAGTTTCCCTTTTTAGAGCTAAGAGAGTCATGTCAAATGTAGACACATGTCTCTACCAAGTGTGAATGATTTTATATTTGCATTAAAAACATGGTGTGTTCCTTCACTTTGCATATCCTACATGTACAAAGATGAAATCCCCATATCTTTGAATCTAGACTGATCCATGTTGCTTCTGCATTGAGCAGTTGTTTTTCAGAGATGATGGACTTGTCAAAGGATGAGGACCTATCCATTAATTTCACCTATAATCTCATTATTTTAAACTTGGACTAAATATTTCTTATAGATGGAAAACCAATCTAAACACATTAGTTTTCTTGTATCTATTTATGTCGATGTAAGTCTATACAAATCTAAATGGCTACTTGTAGGGGTTCATATTTTGAAATTTATGGGCCCATCATGAGATATTTGAATCCCAATAGCTATTTGTTGAGCTTAAACTTTGGCACTGGCATGAACTTCATGTTTCTTTCAGACACTTTCTTTTGGGCCTTTTTCTTTTAGGTCTTTTTCTTTCAGATAATTTGCTTGAACAATTTCCATAGACCATTTTCTCAAAGGAATTAAACTTTAGACGTTTTGAGAATGACCCTTCAAATTTTTAAAATTCCTTTGGAGAAGCGCCCTTTGGAGGAAAATTATCTTTTTTCCACCTTGAAAATTCCCCTTTCCAAAGGGAAAGTACCCTTCAAAACTTTTTTAAATGTCCTTTGGTTATTTGAAATGAATTGTTAGCCTTTTTAGAAAAGACCCCTTAGACAAATTTGCTTCAGCCATTTTCCTAAAAAAAGGTCTTTAAAACTTTTACAAAGGTCCACTTCTTCAAAATATACCCTTTGAAATTGTTTCATAAAACACTTTGACATGGAAATGACTCTTCGTAAAAAGTGTTTTGGCCCTTCTTCCCAAAGGAATCCCTTCAAAAAAAAATTGTCGGCTTTTTGACTTTGATACAAAAGTTTTGAAAGAAATTTACCTTTAGAAAAATTGTCTTGGATAATTTTCCTGAAGAAAATGTGTTCTTTAGAATATTCCTTCAGGATCTTTGTTTTGGAAAAAAATTCTCAATGAATTTTGCCTTAGGAAAAAATTGTCTCAAATAATTTTCCTGAAGAAAAAGTGCCCTTTTCAAAAATTCCTTTGGGATTTTGAAAATAAACCTTTCCAAAAGGAACATACCCTTTATATTTTTTAAATGGACCATTTTTCAAGAAAAGTTCCCTTTGGCTTGCTAAAAAAGACCGTTTCTTCAAAAAAAATACCTTTAGGGAATTGAAAAGTACCTTTCAAAAATTGTTTCAGACAAAAAGTTTGAAATAATTTCTTTCACTTAGTCTCCATACAAAGTCCAAAAGAATGAACAAGTAAAGACCTATCTGAATAAGAGATTTTGCACTTAGCCATTTTAGTCTGTAGAATCTTCTAGGTTTGTGCCTAAACCTTTGAAGGCTTGATTCTATGAAGGTTGAGAAACCATGAAGACTTACTCAAACTCTTCATCTTTTCCATGTTGATCCTGCTTCAAAGCCTTGGTATGTGGGCCAAAAACTAGCCAACACTACCTACATTAACCTTAATTATAAGGGCTTCATATCACATGTAGTTATCCCATAGGGAGCATGCATAATCAATGTGCATGATATGCTAGATTGAATTTCAATTAAGTTGTTCTTTGATCATTCATGCAAATATAGGTGTGTTATTGAGTAATATACAAAGTTATAAGCTATACTATTAACTAATTTGATGTAAGTATGTGCCAAAGTAGTAAGTTTTAGATGTATAATACCTTGTGAGGATATTTATATAGAAGGATATTTAATCTAAATTCAATATGCTTGGTCACATGTTGAAAAGGTGAAAATAAATACAAAATCATAATAAGAGATCCAAAGGAAATGTAAAGACCCAAGACACACTAAAAAAGTGACCATTGGATAATATCATAGTGGTGGAAACTAGCATAGTGTGCTACTATTTAAGGTTATGTTATTGTCTTATAGGCAAAAAACTAGGTGTAGATTGAAGAAAGCATGATAGGGTCCCCTATGACAAGGATTAGAATGACATAAGACCATTGGAGGTGTAAAAAGTAAGGAAAATAAGTCATAATAAAGGCTAAAGGACCAAAATGACCATGCAAATAATACCTTCATTCAACATTAATAACTTCATGTGAATAAGTTAAAAATACATACTACATGTGTTTCTTGACCAAATTAAGGTGTGTATATTTCCCCCCATGCTTTATTCTATTAATTCAATGGAAATGAAAGTGTTAGTATAAAATTAAAATAAAATGTGTACCTATACTTACATGTTTAGATGCAATCTGAACCTGACATACTTCTTAGCTAGAGAAACGAATAGTTATTTAGAATGTTGGTTATGAAGAGGAAATGCATTATGTGGGTGTCCCCTATATTGTATCTGAGTAACTAAATATATAATGAGAGATAAATCTATATTTTAGCCCACCTTGATATGTAGTTGAGTCTAAGAAGTGATGTGTGAACTATGGAGAAACAAGCCCTGCTTTCCCCCCACTCTAACATGTAATTACATCTAAGAAGTAATCTATGAATGTGTAGGAACAAGCCTTTATTTCCCCCACTAACATGTAACTAAGTCTAAGAAGTGATTAATGAAGTGGAGGAATAAGCCCTACTTTCCCCCACTCTAACATGTACTGAGTTTGAGAAGTAATCTATGAATGTGGAGGAACTAGCCCTACTTGGCCCCACTTTGACATGTAACTTAGTCTAATAATTAATATGTGAATGTGGAGGAACAAGCCTTAATTACTCACCATCTGATATGTGAATAGAGTCTAAGAAGTAATATATGCTTGGAGGCTTAAACTTTTACTTGACCTACCTAATATGGGTTTGGTGAAAAATTATGGATCAACTATTATAGATGGCCATATGACAAAATCTAGTGAAATCCTAGTGACATCCTAGTGACAATATAAGTTTAATAAAGTAATATAAACATAGATAATGGTATAATTTTCCTTTCCATTTATGTAACCTAGTGAAATCATGTGGAATCTAAGATATGTGCCCTACATTATTACCTCAAACTTGATATCTGGGTAATTTAGTTGTGTATTATGTGTATGAAACTATGTACATATAGGGATGTTATACCATGTATTTGCCCACATAGTCACAATATGAGTCTAAAATTATGTTGAAATCATGTGTAAATTTTGATAATCTAAACCAGCATCTGACAAGATCATGGAACCCTAGAAATTTGAGTCAAACTATGTATCTATACATGTGGATAAGAAAACTATGTATCTGAGCCAATCTATGTATCTATTATATAATCCACTATATATCTAAGCCAATATATGTATCTATAATCACCTAGTAGTGTTAATTGGATGTTAAGAATGTTTTTTGAGTTACTTTATCCTTAGGCTTATCATAGACCTATTCTAGAGCCTTAGACTTGAATTTTTAGCCATTAAACATACCTTATTCACTTATAGCCAGTGAATACACAGTCCCTAAACTATCACCTCTGAACCCAATCCAAATTTCCCATAATTTTTCCAAAAAGACATTAACACCACATTTAGGACATTACAATGACATGGTGCTACTGTCCCCAATTAGGTACTACTATCCTTAGCCCCAACTCTTCCCAAGAGATAATTTTTCAAATGTGTGCCCCTCCTAAGGTTGACCTAAGCTCATTTTATTATCCATACAAGCAATAAAACTATACAAATAAAAGTGTAATCCACTGCTATTCACTAGATGGGAAATATATGTAAAAACTATTCAAACCAAAGACAAAGTTGTGTAAAATCAAAGTACATTATCCCTATTCTACCCTAATTTTTGTATAATACCATATACAACAACCATAAGTCTAATTTTAAAGCAGTCCAAATCTCAAGCACATTCTAAGCATCCAAGGCAACTCTCATTCTAGTATTCACTTACACATACATCAAGAACTAGGTGGTGAAACTACGTCAGACTTGATCCCTCTTCAAAGTATTGGTATGTAGGAAACTTGTTAGGTTGTGTAGCTAAAAGCTTCACCAGGATGTAAATAGGAGGAGTTATGGAGGTTGTGGAGGTTTTAGAGAGTTGCAGAATGAGTTGTAGGGTAATCGACGTTGGTCTGATGAACCGACATCAGTTAGATAGCAGTGCACAAGCAACCGACGTCGGTTATAAGTCAGCTGACATCAGTCAGGAGGAGCCGACATCGGCAACCTGTGTGTGAGCATGCAGTTTGCATGCAAATTTTAGAGAGTCTATTTTTGGACTGTCAGTTTGCATGTTAAAGGCTAATTATAGTCTTGGAGTTACGTGTCTAATTATTGTAAGCATGAGATCTATATAATAGACTCATGGGTTGTATTGTAAACTAGTGCTAGAGAGTAAGAGAGCAAAATAAGCTCCTTTAGAGAGAAGAGAGTAATGGTGTGTTCCTCCTAGTGCCACAGTACCAAGTGTGGGTGCTAGTTTGGAGAATCAGAAGGGTTCTTCGTATTGTATGATCTTGGTCAGTAGGTGTGCAGGACCACATTTGGAGATCTAAAATGGTGAGTAAGGTCTGGTGATTTGCAAGTGGTAGTAGAGAGCAGGAGATCTACTTGGAGTACAGTTGTGTACTTAGTGTACTAGTAGCGTGTTACTGACTAGTGGAGGTGAACATCAATTCTATATTTGAGTTGATTGTTAGGACTGTAAGAGAGAGAGGGGAAAAGTCCTTAAGGTGTGGCAAGCCTTTGAGGTGGAAGAAGAAGTGGCATCTTCTTTATTGTATTTTCTTCTGAGTGATTATTAATACAAGATTGTGTATTGTCTCTCATATCCTGTGTTGTTTCATATTTCTAGTTACTTATTCATTCTGGTTAAATTCCGTGTTTAGTTGCTAATACAAGAGGTAATCATATGTGTTCTAATTGAGGAGCAAGATCCTAACAAATGGTATCAGAGCAAGGTTGGATGTTCTCATAGTGAGTTTGACTAAGAGATGGCCCCGATATGGTTAGTGTGTGTTGATTACAAGTTACTCACAGGGGTTTCTGTTTGAGTGGGAGTATAGCAATGGCAGAAGAAGGTAAGCTGAGGATGAAGAAATTCAAGCACAGGATTAACACCACAAGGAGTGTGGTGGGTAGTCTTAAAGATTGAGCTTGAAGAGGAATACAAGCTAGGATGCAAATTAGACAAAGTACTGGTATAGGTACAGGTGCAGCTATTTATCTCTAAGTGGGAGATTGTTAGGGTGTGGAGCTAAAAGCTTCACCTTGATGCAAAAAGAAGGAGGATGTTGAGTATGCAGTCACCGGTGTTGGCAAGCCACAACTGATGTCGGTCAGGGATCAGTGTATAGCAACTGACATTGATAGGGATTGGCGGTTCCAAAACTATTGTTGATGAATAGTGAGTTAAGTAAATGGGTTGTTTGCATGATGAAGACTAGTTCGAGTCTTGAGCCACAAGTCTAATCATTGTATGCATGAGATCTATATAATAGACTCATGGGTTGTATTGTTAAGTGTAGAACTTGGAGAGTTCTTCCCATGGTAGAATCAAGTAGGATTCTTCATGTATGTAAGATCAGGTTTGATATGCAGGGTGTTGCAGGATCATGGTGGAGATCTACATGTGATAAGTAAGATCAGGTTGGTCTGTAGGGGTGTGTATATGCGAGGGTCAAAAGGAGACAGCGGGGGAGCAAGATCCAAGGTGACAGTAATACATCAAGGAGCAGGATCATGGTGAGATCTACTTGGAGTATCAGTTCGTACTCGGTTGTACTGGACGTATAATGAGGTGAACAATAGCTTGTGTTAGCTATGTGTTGTGACCTATTGAGAGAAGATTACTCTGGAGGGAAGATTACTGGGAGCCCTTGAGGAGGAAGCCTCACAGAGGTGGAAGAAGAGTGTGATCTCTTTATTGTAATTTCCTTTGTAATGAGTTGAATACAATTGTGTGTTGCCTCTCATATTCTGTGTTATTTCTCATTAGTTATTTGTTCTTCTGGTTATTTCCGCGTGTTTAAGTTGCTTATACAAAGGTAATCATGTGTGCTCTTAATTCTGACAAGTTGTGTCAGAGCTTTGGGGAACTTAGGTCCTATCAAATGGTATCAGAGCTAATTTTTCAAATGTGTGCCCCTCCTAAGGTTGGCCTAAGCTCATTTTATTATCCATACAAGCAATAAAACTATATAAATAAAAGTGTAATCCACTGCTATTCACTAGATGGGAAATATATGCAAAAACTGTTCAAACCAAAGACAAAGTTGTGTAAAATCAGAGTACATTATCCCTATTCTACCCTAATTTTTTATACTACCATATACAACAACCATAAGTCTAATTTTAAAGCAGTCCAAATCTCAGGGACATTCTAAGCATCCAAGGCAACTCTCATTCTAGTATTCACTTACACATACATCAAGAACTAGGTGGTGAAACTATGTCAGACTTGATCCCTCTTCAAAGTATTGGTATGTAGGAAAATCTCTATAGAGTAGGATGTTGAGGATGTCTAGTCCATCCTACCAACACACTAAAATATTTCTTATATAACACTTTCAAAGATAAATAGGGTTTGCACATCAAATCAAGATTTACAAGTACAATATACAGCTACAAGCTTCAGTCTCAGAGGAATAGAACACATAGACATAAGTATAGGTGCTCCCAATAAACAAGAACAATCTCATAAAGGACATTAGGGCCACATCTTAGACAGTACACATAGATGGCACTACTATACAAATTGGGTGCTATTATCTAGTGAATAGATGAATAGCAAAACCCTACTTGTGACACTCAAAACTACTCAGATATCAATTTTTAGAACCCAGATCATATATGAAAGTTTGTCTTTATCTAAGTCTATATTTTTCCCTATTTATTTCTATTTTTATAAATTTAATAAAGGCTAAATTCATTTACAAAATAGTAGGTTAATTATTGTAATTATTTCACTGATTTAGACATCTCAGCCCTTTACCAAACATAGGTAATTTCACATGTAAATCCCTAAAAATTTGAATCATTTGGGGAACCCATCTTACTTTGAGCAATGTATAGAACCCTAGATTACATTAATTCCTATTTTTGTGTAATAAATTTAGGGATGTATACTTTCTATTTTATGATTTTATTTAGACAACCTAGCTAATTCAAATAAAATTTTACATTAGGATTTCAATTTATTTTACATCTAATCTAAATTATTGTAAAAATAAACCCTAACTTCCAAAAACCCTAGACACATTTAGCATTTGTATCCCTTTTCCTATATACTTATATTCAAATTCCTAAAATATTCCAATTTTTTATAATATTTTTATTTTTAAAACTTTCATAGATTACTATTCTTAAAAGGTCTAAAATATACAAAACTTGTTTTCCTACCTTCAACCTACAATGGTAGAATTTAACAATAGATTTGATGAAAATGATAAGCATCAATTACAAGAATTTATGTATAAACATAAGGATATACAAGATGATTTAATAAATATCCTTTAAGAATAACTCTAAAAAAATAGCAATGATCAATCTTCTACCCCTCTAGTTAATAATGTTGTTACACCTTCAGTGAAGCCCACTCAACCAAGTTAGATAGCACAACCAAAACTTGTTATATGACCATCGGTGATGACTATTACACTTGTGGCTATTTATTCTCCTCTTGATGTATAATCCCTCATACAATAGGTTTTTTCTTTATAATATAAGGTGTTACATCTTGACCAAGGAGAAACTAAACCTTCTAACACCTTGGATTCCAACATTTGATTACATACACCATTGACAAATCACATTATTAAAACTCCTTTTCCATATATTTTTATACCACTCAAACTCACATTACATGATGGAAAGGGTGACTCATAGCATCACCTTTGATCCTTTCACATAGCATGCTTGGACTATGTGTTTAATGATTGGCTTATTATGAAGTTATTTCTATGCAGCCTCAAAGATTATTCCTTACAATGGTTATATGATTTTCCTAACCAATCTATCATGTTATTTATTCCTTTATAAAATATGTTCTTATCACACTTATCTATCAACATAAGTGACAAGATATTAGATGCACAAGTGGTACAACTCAAGCAAAATTCAAATGAACCCATAGCTGATTATGCCTTATGTTACAAGATGATCTTATTAAAATTGATTATCCCCATGGTAGTAAAATAGCTTCAAGATATATTCAAAAAAAATCTATTACCATCATTTCATGAAGCAATCTTATTTAATAAGTTTCCCACATTTGTAGACATGTGACACATAGTTAAGGCAAGAGAGGTTAAGTTCTTAGCAATGGGAAAAATCAAATATTTAGAGTTCAAGAAAACCACCATATGAGTTCAAGACCATAGAAAATAAAACAAATTAAAAGACAACAGTCAATGTAGCTTCAGATCCTAATTTTAGATTAGTTTTATTAGCTAATCAACACAGAGTATTCTCTAATTTACCAAAGTCTCTAGCACAAGTTATACAATAATTAATTGAATGCAATATCATATCTCTCCCTCCCATTAAATAAGTTGATACAACACATCCTCTTTAAAAGAGTTACAATTTAAATGCATTCTATGAATATCATAGGGCATCAAGCCACACCACATATTGATGTATTAACTTGAAGTACAGGGTACAATATCTCATTAAGGACAATATGATTAATGTGGGTGCACCCATCAAGGTAATAAAATAACAAATAAAGGTGAAGGAACTTAAGATATTTTTGGATCCTTTCCTAAGCATACAGCTAATGAGGTAAGGGGTACATCAAGTGTTCATTATACATACCAGGTTCATCCACCACTAGATTCCTGTCACACAATTATAGAGGAGACACATCACTTACATAATATTATTGGCATGTATCACATTATAGTGTCACCTAGACCACTTATCACATTTTTAGAGTAGAATATTGTGGATGAAGACATATATTTACATATACAAGCATATATAGACCACCATCCTATTCATAGTGTTATAGTTGATAATGGGTCAAGCATAAGCATGTACACTATGACACTCATAAAAAACTTGAGCTACATAGATTAATATATATTACATACATATACAATTATTAGTGGTTTTAATGGATAAATTCAAAGCTCCATCGAGAAGATATTACTTCCATTATAGGTGGGACCAACACAAATAACCACTCGGTTTATAGTAGTACATAGTGTAGGTGTATTCTACATATTATTGGGTAAGCCATGGTTAAAATAGCTTAGAGCCATCTCATCTCAAATACATTGATTTCTCCAAAATGCACCAACCATGTTCTCTAGAGTGGTGATCATTTCTTCAAATATTTTATCCACAAGTTCCTCCAAGTCTATCTAGATGATTAGATGCTGTATGGCCTTATCAAAGACCATTATGACAACTTGAGCCTAATGTTTGAGAGGTGTAGGTAGCTTCAGATATAACTTAAATTTAAAAAAGTGTGTCTTCATAACACCATTTAGAACCCTGCTCAGGTACATCATCTGTAAGGATGGTTTTCTCATCGATCTAGCAAAATATTGTCATCATCATTTAGTTGTAAAATCCTACACAGAAATATGTTCAAACCTTTCTTGGCCACTGTAGATATTAAAAAAAAATTATAAGGAGTTATTCAAATATTTCATTGATGTTAAAAAAGATTTTGTGCAAGGATGGACCTTTCTACTGGGGAGAAGTGTAAGAGGATGCCTTCGAGACATTAAAGCTTAGATTATCTAACACGTATATCTTATAATTTTTTGACTGGATAACACCTTTTCATGTCCATGTTGATGCTTTTGGCTTTTTCATTGGTGAAATCTTGGCATATCCTGGTGAAGGCAAAATGGATAATCTCATCTCCTTCACCAACAAAAATTTTACCTCGGTAGAGAAAAATTACACAATAATAGAGCATGAGGTGCTTGCCTTAGTCTATGCCATGCAATAATTCAAATAATATTTTTTGGTAACCTTGTTCATATTTCTCACTGATATGAGGTGCTCAAGTACCTCATGAATAACCTTATTTTACATGGGTACATATGCATATGGATAGCTCTATTCTAGGAGATCTAGTTCTCCACTATTGTTAAGCCTAAAAAGTAGAACTTGGGGCTAGACCATTTATCCCACATAAATTTGGGTAATGTGGTGAAGCCTATTAAGGATGAAATGTTGGACATGTAGCTATATATATTTCATCACACCCTTGAGGATTTGGCAAAGATCACCAACTTTCTAACATCTAGAATTGTACCCTAGACTATGAAAAATAAGGAGAAGAAACAACTAGCATTTTGTGCTAACCTTTCTTAGCTCATTAATAGATAACTATATAAACTAAGTAGAGATGAAGTGTTGCACTGATGTGTCATGGAGCATGAAAGGGACTCCATCCTTCATGAGGTGCATGAGGGGATAGAAGGAGGCCATTGAACAGAAGATGTAATAGCATAAAAAGTGTTGAAGTCAATCTTATGGTAACCAAGCTTATTCCAAAATGCAAAAAAATGCACCAAGTCATGTGATTATACTAATGCACAGGGAAGCCTAACCATCAAGATGAGATTCCCCTCATCCCCATTCTTTCCCAAGCATCATTTTAGAAATGGGCCATTGATTTTATTAGGCTGATAACTCTTGTAACATGATGCATCATGGGTGTGAGGTATATTCTAGTAGCCACATATTATTTCACCAAGTGATTTGAGGCCACATCAACAAAAGACTTCATAATCACTATAACCATACACTTCATCTAGGAAAATATAATAATCCAATATTGATGTCCACTCAATCTAACTAGAGATAGGGGCACTCACTTTATCAATGAAATGGTATATATCTTATTGATTGAGTATATGGTGGCATACCATAAAATGACCCCTTATCATCTACAAGTAAATGAAATAGCTGAAGCATTTAAAAAAATAATGGAAACATGCATCATAAATATATGTGATGTTGGTCACAAAGACTGGGATGATTGAGTGTCGATAGTGTTATGGGCATATCACACAACCTACAAGTGCATGAACGAGGCTACACCTTTTCAACTAGTGTTTGGCATTGAGGCAACCCTATCAATGGAGTTCTTAGTATTCTCATTGCAAATCATGCACATTAGTTAGTTATATGACCAATAATCACTAAACATAAGGTTTGAAGACTTGGATTGCTTAGATGAGATGTGCACCCAAGCAAAGTGGAGCCAACAAATAGAAAAGGTGTGTTAGAAGCTCTGGCATGACAAGCATATAAAGCGTAAGGTACTAGTAGAAGGATCATTCATTTTTCTCTATGAATCCAAGTATTTCAAACACCTAGGCAAATTATAGATAAATTTAATGGGACCCTATATCATCCACCACATATTGGAGATAGGTACGTGTAAGTTATGTACATTAACTAGTGAAATGCTCCTTGGGCATTTCAATGGAAACAAGCTGAAGCCATATCAATAATAGGATGGTGATTGTACCATAAGGACACCAAATTTTTGGTTACTAGTCAATTTGAGTTAAGATGACCAAAAGAACATTTGGTACAAGACTAATAGTTCCTTTTTATTTTGCTTTGTTCTATTCTTTGGGTAGTAGTGTAAAGAGTGAAGAAGTAGCACTTTGAATCCCACTACAAAAATTTTCTAACACATCACTCACAATTCTAGCCAAGTGAGTCAAGCACTTATGATTTCTAAGTGCTTGAGGCCAAATACCTAAGTTTTGGGCAAGTGAGAATTGTTAGCATCAGACAAGAGAAGCACACCAGATCACCATGCCCTAGATCCTAGATGAAAGGCACTTTAAATCCCTCAAGTAGACACTCATCTATACTTTCATACATAAATCCAACCAAGTGAGTCAACCCCTTGCACTTTTTAAAGTGCATAAGGCCAAAAATCTACGTGATGGACACGTGAAACTTGCTAGACTTAAGAAGAAGATGCACAAAATCTAGGTGCACAAGAGATAGATTATAAGGCCTTGGAGGTCCAAGGAAGAACTCCTATAGTGTTTCCATGCATAATTATAGTCAAGTGAGTTAAACCCATTTGATTTCTAAGAACCTAGGGCTAGACACATAATTTTTTAGGCACAAAGAGGTTGATAGAATTAGATGAAATAGGATCCAAGTGATGATGCATAACATGATCATGAACAAGTGAGAAAGTTAATATGCATAATATGATCATGCACAATAGAACTGGAAAAGGAGAATCAAATGCTAGAGGGCCAATGCAAGGGATTTGAATGGGGTAGGATAGGACAAGGCAAGATGAAGTGTAAAAAACTAACCAAGATAGATAATTATGCTTAAAATAGAATCATAGTAAGAAGAAAAGATGGAATCAAGGAGGTTGAATCATACACATGTGAGGTGATGCTCCTAGGTTACCATAATGTCATGCCAACAGAATAAAGCACAAAAGGGGAATCATTATAGATAGTTGGCATCCACCTAGATTTGAGTGGGAAGTGATTATTTGAACCATAAGTCACTTCACCAAAATAATTTTAGGAGTATTGAATGAGGTGATGTAAGAGGCACAAATATTCACATTAAATGAGTTAGTAGTAGAGTATTTTCATGGATTTCATATAATTTTATGGAGTTCAAGAAATATAGATGATGTCATGCCATTAATTCACTTGCATTAAATATGGTAGATGGAAATAGGGTATAAATGTAATGTGTAGATTGGTTTTAGTTACAAACTTTGTATGAATTTGAGATGTCAAGCAAACCAGAGTGAACTAGTAAACTAGAGAGTTAAAGCAAAAAAACCCTTCTAAAGCGAGAACTTAAGCACCCTCAGGCACCTAAAGTGAATGATTGTGAATCAAAATAAATTCATATCAAATTAATATTGGTGTAGAGAGGTGTGGGAAGAGATTTCTATAGGAACTAGTTGTGTAAATGTAAGTTTCCATCGAGTATGCCATTAATGGTCTACAAAGCTTAGCTAAAGGTACAACTGTAGATTTTGTGATTATGAAACACCATTAATAATTCAAGGATTTATTAGACCTAACCTACTATTTTTAAACACTAGTAGGTTAAATATTTGAAAGAAGTAAAAGGGATTAGGTCCAAAACAACAATATCCAAAGTGGAAATGCATAGTGATAGAAGCAACCCCTATAAGAACAACAATGTTGTTGATAGAAGGAGTTAGCATCATGTAAGTTGATACTGAGGCACTGACAAAGATGTCCTATCAAGTGATATAATTTCTCCTAAAAGTCTTAGTAGGGGAAAATTGGAATTCTTTTATGCACACCTACTAATAAGAGTATAACTAGCATACCTCTAGCCATGCATAAGACCTAGTGTAGACACTAGAAATATGCACACTATGATTTTGAGTGCCATAACCCCATAGACTACTTTAGGACCCCCTCAATATCATTTAACCCATCAACCCTAATCAAACCAAGCTTTTATTTAATTTAACTTAATTGGCTCAAAACCAATCTTAGGACTATTTTACCCTTTACCCTTGATCAATGGTGGTCAGGATGATTGGAAATGGTCACTTTGACCAATAATAGTTAGGTTACACCACCTAAACCTTAGCACGTAAACCACATACACATACCCACCTTAATTTTCTAAATATAAGTCATTCCAATCCCATTATGAAGAATTACATGGATGAATTATAATTAGAATCCCTAGTTAGAGCCCTTGGTTTAACCTCCTACCCTTACTTATAAAAAGAGAATAATTATAAGAGGAAAAGGATTTGTAATCATTATTAAGAGATTTTTTATGTCTAAAATATCCTTTTGTAGATCAATCATCTTCAAGTGCTTTAGCAATCTAATAGCCATATCAACAGACCAACTTGCTACCATCTCCCCATTGAGTTTTCCAAGCACCAACTCTCTATCGAAATCATGGAAAACTACTACAATGAACAACCTACCTTAACTATCCACCAAACCCACTTTTGTTCATCCTCCCAAGCTAAAAAGGAGATCTACATAATCTTCTGATATAATGTGCACACAACCATAACCAAGTATTTTTACCACAACTTGTACTTAGTTTCTTCTTTCCCTTTTACAAATAATATGCATAAATTCATAGAAACATTTTGGCATGCTCGGTGGGACCAAGAGTCTTTACTCACATTTTATTTGTATTTATATGCTCTTCTCTCTATCTATGTTCATAATTAAAACTAAAATCTCTTTTGGGATTAAAAATCAATTGCATCCATTACTTGCTTTTAACATTAGTTCACTTTGAATTAAAACATAGTAATCTTATCGTAGCATCACTTTTATTTCACACACTAGCCAAACTACTTTCATCAATTAAACATCAAAATAATTTGAGACAAGGCCTAACTAGGATTTCATCATGTAGCAGTCATCTTACCCTTTCTCAATGATCCTACTTGGAGGTCATTACTAAGGGGAGAACCAACTTAGCTCTCTAGTTAATTATAAACTCTAGATATCAATATATATTGGCTAAACACCTGACACTCTTATCACTATAGGATCATGAAGTGAGGGGGTAGGCCCAAATACCAAGCCACAAATTGATTCCAATATAGATGATTTTGAGCACTTAAATAACTTAAAACCAACCATAAACTACTTCTATAGTATTTGATCTACAAGCTAACTTCTAACACACATTCTCATAAAATAAGGCATAAGCCAAAAGTGAGATTAAAACTAACCTCTGGGCTTAATATACTTCATAGTGTGTTTCTTGATTGCCTTGATCATTTTCTTATCTTCTTCTTATTTGAGTGGTGAGTTTTTTCTTGTTTTCTCTCCCCTTTTTATTGTATGGTTCTCACTCACCAGTAACAAAGAGACCTAGTAGAGAAGAATCCATCACTTAAATTAACCTCTTATACCTCCTCATCTATGGATTACATCTCTGAAGTATAAGATTCACCTCATTTGTTTGGAATCCCTACTTTTCCTTGGGTATTTCCCCAAGGTGACATGGATTTTACCACTTTTTGGACAACAATCTAGTTTCCATTTAGCACCACCGTAACACCTCCCCTCAACATGTCCTAATTCTAACTCCACCTTAGGACCCTCCTTATGGCATACCATCCCACCTTATGAGGGGTGTTCCTATCACCATAGTCACCACCCAACCTTTGACCACCTAGGCATCTTCATCTACTAAACCCTTTGAAACCATAGCTAAAAACTAACCTATCCAACCAACCATTGCCTTTACACCTTCCACCCCTACTAGTGACTCCTCTACCTTGGGGACAACCCAACCATCATCCCATCATAGTCCACTTATTGTTGGAGCACCCACCATTGGTGCCACCAACCTTCCCTCTATCAAACCCAACCCATTAGTCAACACCCCATTACCAATCTTGGTGGTATCTATCCCTTCTGCTTCACTACCTACTATCATGAAGGTTACCACCTCCCCTATTGTTACCAACTCAACAACTATCCATACCCAATCCATAGGAATCCCTCAATAGATACCCATTACACCTAATCTAGGACACATCCGCAACCCATAAGGGTATGTACATACTACCCAACCACCATCATCCACCTACCTTACCCAACCTCTAGCATCCATATTTAGATATGTGGTAGCCTCTCAACCATCAAATAATTACCAATCTATTACCCAACCTCAACCATAATATCAACCTTAAAATCCTTTTTGGTTTACCACCTCAAATTGACTTAATGAATTTACTCATAGATAAGATGACAAACCTAGAGTAATCCATTTTAGGGGTTCATAACATCCTATCTTATGATCATATTTGTAATGAACCTATTCATCCTTCTATCCCCATCAGACCTTACCCTCCTCAATGGGAGATTCTAAAATTTACTAGATTTTAGAGCAAGGAAGACCCCAAAAAACACCTTAGATATTTTAGGCATGCATGTTACATGATTGCTTATGATGATTCCCTTGTATTTTGAACCTTCCCCATGTCTTTAATTGACCTAGCACTTGATTAGTATATTTCCCTCACCAAGCATTCCATCTTTTCTTTCACCCAACTAGCACAAGTCTTCTTAGATCACTTTTCCATTAATATTTCTAAGAAGGTCTCTATCACTAACCTCTATTCTATCAAGAAATTTGATGATGAATCCATTGTAAAGTTCATCACTCATTGGAGAAGCTTGATTAATCAGCTTTTATTTTCCTTGCCTCAACTTGAACTTTTTAAAAAAATTGCTTGAGCCTGCACTAAACATATATCATCTACACAGCATTTCCAAAGCTTCAAAACTTTTAATGAAGATTTTACCATGGCATGTAATCTATAAAATCAAGCCATAGACAAGGGGAAATTGAAGTTACAAAACAAGAACTCTACCTTAAAGACCAACAAAACTTATTTCTCTAAGATAGGCAACCAAACATTTATCAAAACCAAGAATAAGGGAACCGCAAATGTCATTGTCCTTAAAACCACTCTTCTACCCAATGTTAACCAATAAAGTTCTCTAATTAAATTCAACAACAACACAAAGAACCCAAACTGAAGCAACTAAAAATAGTTCACTCCACTTGGAGAATCGTATGCCTCAATTTTGGATAAGTTACTAAAAGCTATCCTTATACAACTTATACACATCAAACTTCCCCAATAGTTTGATTCTTCTTGTCTAGCACCTACTTGGTACAATGAGAATTACTTTTGTGATTTTAATTGGGTAATTGGACATGATGTCAGTTGATGTAATACTTTCTAGAATGTTGTTTAGAGCCTTATCGATAAGGGGGAACTCACATTGGATAATCCTAATGCCCCTCAAAATCAAGACCTTAACATCTTTAGGAAACTATTTCCCAACCATGCCCCTATAAAATCTAAGGATACACAAGCTAAACATTCTCATGATGCCCACACGGTCAATATGGTCCTTGACACACTTGTTGATAAGGAACCTTGTTGACCAAGTTTGACTTTCCAGTAAAACTAGGGCACTTATAGGCAAAAAATTGAGTTTTGTGTCTATAGGGGTTTAAATGGATGTTATAAGGTGTTTCAAGGGTTAATTAATTTCATTTCATGTTATGTTACCTTTGGTTATTAGTCCACTAGGTCTATTTATCATTTTTGGGTCATTCAGAGGTCATTTTAAGTGCATCTAATGTTTTGTACGGGTTTTTTGGGATTTATGAAAGTTAAAAATGTTGATGTCATCCCCCATGTGTCCTTATAAGTCTTTATAAAGATTACATAACTAAATAAATGGTAGGTTGTTTATAAAAGGGCAATTTTCATACCCAAAGAGTGAGAAAAAGACACTTGTATAGCTCCTTGGGAAGTGTGCCTCTTAAAAAACATGGTGGTGTGACTCTTCACCTCCTTAAAATCCATATCCATATTTTATTTCATTTATTTCATAAAAAATTGCATCTGCAACTCAATTTTTATCATTTTTCTCTTGGCAAATAAATGAAGGTCAAGTTTAAACACTCACTATGGGTCATATAGGTAGAGTAAATAAGAATGGTATTGGGTTTGGATAATAATATTATTCCAATTCACTTTCAAGTAAATATTTATCATATTGGTGCATTATACTTTATGAACCATTGTTAACAATCTAAATAGCTTTTTATAGAATTGCATACAAGAGGGGTATTGTTATGCCTCTATTTCTAAATTTTAGAGTTTCATGGAGCTATGTGATCTTTGGGAGATGTTTTTAGGCTATAATAAATCTCTCTCCATTATATTTTCAACATATAACATTTCACTTTTCATTACTTATGAAGAAGATCTCAAATGGTGCTTATTTTCCGTGTTTACAAAGTTGGGTGCAGGTCTTGAGTTTTCCAATGTCTAAGGAACTTCATAGCAGTGATAGTGTGCTTTAGATTCAATTATTGAGAGTTATTTCATGAAATAATCTTATGGGATGTATAATTAACACCTTTGCAAAACCATATTGCCCATATACACCTTGTTTGTTGCCTTCTCAATTTCAGTCAAGTTGGTGCTTATTTCATGGAGGTTGTATGGATATGAGAGAGTTGGATAACATAGTGCAAGTCATTATTTATACCTATCATATATAATATCCCTTTTTTCCATGCTATGATGGTTTAAAGGCTACTACAAGTGGATTTTTCACTCTAAAATGAGAGTTGATTGTTCTGGGCTCTTAGTCCCCAAATGCAGAAAATAGAGGTCCTAAGGTTTTTATGGACTAATGTTTGATATGTTAGAATATTCCTTCACTAATTTCCTTATTTTTTCTTTGTATTCATATCTACCTAATACAACCATGACAAATTTGGCAGCCAAATTTTAAATAGAAGGTGAAATTAGAGCATCTCCAAGTTGTCAAGAAATCAGTGAAACTAGACAGTGATGTCTACAAGATTTCCAAGGAAAGGTTGATAATTTCACCATAGGAGGAAGTTATATACATGTATAATAGTTGTAAATATTTCCAAAGGTTATAACAAGTAACTATAGTCACTCATTCCATGAGAGAAAGGATAACTATGTCAAAAGACCTTTTAGACCATCCCCTATTTGTACATAGGGCAGAGAGGTAGTGGAGGCAAGGATTCAATGAATTGCAAACAAGAGATGGTGTTAAATAATCCATGATGTAATTATACCCTATTTTTATTACTCAAAAAACTAAATTCAATCTAAATTATCTCCATACACTCTTAAACATGATTCAAATGCTCCATGAAACCTACAGGCCTAAACATGCACCTACAGCCTAGGATGAGGAATTGGTGGCAGTCAGAGTGAAAAAGGGTCTTTTGAGATAAAATTAGGCATGTATATGAGTTATGTTAATAAAATATGATTATATAGATATTACCAAATACCTTGTACATACTTTTGAGGCTTGAATGCCTT
Organism: Torreya grandis; assembly: GCA_037957365.1. Classification (NCBI taxonomy): domain Eukaryota; kingdom Viridiplantae; phylum Streptophyta; class Pinopsida; order Cupressales; family Taxaceae; genus Torreya; species Torreya grandis. The sequence continues at coordinate 672,076 of JARHVA010001455.1, forward strand.
ACCTTGAATACCTACAGCCAAGGAGAATATGCACACCTATAGCCTATTTGGGAGATGGTCATAATTAAGGGTAAAGTGAGGTCTATGGATCTCAATAATAGAATTAAGTTATGAAAAATGACCACAATGGATTAAAAAAAGAGAAAAAAAAATAATTGAATTTTGAGAATAAAAACTCATCTTAGCAACCTGTAGGTAGGGTCATGGGACTGCCTTAGTCTAAGAGGACAGTGAGAAATTGGAGGACCTAATAGGCCAAGAGAATAGGTTTAGAAGAATGGATCACTTTTTAATATGAGGTTGAGTAAAATATGTAATATATTATGTTTCTAAACCTCGTTCAACATGATACTAGAAAGAAAACAAAGAAGAGATCCCCTGCCCACTATCACAGTCAAACAAGGGCATAAGCAAGGGAGGAGCCTATGAGGGTTTGGTGCTTTAGAAAGAAAATGGGAGTTTAAATTAATTAAATTATGATTCATCATGATCAAATTATGGATATTACATGCATAAAACACCATTAAATTCAAAAATAACCTTTCACCTATGCAAAGCTTGTCTTAGTCCATACAAGCAGGTTTGGAAAACCTTGTTGCAAGGGACAAGTGAAGGGTTTCATTAGAAAAAATAGTTTTAAAAAAAACTTTAAAATATTCATGTTATTTTAATTATGATAATAAAAATTATTTTTTTGAATGTTTTCATGGAAATATCATGGAGATAACATCAACATGGAGTTTTAGGTAAAAACATGCAGGAAATAGGGTTTTGACACCTTTTTACCAAAGTTGAGTTAGTTAGACCACTTAGACTTGGAATGTGATGAAACGCTTTGGTAAAAGTGATCATCATACCCTAATTTATATAAAAAAATACTAGCATTTCCCAAACAAGTAGTCCTAATACCCTCTATTTTGTCTCAGAGGTAGGTCAGTCCTCTTATCAAGAAAATCACAGTTTTTGGAAAAGGAGTTAGATAGTGAACCAGAGGTCAGTATACTTAATTATTTAAGTTTAAAAATTTGGGGGAAATATAGAGGTAAATTATGAATAAACCTATAATTTTATTATACCAAGGAAATTATCCACACAAGGAGGTTTGTAAGCAAACCTACTGAGAAAACATGCAAACCCCACCCCAAATGACATGTCACTTTGAGTTCTATCCTTCTCCAGGTAATCTAATGTTTTTCATGATGCCTAAATGGGTGAATATTATGTTTTATTTATATTTTAATTAATTTATGAGGATAATTATCATCTTTTGGTTCACAAAACACAAATAGTCTTATTGGCAAGGCATGGCTCTTATTCCAAAATATGGGTAGCTTGCATTTTTAGCTCTTGTTGAGATCTCCAAATGATTTTAACATATTATAGGTCAATATCAGATGTGAGGAATATTTTTTTTGGATAGGAAACTCTAATATAAGCCATCACCAACTCCATCCATACTCAAACCTTCAAAAAGAGCATGAAATCCATTCAAAGGTCAACTTCCATCACTCATATCTTTCATGGATGTTTACATGGGACCCTAATCGATTTGGATATGTTAGGGAAGCTCCTTAAGGAACCCTTAGTGGAATTCAGAGGGAGGTTCAATGTCTAACCTTTATGAACTAAGGTTAAGAGTCCAAGTCACTCAAAACCCTTACAAAACCTTCATAGTGACCCGATTGGAGAGATAGCACCTTTTAAGCATCCAAATGAAAGGGTATGGTCATGAAACCACATGTAAGTTTCATATGACTCTCATAGGATCCCACACACATTTTTTGGTTTGTATAGAATTGTATAGATCAGGGGAAAATAGGGTTTATTTTGGTTATTTTGAGTGGTATGTAAGCTACAAATGGAGTTAGAAGATGGAACAAACTTTGAGACAAATATTTACACTTGAGATAACTCCAAAAATTCATCTCATATCATGAATAAAAATCTAGTTAACCCAACAAGACTCTCACTTTCAAACAATATAGTGAGCCAACTAGTGAACACTTGTAAAAAATGGTGAAAAGCAATTAGGGAAGCCTTTTAAATGTTTTTTCTTGAAAATGATGATATGGGATCCTTTGAAAAGTGTCATACCCTCTTTTTCATGGATCAGTTATGAAAATTGAGGAGTCTTGAATGCCAAGTGGAGGAGGTAAATTGAAAAGGGCCTTTTTGAAACTACTAAGGATGATTTTGCATGTCCACAAAAATAGGGATGGTTAGAGGTCAATAAAATACATGTGGGTACTTATTTATAACCTCTCTTTCTTATACCAACTATAAAACTTAGCCATATGTAGGGATATGGGTAGTTTTGAAAGATAACTTTGGTGGGCAATTTCTTATGCCAAAATGGTAGATTTGTGCCACTTTTCACTATCTTTATGACTTGTTTTGGACAATTATACACCTATTACATTGTATATCTAACCAAATAATTCTATATTATTCATGTGTAACTAATATTCACTTGGTGAAACATGTCCTTGTGCCTTTTTAACTTCTCTTCTCTCTCTCTTCCTCTAAATGTTATAAATTTAGGCCTTTTGGCTATTGTATGGATGACTAAACTTGAGTATGGTGAATCCCTACCAAAATCATACCTTGAAATCAATGAATACAAGTTAATTACCTAATTCAAAGAATTCACTAAGTGAAATGATAGTGTTTAGTCTTGTGCAAGTGTGATGTCTCTTTACCTTCACATCTTATTCCTATTATTACCTAGTGTGTTATGTTCTCTTTCTTCTAGGTCAACAAGAAGTGTCAAAAGAGGTTTTAGTTGTAGTGAATATCTCATTAAATATAGTGTCCTAGCATGTCCATTTCTTAAGTCTTCTTTAACCTATGCTAACTCCTAAACCCCATGTTGAAGCATTGATGTGGGAGAGAGTTAATATTGAGTGAAGTGTTTATGTAAGTTGATCTTAGTTTCAAGTGTATTTCAAAGAATGTGAGTTGATTAGATATGTTGTGTATCACCTTATTATATTATGATTACTTTTCATTATATTGTTAACTCTTTTTAACCTCACAAAATTTTAGTAGTAGGTATATGTGCTTGAAGGATACATCAAAGGGAGCTAGCACTTACTAGAGGTATTTCTCACAAGTTTGCTCACCCACAACAAGTAAGATGACCCAATTTTTACACTTGGATTATAGGCCAAGCAAACCTCTTCTCATAGGGTGAATCCAAGTGTCAACAATTTTTGGCATGTTTGGTGGAACTATTTGTCTAAGGAGTTGATGGATTCTTGGTGTGTTATTTAACCAATCAACGTACGAAGGCATTTCAATCAACACCAATGGTGACTCTAAGTTGAATCATCTGGTTAAGCAGCCCTAGTGCATCAATAGATCATATTTTGTATGTATAAATCCATTTTTGAGTAATATAGACCTTATATTCCTTCGTATAGTTTTGATCAAGCTCATGTTATTCATGAAATCACCTCAGGTAGCTCTCCTAATTGTCCTTCTCCTAGTCAAGCCAAGAGTGCTAGAGAGATAATGTTGGAGTTTGAGAAGTAAATTCTAGAGATAGATAGGTTGAATGAAAAAAATAGATATCAGCAAGAGCTTATGTACAAGGAAGAGTTTTTGTTTAAGCAAGCTCAAGCCATGTAATCCATGAAGTAGAATCTAAGAAGATAGAAAAGTCAACCCACTCAAGGTAGTCAACCTTGTATGCCTTTTTCCATCCCAAATAAACCTTATCCTATACAAAATAAAACCTCCCCTTGTACACCAAATCCTTTCTATTAAACCACTCCTATTATCAATCATTTGCACCTAGCAATCCAATACCCAAAGATATTAGAATAGCCTTTTATGGAAACTAAATATTTCAATTCCTTAGATGGTGAGCCCTCCTTTGAAAGAAGTCATCCTATTTCCTTTATAAATCAACACATCCATACTCAAGCAACTCTTCCTATGCATGTGAAAACTCTTCCTAGCCTCCCTCAACCTCCTCAAGCCCTTCAATATGATGTCAAGTTTTCAAGTTGGAGAAATGTCCATCATGAACCATCTCAAGACCTTGAGAAAGATGAAGTTATTTCCTATCCTCAAGAAGAGAGTTTTAATCCCAATATCATGGGTTGGAATGAAATAGTGGAATCATGGGGTAAGAAAGAAGAGAATAGTATTCTTCAAGAGTGTGAAGTGGAAAATGAAGCTAGTCTTCCTCAAGTCCATCCCACCCTTCCTCAAGAAACCTCTTCTTTTCCATGTCAAACATCTCATACTCCTCCTCATCATGATGAAGCATATGATCTCCAAGAAAGACTCTTCCAATAAAATATAGCCAAGTAAATTGAAAAAATGGAGTCAAGAATGAGGTTGCTTAGTCAAGGTGTAATGGAAGGTTTAAACCCAATAGAAGATCCCATGTCTAAACATACCCCATATACACCCATTAAAGAGAGTTATCAAGATAAATATGATGTGGATGAAGTGTTGGTCAAGTGGAAGGAATATAATCAATTGATTTTATCCCAAGGTTTACTGCCTCTTAGTCATAAACCTATCCATTCACCCTTCACTTCATTCCTTCTCAAAGAAGAATCTATTTTGAGGGAGGCAAGTGAGCAAGAGAAAATGCAATTTTTGGATGATCAAGAGGATATTATGAGTGATAATGAAGATTAGATCATAATAATTACTCCTCATGAGCATCATCATGGTGATCATCATCATGAACATGAGGTGGAAAGAATTACCAAAGATGAACAACATAGTTAGATCGTATCTCAAGAGGTGGATGTTTTAAAAGATTTTCATGAGATTAAAGTTAAAGAAGTGACTCTTGAAGGTGGCATGATTAAATTTTAATATATAGGTCACACATACATGTAAATGTTCTAGAATTATGAAGATGATATTGACAAACTTCACTTGTCAACATTGGATGCAGAATGTAGGCATGGTGAACTTTCTTTCCCTTTTTTTGATGAACCTTCTTGTTGCTTTGATAAATATAATGACTAGGCCATGGGACCTAATTTTAATGAGGTTTAAGAGTAGGTTTCTGAATATCTAGATACTTTGTTTCTTGAGCAAGAAGTAGAGGAATCAAATTGGTTTGATAGAGGTATTAAAGGAGTTCTTGAGAAAAAAAAATGATGAGTTTTGGGATGAGTTAGAAAAAATTTGTCTCAATTCAAATATAATACCAACCACCCTTCCTAAAGAGATCCATGATGATGTAGGAGATCAATTTGAGAAGATTTTTGAAGAGATAGAAAAGAATGAGTTGGTCCATGATGCATACCAAGAAGACTATGAGCCAAATGAGCACTATAATGATGAGATTGTATTCTTTGATCCATTGATGGACTACACCTACATGAAATACCAGAATGACACATGTCTCAAAGATAAATATGAATACATGGAGGTGGAATATATGTTTGAACTTGATTCACTTGGATATATGCTAATCAAGGTGGTAGGCAAGAAGAATGAGTCACCTAACTCCTACTTCAGCAAACCACTTATTTTGCATCATGAGTTTTCTTGTCATGGAGATTTGAGAAATTTACATTTTTATCTAGGATGGAGAAAAGCATATCATGTTAGATTCATATACTAGTTTATTTCAATTGTATCTTGTTTTCTTTTAGGTGCTTATGCACATGTGTGTCTTATCTATTTGTCTTCTTATAATGTGTGTCATTTCCCTTTGTGTGGTTGTGGTAGTAACTAGTTATCTTGGTCATAGTAAAGGTCCCTTGTTTATCTAAATCCTTAAATGACTCGATAAGCCCAATAGACTGATAAGGCTACTGGCTTAGTTAGTATAGCAGGCATACTACCCCCATGAGTCACCAAATTATTGACCAAGTTTGACTTTTCAGTCAAATTAGGGCACTTATAGCTAAAACATGAATTTTGGGGTCTATAGGGGTTTTAATTTATGTTATAAGGTGTTTCAAGGGTTAATTAATGTCATTTCATGTTATGTTACCTTTGATTATTAGTCCCCTAGGTCTATTTATCATTTTTGGGTCATTTAGAGGTCATTTCAAGTACATTTAATAATTTTTATAGGTTTATTGGGATTTTTTCAAGTTAAAAATGCTGATTTAATCCCCCATGTGTCCTTATACATCTTTAGGAAGCTAAAATAACTAAAAAAATGGTAGGTTGTTCAAAAAAGGATAGTTTTCTTAAGCAAAGAGTGAGAAAAAGACACTTGTATAGCTCTTTAGAAAGTGTGCCACTTATAAAACGTGGTGGTGTGATTATTCACCTCCATATAGTCCATATCCACGTTTTTTTCATTTTTTACACAAAAAATTGCATCTACAACTCAATTTTCATCATTTTCCTCTTGGCATGCAAATGAAGGTCAAGTTCAAAAACTCACTATCAGCCGTAAAGGTGGAGTCAGGAATAATGGTCTTAGGGGTGGATAATAATCTTAGTCAAATTAAATTTAATGGTAATAATTCTCATATTGGTGCATTATACTTTATGAACCATTGCTAACAATCTAAATAGCTTTTTATAGAATTGCATACAAGATGGGTATTATTATGCATTTGTTTCTAGATTTTAGAGTTTCATGGAGATATGTGATCTTAGGGAGATTTTTTTATGGAAGATCTCTCGATGATGTTTTCAATATCTAACATTTCACTTTTCATTGCTTGTGAAGGAGATCTCAAATGGTGCTTATTTTCCAATTTTACAGAGTTGGGTGTAGGTCCTAAGTTTTCTAACATCCAAGGAGATTCATAGAAGTGATAATATGCTTTAGTTTAATGTATTAAGATTTATTTCATTAAATAATCTTGTGGGAGGTCTAACTAGCACCTTTAAAAAACCATATTGCCCATATACACCCTGTTTGTTGCCTTCTCATTTTCATTCAAGCTGGTGTTTGTTTCATGGAGGTTGTATGAATATAGGAGAGTTGAAGAACATGGTGGAAGTCATGATTGGTATTTATCATATCCAATATCCTTTATTTCCATACTAAGAGGGTTTAAAGGCTTCTAAAAGTTGATTGTTTACTCTAAAAAAAGAGTTGACTCTTATGGGCTCTCAGTCCATAAATGTAGAAAATATAGGTCCTAAGGTTTTTATGGACTAATGTTTAATATTTTATAACATGAATTCACTAATTTACCTATTTAGGATTTTTATTCCTATCTACCTAGTATAATCATGCCAAATTTGTTAGCCAAATTCTAAGTGGAAGGTGAAATTTGAGCCTCTCCAAGTTGTCAAGAAATCAATGAAACTAGACAGTGATGTCTATAGGATTTCCAAGGAAAGGTTGATACTTGCACCATAACAGGAATTTATATACATGTCTATAAGGTAAAAATAATTCAAAATGTTATAAAAATAAACTATAGGCACTCATTTTTTGAGAGAAAGGATAACTATGTCAAAGGACCTTTTGGACCATCCCCTATCCGTATATAGGGCAGAGAGGCAGTGGAGGCAAGGCTTTAATGAACTGAAAAAAAGAGATGGTGCTAAAGAATACATGATGGAACTATACCCTAGTTTGATACCTCACAAAAATAAATTCAATATCAATAATCTCCATATACTCCTAAACATGATTCAAATGTTTCATGAAACCTATAGGCCTAAACATGCACCTACAACCTAGGATGAGGAATTGGTGGCAGTCAGGGTGAAAAAGGGCATTTTGAGCTCAAATGAGGCATGTAAATGATTTATGTGAAGAAAATATTATGATATATATATTACCAAAGACCTTATACACACTTTTGAGGATTGAATGCCTTACCTTGAACACCTACAGCCAAGGAGAATATGTACACCTACAACCTATTTGGGAGTTGGTCTCAGTTAAGGGTAAAGTGAGTTCCTTAGAGCTCAATTAGAGAATGTAAAAAAGGAAACAGACAAAAATTTATTGCATATAAAGACAATCAAATTTTTTAATGGACTTTTGAGAATAAAAACTCATCTTAGCTACCTACAGGTAGGGTCTTAGGACTGTCTCAGTCCAAGAGGATAGTAAGAAATTGGAGGGCCTAACAGGCCAAGAGGCTAGGTTTAGAGGAATGGCTCACATTATCATATAAGGGTGAGTAAAATATGTAATAAATGATGTTTATAAACCTTGTTCAACATGATACTAGAAATGCAACAAAGAAGAGATCCCCTACCCACTGTCACAGTCAACTAGGGGCATAAGCAAGGGAGGAGCCTATGAGGGTTCAGTGGCTTAGAAAGAAAAGGGGAGTTTAAATAAATTAAATGAGGATTCCTCATGATCAAATTATATATATTACATTCCTAAAACACCCTTATATTCACAAATAACCTTTGACCTATGCAAAGTTTGTCTTAATCTATACAGTCAGGTTTGTAGAACCTTATTGCAAGGGATAAGTGAAGGGTTTCATTAGTAAACAAGTTTTCCAAAAAACTTAAAAAGATTAATGAGATTTGAATTAGGATGAAAAACATGATTTAGTGGAATTTTGGCATGGAAATATCATGGATATAATATCTAAATGGAGGTTTAGGCAAAAACATGCAAAAAATAGGGTTTTAACCCCTTTTTGGCAATGTTAAGTTGGTTTGACCACTTAGAATTATAATTTTATGAAACCATTTGGTAAAAGTGATCATCATAACCTTATTGAGCTCAAAAAATACTTACATTTCCCAAAAAATTAGGCCTAATACCCTTTGTTTCTTCTTAGAGGTAGGTCAGTCCTTTCATGTAAGAGAATGGTAGTTTTTGGAAAAGGAGTTAGATAGTGAATCAAAGGCTAGTCTACACAATTGGAGAAGTTTTAAAAGTTGGGTGACATATAGAGGTACATGAAGAACCAACATACAAGGTTGGGATGCCAATTAAATGATACACACAAGGAGGTATGTAGGTAGACCTAGTGAGAAAGCATGCAAACCCTACTCCAAATGAGATGTCACTTTAAGTTATAGCATTATCTAGGTAATATAATGTTTTTTTTATTCCTACAGGAGTTAGTATGATGTTTTCATGCTATTATAATGCATTGATGGTGATAAATATCATCTTTTGGTTCACAAAGCACAAATAGGCCTATTGGCAAGGCATGTCTCTTTTTCCAAAACAGGGGTAACTAGTATTTTTGGCTCTTGTAAAGATCTCCAAATGATTTGAACATGTTTATAGGTTAGTATAAAATGTTATGAATCCTTTTTTTGGCTATGAAAAATACACTAGAATCCATCTCCAACTCCAAACATACTCAAACCCTCACAAAGAGCATGAAATCCATTCGAAGGTCACATTCCATTACTCATATCTTTCATGGATGTTTGCATGGGACCCTAATCCATTTGGATATGTTAGGGAGGGTCCTTGAGGATACATTAGTTTAATTTGGAGGGAGGTTAAATTTCTGACCTTTATGAAAAAAATGTTAAGAGTCTAGGTTGCTCAAAACCCTTACAAAACCTTCATAGTTACCTAATTGGAGAGATAGAGAATTTTAAGCATCCAAATGAAAGGAAATAGCCATAAAAACACATATAAGTTGCATAATACTCTCATAGGATCCCACACATGTGTTTTAGTTTATACATAGTTGTACATATTAGGGGAAAATAGGACTTGTTTTGGCCATTTTGAGTGGTATGCAAGCTACAAAGGGATTTAGAAGATGAAACAAAATTTGAGATGAAGATTTAAAATTTAGATAACTCCAAAAATTCATATCATATCATTAATAAAAATTTAGGTGACTTAAATAGACTCGCACTTTCAACCAGTACAGTGAGCCAACTAGTGAACACATGTAAAAAATGGTGAAAAGTAATTAGGGAAGCCTTTTAAAGGTTTTTTCTTGAAAATTATGATATGGGAGACTTTTAAAAGTGTCATAACCTCTTTTTCATGGATCAGTTATGAAAATTTATGAGTTTTTAATGGCAAGTGGAGGAGGTACATGGAAAAGGGCCTTTTTGAAACTACCAAGGATGATTTTGCATATCCACAAGAATAGGGATCATCAGAGGTCAATCCAATGGATGTGGGGAATTTTTTGTAACCCTTATTTCTCAAAAAACCTATCATACCTAGCCATATGTATGGATAGGGGTAGTTTTAGAAGGCAACTTAAGTGGGCAGTTTCTTATGCCAAAATGGCAGTTTTATGCCACTTTTCACTATCTTTATGACTTTTTTTGGACAAGTATACACCTATTACATGGAATATCTCACCAAATACTTATATATTATTCATTTTTAACTAATATTCACTTGGTGACACATGTCCTTGTGCCTTTTAAACTTCTATTTTCTCTCTCTTCCTCTAAATGCTATAAATTTAGGCCTTTTAGCTATTATATGGATGATTCCACTTGGGTATGGTTAATCCCTACCAAAATTTTACCTTGAAATAAATTAATACAATTTAATTAACTCATTAAAATAATTCATTAAGTGTAAATGATAGTGTTTAGTCTTGTGCAAGTGTGATGTTTATTTACCTTCACATATTATTCCTACTATTACCTAGTGTGTTATGTTCTCTTTCTTCTAGGTCAACAAGAAGTGTCAAAATAGGTTATAGGTGTATTTAATATCTCATTAAATATAGTTTCTTAGCATGCCTATTTCCCAAGTCTTCCTTAATCTATGCTATCTCCTAGACCCCATGTTGAAGCATTGATGTGGGAGAGAGAGCTAATATTGATTGAAGTGTTATGTAAGTTATTCTTAGATTCAATTGTATTTAAAAGAGTGTGAGTTGATCAGATATTTCATGTATCACATTCTTATATTATGCTTACTTTTCATTCTATTCTTAACTCTTTTTAACCTCCCAAAATGTCAGTAGTAGGGATACATGCTTGAATGATACATCAAAGGGAGCTAGCCCTTATCTAGCAATTCATCTCACAAGTTTTCTCACCCATAGAAAGTGAGATGTCCCAATTTTTTCACTTGGATTAGAGGCCTAGGAAACCTCTTCTCATAGGGTGCATCTAAGTGTCAATAAACCTATCATCCAAAATACCTATTTTTCTCCCACTTCACCTATCAAAGGGGTGGAGTCACATTTCCTTCCTTGAAAAGTACAAACTGATGAGGTCTCTTTTCTTTAGCTTCACTCATAGATGCTTTGGAATCACCAAACACCCTTTTGGATAGTCTACCTAAATAAAAAGCCATTCCTAACCCACTATCTCCCCTAACCATAGATCAAACCATAGATATGGGCATCGTACTCAGGGAAACAACTCTTTCATAATCACCCCTTACAGAACAACTACCTAGCCCAAACTTACCTCCCTTGCTTGAGGAAATAGATGATTTTATCAGCCCTCCTCCTTAACCCATAGGTATATCTTTCATACCCACTACCTAAGGGATGAGATCGGCATACATACCTTTTTCTAAACTAATTCAAAAGTTAGGTATGGTCACAAAACTAGACATGGATCAAGCCACTTTTTGGAAACACCTAGGACTCCCTTGCATCAACAAACCTAAACCTTCTATCACACCTCTAACCAACCACTCCATCATTTATCCATCACCTCTAAAACCAATCAAAACTTCTACCAACCCTTCAACTTCTTAGTCAACCAAAATGGCCACCTTTCCAACCACCACATCACTAATCAAACCTTTCAAAACTCTTGGTGTCTTCTCTACTCTAAGTTTGGTTCACCCATCCTTGAAAGTAGAATTAACCTTACCCAAGCCTCTACCCAACTCTTGACTCACACCAACCAATGGAATAGAACCACTGAAGGGATGTATGACTAGGACTCTACTCTTTCTACATTTCCCTCTATCTTACGGCCTCACCCCTTAACCTTGCCTAAGAAGTAAGCTCCTTTTGACATATGTCATCCACCACCATTGGTTACACCTGCCCACCTACTATTTGATGCATTTGATCTTCCCTAATTACTAATAGCTAGACTATCAACCTTGAACATCTCAACAACCAACATACCCAAACTAAAACCATCAATCAGAAGCACCACCTTACCCAAACCATCTCTTACCAGACTTATTACCACCAACACACCCATCTTACCAACCAAAACCACAATCCTTAGACCTTCCCCACCTCTATCATAATCCTATACAACCATCCTTCAAAGATTATTTCAAGCCTCCTACCTCACATTACCTCATATTAAACCTTTCAATCCTTTTGGTTTGAAGTTGACTAGGTATAATGATCATCAAATCTATTCCTATCATAAGACATCTGGGCATGACACCAAGGATTGTAAAGCTCTCTAGGCCATTATCCATCAGCTCTATGATGAGGATGATATTTTATTAGATGAACTTCCATCCATTCCTCTATTAATACACCCAACAACCATTCACCAAAACATTCCTAATCCCCCACTCTTACCTCAGAGTGATAGAAAATACACCCAACCTCCCATCACACCTTTAACCTCTATCCATTACATTAATGTAGTCACATGATCACAATAAAATTATAAAGGGAAGGCCAAAGTGTCTATTCCATGGACATATCCACCAACTCATCCTAAAACAAACTATATCTTAACCTCTACATCTATAGCTCAACCCAAATTTAACATCTTAGGTACATTTGAGGCTAACCCCTCTGAATCCATCAGAAGGGTCATCCTTAAGCAACTTCACCAAAATCTATCTAAAATGAGACTTTACAAACTCATTTCCACCTTACCTCACCATCACCAGTCCATGATCAAGGCTATGCAAGCTATCAATATTAGACTAGGTGACTCTCCACCTATTGAGGCCTTCATAGGTAATTTCCATCTCTCCTCCCTTTTCACCTTCAAGGACTCAGAGATACCTTCCATCCATATCAAAGACCTAGATCCCCCTCTTTTTATTACTACCCATATCAACCAAACCTACATCAAATGGGATATGATCGATGGAGGAGGTAGTATCAACATCATCTCTTCTTATACTTATGACCAACTCAAGTTACCAAACAATGTCATGTCCAATACTCTAGCCATCCTTATATCCTTTAATAACACTATGACCACTACCTTGGGAATCATCATCCTTCACATTCATTTAGGACCTTGCACATTATTTAAACTCTTTTATGTGGTCTAAGGTGAATTTTAGTACAATGTCTTACTAAGGAGACCTTGGATCCATTCCATGGGTTGTGTACCTTCTACCCTCCATCATTGTGCCAAGTTTGAATATGAAGTTCAAGTTGTTACCATATAAGATAACCCTATCCATTTTGTAGCAAGTAATATGACCTACCGACCTAATAACATTCTCCGACCTCCATCTAAATCACCATAAACATTCACCACCAAGCCCTCACCCATGAAATACAAATCCATTGCTTCCCTTTCCACTAAATCATCTACAATTTTGTCTATTCCTAGAGACTAAATACCCATCACTGATCATTTGAAACCTACCTTTCAATGCCATCCCCTTTGAGAATACTATCTCCTTACCCTTGACACTTTCCTTACTCCCTAACAATATGGAGACTTAACCATCATTTAGGTTATGATCCCAACATTAGAGCCATTAACCCTTTGGGGCCTCTAAGTTATCAAACCCACTTTATCTATGGTGGAATTGACAATCCATTTAGCACTACTTCCATCCCCTCTTCACCTCAGCTATCCACCTCCACCTTCTCTTACTTGGACAACCTAAACTTCACCAAAGTATACCTCCATAGGTGTACCTAGAAAGGATTTGGCTTTGGATGGTATGAGCATAGACCACACACATTGATCTCAATTTATACCCATAACCCTCATGAGAAACATAGCCTTGGATTTATTCTACCCAATAAGAAGGAAGCCAAACAACCTAACACTATCATTATTGAAGAAGAGACCCCTTTCTCACCAACACCCCCTCCACCTAAGTGTGAGGATGAGGACATCATCCCACCTAAAAAAATTTTTGTCACCATGATTACCCTTAGCCCCCTGACTTATCAAAAAGAATGGGCACCCATATCCATCCCTTGAATCCATCTTGAACTAGTGGGAGAAGACTCTCCTACCATTCACACTGTCCAATGCTATGATGATGAATCTATTCTCACCTACCTTGGTGCACCTAATTCCTCCATCCACAAATCCTTACTTTGAGAGACCTCAACCATGTTGAATTATCCCACCACAAATATTGACGTAGGCACTCCAAATAACTCCCATGTTGTCAAACTAGGCCAAACTCTCAACCCTGAGGAACTACATGACTTCTCTACCTTCCTTCAGGACCATAGTATTGCATTCGCTTGATAAGCTGACATGCTTAATATTAACCCATCCATTGATACCCACAACATTATTACTAATCATATTGCATAGCTTATCAGATAAGAACTCTACTAAATGTATCCTCACATAGCTTTCATTGTCAAAGAAGAGCTCTAATGCCTCCTTTTTGTCAACTTTATTCAACCCATTGATTATCCTCTATGGGTTTCAAACATCATGTTTGTCACTAAAGCCACAAGGGGAATATGTATCTATGTGGACTTTTGTGACCTCAACCTCGCCTACCCAAAAGATGACTTTCCTTTACCTAGCATTGACAACTTTTTGATGTTGTCATTCATGGATAGATTCTTGAGTTATAATCAAATTTTGATTGCCTCTAAATATTAGCACAAAATTTCCTTTATCACCCTATGGGGGACTTTCTATTATATATTCACGCCCTTCCATCTTAATAATGTTGGTGTAACCTACCAACATGCCATGACTTTATCCATACAATCATTGAAGACTATGTGGATGACCTTCTCGAGAATTCCAAACTTTGCAAAGACCACTTAGCCATTCTCAAGATTATCTTTGAGTGACTTATCCATTATCATGTCCACCTCAATCCTAATAAATGTATTTTTGGGGTCTTATTAGGCAAACTTCTTGGCTTCATCATTTCCCTTCTAGGAATCAAGGTTGATCTAGCTAAAATTAAAGCCATCCTCGAGATGCAACCTCTAACCAATCTTAAGCAACTCTATAGTTTGTAGGGAAAGCTCAAATACATTCACCACTTCATCTTCCAGCTCTCTAATCAGTGTCAACCCTTCCACCACTTATTAAAAAATGACATCTCTTTAAAGTGGAATGTTTATTATCAAAAGGCCTTTGATTCACTCAAAGAGTACCTTCTATCTCCACTTATCCTCACACCTCCTAAGGATGACCAACCTTTCTACCTTTATATCTCTACCACTGACCATTCCCTAAGGGCGATGCTTGCCTATTGGAATGAACAATGCAAAGAGTATGTTGTCTATTACATTATCCATACACTTGTTGAGTATGAGACTCAGTACACACATACTGAGAAACTGTGCTTAGCTCTAGTCTTTGTGGCTATCAAACTTTGCCACTACCTTCTTAACCATAAAACTTTTATCTTAACTAATACTGACCCACTTAAGTACATGTACTCCAAACCATACCAAAACTAGTGTATGGCCAAATGGATCATGATTTTAGCTAATTTTAACCTTGAGTTCCTCCATTAGAATCTAATTAAAGGGTAAGTCATTTCCAACCAATTGGCTGATGCACCCCTAACAGCCACCCAACCTCACCCTCTTGAATTTCCAAATGAGTCAATCACATGTCTATCTCAAGAGGATTTTTACCAATCACATAACCATGTTTTTTGATGGTTCTAAATGTTAGTGAGGTGGGATACATAGTATCATCCTTATCCCCATTTTCAGTGAACCACTTCTTTTATCTTTTAAACTTGAATTTAAATGTACCAATAATGTGGCCAAATATGAAGCTCTAGTGATAGGCCTCAAAACCACATTAGCTTTGGGAGTTAGAATAATCAATATTTTTGGGGACCCCCAACCTATGGTCAATCAAGTCAATAACATCTACCAATGTAAGAATGAGATTTTAAAACTATATATATAGTTATCCATAAAACTCTTGACATCATTTGAACACTACCACATTCAAAGCACCCCACGATCTACCAATAATTCTGATAACACCATGGCTTCTCTTGCTTCCTATATTCCATCAACACCATCGAACTGTCAACTATCAATAATTATCCATCACCTCACAAACCTTCTTACATTAATTCAGACACTCCAACTATTTTTACTGTGGAGGAGATCCAACCTGACCTTTAGTATCTGCAAACCTTCAACTACCTTCACCTTAGCATCATTCTCTCTAGCCTCTCTAATAATGTCCATTGAGCTTTTATCCAAATCACCTCCCATTATACCATTATGGGAGGAATTCTTTAAAAACATGGTTTTTATGGCCTCCTATTATGTTGCCTCCATGGTCTTGAAGCCTTTCACACTATCAAATAAATACATGATGGTATCATTAGGGGCCACTTTATTGGACTCACTATGGCTAAGTGTATCTTCTACCTAGGCTATTACTAGCCTACCCTTAACTAAGACTACTATGATTATGTGAAAATCTATGTCAAGTGTCAACAACATGATAATTTACATCATACACCTAGTCATAGCCTTAAAGTGTTCAATGAATTTTGTCCATTCTCATAATATGGCCTTGACCTTATTGGTGAGATTAACCCTCAATCTTCATAGTTGCATCACTCTATCATCATCATGATTGAATATCTCACCAAATGGGTGGAGGCCATTCCTATTATCTTAATGAAAGATAAAAAAAATTATCAAATTCATCACTCATCATATCATCTATCATTTCAATGTTCCTTATAAGATCATCACTCATAATGGCAAATCCTTCAAGAATAAATAAGTTTAGCGTCTTTATGACACCTTTGGAATTAAACTAATCTTCTCATCACCTTATTTCCCACAAGTAAATTGATAATAAGGGGCCTCTAACAAAACCCTTAACAACATGCTTTCCAAAGTGTCCAATGCCTTAGGTTCGGATTAGCACTTGTACATCCCTTTTTCCTTATGGGCATATCATACTAGCATCCAAACCCCTACAAGTGCTACCCATTTTCCTCTTATGTTTGGAACTAAGGATATATTACCTCTTTAAGTCCAAATACCTTCTATTTTCATATCTTTACATGACCTTATTTTTAAATATGATTAACATCAAGAATTCTTAACCTAACTTGAGCTACTTGATGACCATCATTTGGCTGCTCTTTCCTATCTTCATGTCTATCAAGAACAAATCAAATGTGTCTATAACAAACACTTAAAAGTCTAAAAATTAAATATTAGAGATCTTGTTCTCAATCAAAATCAACATGTAACTAATATGGAGAAAATCAAAAGGGGTAAGTTTAGTTTTAATTGGCTTAAACCCTATATCATAAATCATAAGTATGGATTAGGAGATTATTGTTTGTCCTCTCTCAAGGGTAAACTAGAACCTAAGCCTCTCAATGATTTACATCTACATCCTTTCTATTTTTAAATAGGGGTCATAATCATCATTTGTCTAACTTAACCTCATCCCTTGTTATCACATTCATTCCATATTTTAGGGATAATAGACTATAGATGAATCATGTGATTATCCATCATGGTCATATTCTAATCTTAAACTATGGGTACCATGGCCCAACTCATGACATGATTCTCATGGTACTTTCTATCCCTCTTTGAGATATATTCCCATGGTCATTTTCACCTACTAAACCTTCTTATTCCCTTAGTTTTACCTTTATAAAGGTAACCCCTTGAGCATGTATAAGCAAGTATATGTCAATAAAAATCAATATCAAAAGTAAAAAATAAATCATGGGTCATCCTTAACATTCGTAGACTACTCACTTCAAGGATGGTTGTTGAAAACTTAGCCAAATTTTCAAAATGTAAGTTGGATTGCTCCCTCAAAGGATAGCTATCAAAAGCATCTAAACTAAGCACATACACTCAGACCACTCCATAAAAGGATGGTTGATCAAAGAATTTATCTAATCTATAAATTTCTTGGAATCTCCCTACATCGATCAACTTCCCTAACCCTAAATTAAATTCAAAAATAGCAAAGACCCCTCAATAAAAACAAAAGTAATGAGATAGCCACAATCATCTCTCACAATAGCAATAATATTGGGAAGCTGTAATCAGCTCTCCTTAGTAGAATTTTCACATCGATCAATCTACACTTTATATATGATCATAGACTTGTTTGTAGTACCTCTTTGGAAGCCTATAGAAAAGGCATGCTAGTCTCACTAATGGCTCCAATTTCACCCATTCTCCCTCCACATATCATATGCATAGGGCTATGAGCTTACTTGACACAATGAGATCATGATACCTATTTATAAACCTAAGTGTACTAATGTAAATGATTTTAAAGGCTTACTTTCACCAAGCCAATCCAACTTTGGGTTTCATTTTTGGTCCTTACCAATGAAGAGGCATCATGATCCTTTTCTTACCTTTTATCAATTTATATAGATATACATCTCATGATTCTTATCACTTTCCTACACATCTAGTTTATTACCTAATTACTTCATGTATTATTATCTCTAACCATATTCACATTTTATCTCGATGATCGTAAACAACAAATATCAAATTAAAAGCATAAATATTGTCAACTATGTCTACATACTACATCCTCTATCTACTTATGATCAAAAAATAATGAAAGAAAATCATACCATAAACATCATCTTATCCATCTACCTGATTTTACATGAACATATATCATATCATGAATAGTGCTAATTATACCATTCATCATCACAAGCACAAATAGAATCAATGAGAAAAACATCATGAACCATAGCATATATCATTTACCGATATATCCATTTACCATAACATTACTACAATTCATCTTACAACATCAATTCATGTAAAACACATCAATATAACCATAAACAAAGCCATTATGATTACACTATCATCAATAACATGTATTATGCACGCATAAACAAAATCATCACATCATAGCCAACTTTTGAAGCATCACATGCCTAAGCTACTAAGTCTAAAATCTCATAAAGCATAAAGCATGAATGTGCATAACCATAAACATGAACACCACATGAACTATAAGCATGGATCATATATAACATCATAAACCATACATCATATACATTGAGTCATCATAAATAATACATGTGATAATGTGCAAACTCTCTCTTAAAAAAATATACATCTCACTACATCAACACACAATCTAGAATTAAAATAATACATATTAGTGAACAAAAGCAAATAAAGGCCTTGGGGAAGTCACACCACTACCACCCACACCACTGCTACTAACACCACCTATATCGATACTTGTACCTACACTCCCATCTGGTACTGGCCCTCTTGGGATACCTACCTATGGTCTTTCTACTCTAACCCACTATCTTGAGATTATAATAAAAATGGCACCACCTACTAAGTTAACCCTATATTCCCCCCACCTTAGTTCTATTAGACATTAATTGAATACAATGGCCTCATAATACCTCAATTCTTGGATGGAAACCAAGTACCGAGCCTATGAAATAAAACCAGTTGGCACTACCACTGCTCCACTACCCTATCTCAAAGAATCTCACTCTAAGTAACTAATCTAAGGGTAGCATATGCCTAGTCCCTCATGACTATGATAACTAAAACCTACCCCTACAATGTAGTAATTTTTCCTTATAGAGTGGCCACCTAATCTGATAAATAAATTACCATTTATGGCTCATGCATAACACCAAAATGCATGAAATTACCTAGAGAAATCAAATGAAAATGTAAAATGTGAAAATGACTTAACTTTTTTATTTTACCCATGGATTTTAGGGTTTTTACCTAACTGATGATGGTCAAGGTGATCACCATCAGTCAACCCTTGGGATAACCCATGATCATCGATGGTTAGGGTCCCTAGTTTTCCTTTTCTTTAAGTAGCCCTCATTTGGTGCTAACTTTTTCACATCACCTATTTACCCATACTTTAAACTTTCAACCAAAACATGACCCTATGGTATGACACTTTGGGTTACCCATTTACCTCCCACTAATAGAACTACATTTCACCTAAATATCTTGTTGGATAGTAACATCTATGGAAATATGTAGGCAGCATCCACTTGCCTAGTATATATGGAGTCAACTCGGCCACCCTTGACCCAAACCCACCCACCTTTGATAATGTCCACCTTGACCTTGATCATTTAAAGCCAACTTTTTACATATTTTTATGCTAATTGTGCTTGGTCCTTTTGGCTATTCAGACCAATCTTGCCATGTTAACTATTCATCATTTGCACCACCTCATGTACAACCAAATAATTTATGTATTTTTGGGATCACTTCCTACCTTAGATACCCATGACACTTGACCCATTAGTGTTTCCCTAGGAGCACTTCCTACCTTAGATACCTATGGAAATAATAACCCTACTTTAGAGATTAATAGGTGTATCCAATTGCCATGCCTAAATATAGCCAGATGATACACTGATCACTTGTCTTCTTTACACTAACATTTATTTTTACCAACATTGAAAACTTTAGTCTTTACATAATATTGACTTATGCATTTAGTCACATTTTATGTGCAACTTTTCATTTCAAATGCCTAACCCTTCTTTTGTCACCTACATAGAGACCCACCAACTACCCATTATCAAACCCAAACCTAATTTTTATTCACCTCATCAACTTTAAATTTGAGAGGGAAACACCTTCTCCCATAATCAGGGTAACTAGATCCTTGACCAATGTCAGTTTTTGTTTTACAACTTATTGACTCAAATCACATAACAAAAAGGGGTAATTATAGAGACTAGAAATCTTACACTATGATTTTGAGTGTTGTAAGCCCATAAACAACCTTAGGACCCCCTTGAGATAATTTAAACCATCAACCCTAAGCAAACCAATCCCATAATTAGTTTAATTTAGCTAGATCAAAACCAACCTTGGGCCTATTTTACCCTTTAACATTAATTGATAGTGGTCAAGTTGATCGATGATGGTCACTTTGACTAATAATGGTTAGGTTATACTACCTAAACCTTAGTATGAAAACCATATGCACACACCCACTTTGATTTTCTAAATATAATTCATCTTAATCCCATTATGAGGCATTACATGGATGACTTATAATTATAATCCCTAGCTAGAACCCCCAATTCAACCTCATGCCTTTGTCTATAAAAATAAAATATTTGTAAGAGGAAAAAGATCTGTAATCATTATCAAGATATTTTGTATGTCCAAAATCTTTTTTTAGGTCAATCATCTTCAATCACTTCATCAATCTAGCAACCATATTAATAGGCCAACTTGCCACCATCTCTGCATTGAGCTATCCAAGCATTGACACTCTATCAAAATCATGACCAACTGCTACAATAAATAATCTACCTCAACTATCCACCTAACCCACTTTCAGTCATCCTCCCAAGCCAAAGAAGATCTCTTCACAATCTTCTCATACAACACGTACACAACCATAACTAGACATTCCTATTACAACCTATACTTAGTTTCTACTTTCCCTTTTCCAAATAATAAGAAGAAATTCATAGAAATAACTAGCATCAGATTAGATGATTGATACAGGGAATAAGATGAAGCAAGGTGAAGCATTGTTTGATGTCTTTATTCGAGATAGGTTGATGACTACCAGTGTAACTCAGCTTTATGAGTTATCTTGATTTAGAAAAATAGAATAACTTGTTTAATTATGTATTTTGTGAGTGCATGAAGACCACATATACTTTCTAGGGAGGAGCATGAGGATATCGATGTTCCTAATAATAAGGATAAACAAGCTCCTAAACACCAAAAAATATTTCCATAAAATGATGAGTGATGATGAAGATCTGGAGTGTGTGGTGAAGCTCCTAAGTTATTACAAGGGGGGCTTCACATTCCCCATTATAGATTATAAGGACCCTGGCATGAGGGTGTAATCATACCTCATAATTTTGAAACTTTACCTTGACAATTGATAGATCAATGTCACAAAAACTTACCTCTACATCACCTATGATATGGTGTAGGGTATGAAGTTTAATATTACCAAATTTATTATAAAGGATCTTGTAAGGAATGTGCTAGAGTGAAACATGATAAATGGGACCTTCATATGGGGGTCCATTCTAATTTTGATGGTCATGGAGTAAATTGGGATACCTTATGGGGATGAGTATAATCTCTAGATTTTCTTAGAACATAATGACTCCTTGATGCATAGATACAAGGACTTCACTTGCCCTAGTTATTTTAATGCAAATTATAAGACTCAAGTGATGGGGTGGTGTGAGAAGTATCTAGAAACATTTAGGATTAAGTGGTACATTCCCTATGAGATCCCCAATATCATGTATGGGATGATAACCTTTGTTGTTATGCAATATTTTTGTGTAGTCTGCTTGGCACTAGTCAATGGTAACAAGTCTAGCTAGTTGAAGGTCATATATAATTTTTTATCTAAATATTTTAAGGATTTGCTCAGAAGGATCCCTAATGCATAATAATTAGATATTTTACTAAGTGAAATAGACATGGAAAGGAACAAGTTCTAGCACCAGTTCATGTGCCTAGATGAAAAAGTAATAAAGGATGAAGAGGATGATTCAAATCACATGTATATCCACCCTCTTAAATAAGTAACCATACTCAGGCACATCCATAGGTTATATTATGAGATAAATCCAAAGAGAAATGGCCTTAGAATTGATTAAACTAATGACCCCTCATCAATATCGATGATGAAGGAATATTGATGCTAGTTGAAAAGAAGAAGTCTCCCAAGAAGAAGAAAAGGGAGACACTTGAGGAGATAGAGAATCACATCAAGTTTAAAATTTCTTTAGGTGATGAAGCCTCTCCATTGGCCCCTACAAAGAAGCACATGAATTTTGTGCTAAATATTTCTCCTATCTTAAAGGAAAATCAAAAGAAGCCAAAATTTCTGACTGTAATACCCACCATCACCATGGTAGATGTTATATAGAGGTGCAAGAAGAGATGGAGAAGGAGGTAGAGTTAGGAAAGGGTATGTACATTGTTCCTAAAGAAGACTTCTCATCTAGCAAGGAAACTCCCCCACCACATCAAAATGAAGATGTAAGGTAGGAACAAGCATGGAGAAAGCTTGACCTTAGTGACATAAACATTCAAAAGATGTAAGAGCTATAGAATAGAAAATAATAAATAAGGAAGACTGATAGGATGCAAGAAAGGATTAAGAAATTTGAGGTTGAAAAGCACACGAAAAAAATAAAAATAGAGTAAGATCCTAGCATGGTAGAAATGCATGAGGCTCTCTAAGGTAGCACTGCTACTATGCTTAGAGAAGTATGACCATCAAGCACACCAATCAAGGAACCTGTAATGTAGAATTTATAAGATGAAGAGGATTTGAGGAACCTGTAATATAGCCTATAGTTGAATAACATGGGCCTTAATTAAGATTATATTAAATTAGCACTATATTTTCATCATAAAACAAAGTCCATGAGGGCCAATGGCATGACCCATGTAGGAATTGACAAAGTTGAAGTCTAGGAGATAAGGGCTAAGGAGGAAAAAACCACTATGATCATGAAGAAGAGGAAGGCAAAAATAAAAAATGTTGAAGAGGAGAAGGTTAGATAAATAAGAGAAGAGAAGAGGGTTTCTACAAGTGTGAAATCCATAAAAGACAAAATAGTAGAGGTGCCTAGCACCCACACCAACCTAGTAGAGGAATATATAGAATAGGCACATGCTAGTACTGAAAGGGTCCATAAAGACAAATAAAGTGATACTAGCACCTTAAAGAAACAAATAAAGAGGGAAAGGAAAAGGTAGGTTCATGCCAAGAAGGAACCTATAGAGGTTCACAATAAGGAGCCATAATAAGAAGAAGAAGTAGATGAATGGGAAAAGTATAAAACTAAAGAAACCCTATAAGAAAGAGAAGAATAATAAGGCACCAAAGAAGGTAGTAGTGTCATCAAAGAGGAATATGAGCAAAAAGAGCTGGACATCGAAAAAGAATATTTTGAGCCAAGCTCCAGGGAGAAGGTGTAGAAGGGGTATATCAAGATAAGGATTTTTACATGTTGAAGTACATGCCCTCTAGAAATACAATAATTTTGACATGCCACCAAGTGTCCTTTACACTTTATTGTTACGTGGATGATCCTCACTTTGAGTTTCTAGTGAAATAAATCCAAAGCACTAAAAAACTAGAGGAGGGGCATAATTACCAACTTGTAAAACCTTGGGATATGAATATAGTAAGGTTGGCTAATGCCCTCCTTAAAATGGCCTATAAGGTAGCATGCAAGAAAAAATTTAATGATGTTCATGCCATAAAATAGAAGGTTATATCATTTAAGGTAGAGGAAGAACTTAACACCATAAATCTCAAGATCTAGTATTTGACTGAGCACATGGAAGAAGCACAGCCTTACCTTTTGGATGGTGTTGACACTTCTAATTTTTTAGGGGTTGATAAGGTGTGTGCACTGGTAAAATAGATGCTCCCTTAGATGAATCCAGTGCTAGAAGAAGAAGACCCTTGTTAAGTCATCAATAAATAGCTCAATAAGAAGCTTGATGAGGTAGAAGACTTATTTGCAAGGCTAGAAGAGCATATAGATGATGATAATGTTATCTTCTACAACTTCTCCACCCAAGCATCAATCATTTATGTGTAACTCCAAAAGGTGAAATGGGAGAAGGATACATTGATTAAGTAATAATTCACTATCATTAATTGAGTGCACATATATTATGGAATAGGTCAAAACTTTAAGTGACCAACTAAAGACCTAGGAGCAAGACTTGAAATAACTTCTACACCTTCCAGACAAAGGTGAGTGAGTAAAGAGCCATCCTATATGGTGGGGTCCAAAAAGTGAACAAAAGGCTAGAGGCCTTCTAAAATTAACTAGACAAAACTGACGTGCTCATTCTCAAGGATGCCTCTACATATATTGATAGCACTATTGAAAAAATTAAGCTCATAATCTAGGGCTTCAAATACTTTAACGCATAATTATAGCAAAACATGCCCAAATTTTACACAGCTAAGGTGTTGGAAGGATAGTCTGAGGGTAGATTGACATTTTTGTATGGGGTAATGTTAGTCCCCTTTTTATGCTAAGTAGAGATCCATGCCAACTCAATAAACACATAAGCATGAGGCAATCATGGAGGATTAATTTTATTTTGTCTTCTAGTGGCACTAGTTGGTTGGTGGCTAACAACTCTAATTGACATTAGGAAGTAAGTACATGAGATATCAATCAACCATTAAAGATAAGTGGCTCCTTTTGAATCAAGATCATCAAGAAGCAAGTATATAAGATAGTGACTTTGTATTAAATACAAGGCATAGTGTAGATGGTGGGATGTGTACCTCTAGCACCAACTTAGAAATTGACATGCTCCATTCCCTATGATTGTAGGATTCTTCAAAGCTTATGAAAACAAGTTGAGTTTAGTTAAAGATAAGAGGTAAACTATAATAGTGAAGCTCTAGTGAATTGCTATTGGATAAATTCCATTAGTGTTAGGACTTAAGTCAGGATGCTTTTTGATGTTCTCTTTTGTAATGCCCATGCTTGTTTGTGAGCTTAGGCCTTAGCAGTTTATGTTGAGCACTTGCTTAGTTTATATGGACTATGTATGCATTATTATTGAACTCCATTAATGAAGAACACTATTTGAATGTTTATTGATTACATGATTTATTCTATTGAATGTATATTGAGCTCTCACAAGTTTCTAACTTGACTCATTCATGGTAGGCATATAGCTGAATTGAACCTTACACCCATGGTAGGAAATATGTTAAGTATGGTTAAGACCATGTACCCTAAACTGATACCTACGCCTGAGTGTAAGTTTATGCCTAAACACCTCAACCAAATACCTAGTTTTCCCTCAAGTTCCTGACCACCATTAAGCCCATAAAACCTAAGGCTTGTGTCCATAAATTCACAACCATCATTTCACTAACCCAAGCCCTTAAAAAATAGAGTTGCACCATGGCACAACTACCCTAACATAGACCTCAGTCCTTTCTCTTCTACTCTTCAAGTGAGAACATAAGGCTTACACCTTATATATATATATATATATATATATATATATATATATATATATATATATATATATATATATATATATATATATATTGATTCCAGCACAATTGATTAATAAATTTTGAGCACCATAAGATTAATCAAGGCTTACACCCCATTTTAATAAGCTTAAATATAACCTATATAGTTAGGTAAGTGTGTGACCAGGCCCATGATTAGAAAGCCTACTTTTATATAACATACCCACATATAAAATTATTAGTGGTTTCCATGGACACATTTAGAGCTCCATCAATGATATATTACTTCCATTATAAGTGGGACCAACACACATAGCCACTTAGTTTATAGTAGTATCTAGTGTAGGTGTATTCTACATATTATTAGGTAGGTAATGGTTATAATAGCTTAGAGCCATCCCATCTATAGTACACTATTTCCTCAAGTACATACATGGTACCCAAGTCATTAATATTAAGGGTGTCCCATATGAGTATCTTCTTCCCATCCCATAGGTAGTTATAACACAAATTATAGTCACACTTCCATCAACAACACCAGTTCCAATTCCACTACCAAATATTGAATGGCTATCTATTTTAATAGAGAGGAAAACTCCTATTTATTCATCATAGTGTTTAGTAGAGTACTTATAGTAGGCCAAGGTTACTTCTATAGTCTCTACATGCACGCATACTCTCCCTTAAAGACCATTACTAGAGAGACTATTGCATTATAAATATGTTACGAATTCCAAAGGACCTCCTTCTACACATTTCACACTAAAATCAGTTATATTTGGGTTTAGGGGTTCTCAGCATATGGCACATACATCACCTATAGATTCTAAATATACCAAATGGGTCCCCAAGACCCCTATAGTTCATAGGGCATCACATTCAGTGACACAATATCATAACATCACTACTTGGGCAACTTCATGTTTAGATTATACAACACATCAGATCATGGGCTCATAGTTGCCCTTTTACACTACATGTACAATCACTATTCCACTCTTTGACATAGGCCATGGTGATGGTGAGTCTCCCATGAGATTCATTAGTTATTATGGTTCCTACCCTTATACATACATCCTTCTCTCTCTCACTCCTTATACATAGTTTACTTTCATATACTTGTACATAGATTATACTCAGAAAATTCAAAAATAATATAATATGTAAAGATACAAAAACATTCAAATTTTTCAAAAATCTAATTTTTTTATAGATTGTATGCATTGCTTTATTTACATTTATACTACTAGCCAGATATTACATATTTCTATCTATCCTAGTGTAGTTGGTTTTATCATATACATATGCTTCACTTGTTCTTATCGAGTACTTCAAAATTCTAGATAAGACTCAGGTCCACTACATTGATCTAGACCAGCTATCATCTAGCCATTGGGGGCATTCACATCAATCCAAGTTTATACATTGCTACATCTACCCACTTGGGGGCATCTCCTACATAATTATTATAATTAGGTTTTATCTTTACATACTATACATTCCATTTACATATTGACTTATCATGATATTTATCATTCCTATTCATTTCTCAATTTTTTGCCAACTATCACTAGTTAGCTTTAGGATATATACACCCTATCATCTACATATATTTGTATTATGTAGTTACCCAAGTTTTTATTTCTAGTTCCTAGATTAGACTTGATTGTGTTAATATGTTTTCTAAATATTTAAGGGCATTAAATATGCCATTATTCCTTGGCTTCTAACCTACTTCTATGTTTATATGCCTTGGACATATGCCCATGTCCCTTGTGTGTGATATTTCATGCTTTTATATGCGAACATTTGAACATGTCCTTATATATGGATTTTTGCCAAATTGCTTGTTGTTTGCATATGTCAACATTTGAACATGTACTTGTATGTATTCATTATCATATTAAGTGGCATGTGCTCATGTCTCTTGTATTATGGCCCCTTTACCTACTTTTTGAATGCCTCAAGTCCTTGTATGTTTACTTCCTTATATGCTTCTACACCATGACACTTATATTTGCTTATTACACACACACACACACAAGTTTTTGATGCCATGAGAGATCTCATGCATCTACCTATCCTACTTGGGATCCCTAATGGACATCATGCCCCATCCCCCTAGGTAGTTACTTAGATTTTAATCTTATTATACATTGCTTTTATATATATATATATATATATATATATATATATATATATATATATATATATATATATATATATATATATATATATATATATATCTTAACACCCTTATTTTATGATATTTTATAACATACATCTTACATTTCTTACTATTACTGAAATACATTTACATTCTAATGTTATATTTATACATCATATTGGAATATCATGCTCTATCTAACACATTTTATAGATATACTTATTTATATGGTAGTTCTTCCACATATTTCATAACTACCCTCAAAATAATGGGAATTTATAAGGGTTATCATATAGATTAGGCTCTTATTTTTATTTTAATAGATACATTTCATCACATAGGCTCAATTACAAAGATCAGATTTAAGGTAGACACAAAATAGAATAGAGGTTCAACACTTAGTTTATAACACACAAAGATCAAACTATGCAGTCATTAGCATCTAGATTGGGGCACTAGCATTATATAGTACTATTATCCACTACAGGGCACTATTGTCTAGTAGCCCCAAATTTAGGACAATCTATCTCATTAAGACAAGTACACTAGGTACAATGCATATTTACATAGATATAGTCATAGGTTTGGAAGTTATGTTCAAATTTAGCCCAAATTCAATTACTTAAAATTTATATTCAAACCAATTATTTAGATTTGGGGGCATAATGTATGGCATGATCACTCATGCATTTATATCAATACATAGATTTAGTTGTTACATACTTTATTTAGATTCAATATACTTAGATACTAGATTAGGGGCATGTGCATGGTACATAGTTTCCATATAATTAGCTTCAGATAGGTTGATTAGATGGAATGGTAAACTCCTTGTCATTATCAACAATGTATACTCTTGATATCACATTCTATGTTATCACCAAATTCATGCCTTACTCCATCTATAGTGATTAGCATTCTTGGCCAAGATCCACCTAATATACTTGAGTGGATGCAGAGCTGAATATATAGTTAGATTACTTAGATACTTTTAGCACTTTGCTCAGTATAGTTACATATGCATCTACTTCACATAAGGGGAAATGATGGAGTCACCTCCTACTTGAGTTCTTAATCCACCTAAATGAGAGGGTTTTGTTGTTACCAAAAAATTTCACTCATTTTTGGGACAATATATGAACTATTTTGGTCCTGTAGGCCAATGTTCCCTCTTCCCTTCTCAAAAATTGTTTTGGGCATTCAAATTCTTCATTTTTCAAGATTTTTTAGCTAACAGACTCTGTAGACTCATTTCTACAGACTCCACATGCTCATTTCTATGGACTCAATTCTACAGACTCTACAGACACATTTATATGGACTCTATAAGAAAGAAACAAGCTCTCAACACTTAGGCAATTTCAAGACAGGTTCAACGCCTTGGTTCAACCAAAAGTATTCTTCACCAAGATTTAAATAAAGGATTGAACCATTAAACCATTAAATCCTGAACCAAATTGGTTTAATAGGTTCAACGGGTTCAAAGGTTCAATGATGATGGCAAGCTAAAAGAGTTGAGCACTTCAGCAAATAGTTCAAAGTTCAACTGCTTTAGCAAGTTCAAATGGCTCCAAAATACTTATTGAAAAGAAGAAGGCTTGAACCATTGAACCATTAAACCTTGAACCAAAATGGTTCAAAGGTTCAATGGGTTCAATAGTTCAAAGGTTTAACGTGGTTGGTTCAAGCGGTCAAGTGAATGAGTGGAACAAAAGATTGAACCATTGAACCATTGAACCGCAGTTGGTTCAATCAACTGGTTCAAAGGAGTGCCCCAAAGTGAAAAGACCAAGTGCCCTTATAGAGGGTATTGAACTAAGGGTAAGTGCCCTTACAGAAGGTAGGGAACATTGGTTCAAAGATCAAAGGAAAGAAGTAATTAAACCAATAAAGTGATTGAACCAATAAAGCGATCAAAGCAAAAAAGTGATTGAACCAAGGAGCTGAGAAGGCCACCCAAACCATTGAAATAGTCAACCAATGACATCCCCGTGGATGTCAAATTTAAGGTAATGAAATATCTGCTAAATTTCAAATGTGGTGTAGAACCTAAAAACAAATTCAGTGACTAGCTGAAGGAGCTGAAAGAGCCAGCAGAAAGGGAAAAGATAGCCTAAGAGCTCAAATTATAGTAGAAAAGGGGAAAGATAGCTTGAGAGCTCAAATTGTAGAAAAAAAGAGGAGAAGACCAAAAATATCTATGCAAAAGTTATTTTAGTAGGTGGAATAGTCCACCAAGTAGATATTTGATCTTACAAGCATTAAAGGCACAGCCTATTTTTCTCCATGGAGTAAAGACAAAGTGGATAGATGTGTAGATATCTAGAGACAGACTAGATGACTCATGCCCAAGAGAAGATATTTGAGATGAATTGACACACCACAGTTAAGGCAACCACCCTATTCCAGTATGGTCCCTTAACAAAATTGAAAATGCATTCAAGGCATTGAATGTAGCATGGGTCATTCCATGGAACAAAGTGCCCAGCCTTTCTTGCCTGATATATAATGTAATCTCTTATTTTATGCAAAGGGGATCTCTCTGTTATAAAATCAAAACTCTATCAAAATTGAAAGGTGATTACTAAGACTTTGAGCTCAGATTGTTAATCATATTTCTTTATTTGAATGAGAAAGCAAGTTACTTTCAAACTTTGTGTTGTTATAGCTTGTGTCATTTTTGGAGATTATTCTTATGTCTGTCTTCTAAATGCATTTTTTTCTAGTTAATGAAATAAGTAGAACTTATGAGAGTAATCAGGAAGGTGCCCTGAAGCCAATTATGGGAAGACTTTATGCTATCTACAATTGCCTTTAGTGTGTTTGTCTATTTTTTGTTCTTGTGTAAAAGACCTTGGGATGACTTTGTGCCCTTATTGTCCTTCACATTTCACTCTTGGGTAGTCGAGGTGGAGACTTTGCGCTACACCTCAGTCTGTTGGTTACTACACCCTTGTTACCAGTTACTTGTTTCCTACCTAAAAGAACTCCTATTTCTTGCCATACCACTTCCAAAAAAAGAGAAGTGCCTTCAGTGTCTTCACCAAGATTTCTCCTTTGCTTTTGAACATCATCTCTAAAAAAATAGAGATGGATGGTGTTATCCTACCCTAGAGTGTTATTTTCTACATATATAGATAGTATATAGCTCCTCATAGTTATAAGGGAACCTCCCCTTGATGAGAGGAGAGATTTTTCACCTTTTGATGTGGTAAACCTACACATCTGGATGACTAATCACCCTATGCTATGGTTAAGGAGACCTATTTTGCTCATAAGTTAGCTAGTGACAAAATATTCACCCAACAATTTCTGGTAACTCTGCTGAGTAAGAGCACATAGTTTGAAGTCTCAAGCTTCAAGCTGAAGTAGATCTTGCTCTTTTTTATTTTTGTTCTACAATCTAGCAGCTCCATGCTATATAAGAATTCAAAAATCTCAAGGTGTTATTAACCATATTTTTGAGTTGGTGCAGCAGAGCAATTTTTATTTGTTTCCTCCACAACCTCACATTCAACAAACTAGGAGTCTTCCTCCTACCAACACCAGGTCACCAATACAAGGTAGAGCTTATTTTTCCTCTACTACCAGAGCTTTACCCATACATACTCCACCCAAATTTGTTATCCTTGCTTTCCATAATCCAATCATGGTAGTTCAAGGCCCCTGGGGTAACTCTTTTGGCCCACTTAATTTAACTCCACCCCTACATGAGCTTCCATGTAGTTCAAGGAATAATTTCCCCAAATTCTTTGGTGATGGGAGAGTTCATCTTGATGAACACATTACAACCTTCATCATAGCCTATGGTGTGATAGGCGTGGAGTATGAGGACGTAGCAGTCAAGTTGTTTGTAGAAACTTTATAAGGTGTTATTGCAGACTAGTTCTACCATCTACAAGCTCAGTCAGTGACTGACTGGGATACTCTCAAAGTCAAATTCAAAGCAAGGTTCAAGCCTATAGAAGATGTGCATGCCCTGCTAGCCTAGCTCACACAGATGAAGAAAGAACCCCATGAACCTATGAGGGACTTCATTTCCAAGTTTGACAAACTAAGGAATAGGATTATTACCATTGCTCAGCCAACACCTGAGAATCTTAAATATTTCTTCATCAACTCACAGTTGCCTAAAGTGAGTTTTCTATTGAGATGGGCTGGCCACATAGACCTTGTTGCTACTTAATATTTGGCCATTGAGGTGGAAGATGATATAAACTTGGTAGGGAAGATAAGAAGAGATCCTAATAGAGGCAAATCTTCTTCATCTTCTGAGAATTCATCTACAAACACCACTGATCAAATGGTGCAAAATTTGGTAAATGAACTACTAGCCATGAAAAGACAAGTGGCCCAAGGTGTGTCTACTTCTCCTTATTGAGATATGCCAAGGAGGACATTTTAGAACCAGCCATATCAAGGCAATACTACCAGAAGTTAGGGGAAACCAAATCACCTTCCTCCCCCATGGGGGAACCTTACCATTGAAGCATCTCCAACCAATTCAATAGTTGGATATCTTGAGTTTAAATCAGATTTCTCCTTCCAACCTGAATTGAACTCTAAAAATGATGCTAATCCCTTCACTAAGGAAGAAGAAGAATTAGCTGATGACTCCAACATTGGTTTCTTGAATTACTAGGATGAACCTAGAATTGAAGGTGGAGCAGTTAATGAATCATACGTTATATTTACCTAGTCCAAGAATCAGTTAGCTTAGCAAGCTGATAAAGAGAAAATAGAGGAATGAACTCAGCCTACAATTTCAATTGCTAAGTAGAGAACCACTCTGCCCTTCCAGCCAAAGGGCATTGTGACTGTTAAAAAGGTGAGTACATCAAGCATTCCTACACCTTCTACTTTAAATTCACAAACCAATCCTTCCCCTCCCAAAAACTAAAAGGATGAACTCCCATCTTCTATTCCTAGTTCATTTCAGACATTTGACATAATTGACCATGTCAATAAAACTAAAATTCAAATGTCTAAATTTGAATTTCTGCAATCCAACCCTGAGCAGTTGGATAGGTTAGTGGAATGTGTAAAGAATAAAACTATCCCTATAGGACCAACTTATTCCAAAGGTGACTCCCACATCCACCTAATATAACCTTGTAATTATTCCTCCTATTGCTTTTGGA
Organism: Torreya grandis; assembly: GCA_037957365.1. Taxonomy (NCBI): domain Eukaryota; kingdom Viridiplantae; phylum Streptophyta; class Pinopsida; order Cupressales; family Taxaceae; genus Torreya; species Torreya grandis. The sequence goes on from JARHVA010001455.1 coordinate 705,388, forward strand.
AGGACTAAACCATTTTATGTCTCCCTACTGATAAATGGACATCAGTTGAATAATTGCATCATAGACTCAAGTGCATCAGATAATGTCATGCCTGCCAAAGTAGCTGAATCCCTTGGTCTCACACTGACCAAGACATTTGGGACATATTTCTCCATGGAGAGAAAATAAGTGCCACTATTGAGACAAATCAATGATGCCCAATTTTCATTTACTGCCTTTCCAAAAAAGAGAATCAAGATGACAGTCCTAGTGGTCGACGTCCCAGCCTCATACGACATCCTTCTTGGGTGAAATTTTTACAAGAATGTTGGAGGAAAATTGAGAATGGACCTATCTAAAGTGAGGATTCTTGTCAAAGGCATCATGCAAAGGCTACTTCCTGAAAAGGAGGCAAGATATGTTATCACCCAAATCTCAATCCCTGAAGCTCAAATTTTGTTTGAGTCTTTAGGTAGGGGTAACTATTTTTTATCTACTAAAGACATTCCTGTTATAGCAAATGAAAGTCCTATAGGTGGCAATCCAAGAATTGGTTCAGATAAAACAAAAGAAGGCATGAGAGAGCATAGTGTAAACCCAAAGGAACTTTCCTCTCTAAATGAAGAAAAATCTGAGAAAGGAGCAGTTTTTGATGATGTATGGATACTAGGATTTGATGGCAGCTGCTCTTCTACTAGTGCTAAAGCCAGGACTATGTTGATGTCTCCTCAAGGAGATATCTTTCCTTCTTCATATTATTTTCAATTTAGCAACACAAAAAATTCTTCTAAGTATGAATCTCTGTTACTCAAGTTGAAGGTTTCTCAAGACAAAGGTGTCAAACTCCTTCACGCCAAAGGAGATGTTAAGCTGATGGTTTGTCAAGTATCTAATGGGGACAATCAAATCATGTGTTGGACTGAACTAGAAGAGAAATAAGCTATGGTAGTGGACCATACTACTTCATGCTAAAGTTAGAAAAAGGAACTATTCACTAAGAGAGCAAAGATTTATGGTTTTCAAGTTGGAGACCATGCCTTGCCATGGGGCAAGAAGAGAGAACCAAAAGGAGTGCACAAAAAATGAGATTCTTGGTGGAGAGTTCCATTCACCCATCATCGATTCTGGGGAGAAAATCATTTCTTACTAGTTTATCAGTATGGAACACCATTTTCATTGTCCCATAGTGGGTGGCATTTGAAGCACTTCAAATCTTGAGGCATCATATAAGATCATTTGTACATATGTATATTTGTATAGTCTTTAGTTCTATTTTGTGCTTTTCATTTTCATTTTTTGTGCCTTTCTTTTTTGGGTAGCATGACTCCTTAGCCCAATGGCACACTTCAAGGCACTGGAGATTCTAGTTTCTACTTCCCTCAACTATTCCAAGTCTTCAGCTGAAATAAGTTCCCCAACTGGAGCCAGCTATTGTTCCCAAAATCTATCACTCATTTTTGGGACAACATATGAACTATTTTGGTCCTACAGGCCAAAATTCCCTCTTCCCTTCTCAAAAATTCTTTTAGGCATTCAAATTCTCTATTTTTCAATATTTTTTAGCTAACGGACTCTATAGACTCATTTTTACAAACTCTATAAGCTCATTTCTATGGACTCTACAGACACATTTCTACAGACTTCGCATGAAATAAATAAGCTCTCAACACTTAGGCAATTTCAAGATAGGTTCAACCAAAAATATTCTTTTCCAAGCTTTAAACAAAGGATTGAACCATTAAACCATTAAACCTTGAACCAAATTGGTTCAATAGGTTCAACGGGTTTAAAGGTTCAACGACGATGGCAATCTTAAAGAGTTGAGTGCTTCAGCAAATAGTTCAAAGTTCAACTACTTCAGCAAGTTCAAATCACTCCAAAAGACTTAGTGAAAAGAAGAAGGCTTGAACCATTGAATTATTGAACCTTAAACCAAAATGGTTCAAAGGTTCAACGGGCTCAACAGTTCAAAGGTTCAATGCAGTTGGTTCAAATGGTCAAGTGAATGAGTAGAACAAAAGATTGAACCATTGAACTGTTGAACCGTAGTTTGTTTAATCAATCAACTCAATCAACCAGTTTAAAGGAGTGCCCCAAAGTGAAAAGACCAAGTGCCCTTATGGAGGGTAGTGAACTAAGGGCAAGTGCCCTTATGAAAGGTAGGGAACATTGGTTCAAAGATCAAAGGAAAGAAGCAATTGAACTAATAAAGTGATTGAACCAATAAAGCAATTGAAGCAAGAAATTGATTAAACCAAGGAGCTGAGAAGGCCACCTGAACTATTAAAACACTCAACCAATGATGTCCCCATGGATGTCAAATTTAAGGTAATGAAATATCTGCTAAATTTCATATGTTGCACGAAACCTAAAAACAAACTCAGTGACCAATTGAAGGAGTTAAAAGAGCTGATAAAAAGGGAAAAGATAGCTCGAGAGCTTAAATTATATTAAAAAAGGGGAAAGATAGTCTGAGAGCTCAAATTGTAGTAGGAAAGAGGAGAAGACTATAAATATTTATGTAGAAGTTATTTTAGTAGGTGAAACAGTCCACCAAGTAGATATTTGATCTTGAAAGCATTAAAGGTGCAACCTATTTTTCTCCATGGAGTAAAGGTAAAGTGGATAGTTACACAAATATTTGGAGACAGACTAGTTGACTCAGGCCTAGGAGAAGCCATTTGAGATGAATTGACACACCACAGTTCAGGCAGCTACCCTATTCTAGTATGGTCCCTTAACAAAACTAAAAATGCATCCAAGGCATTGAATGCAACATGGGTCATTCCATGGAACAAAGTGCCAGGCCTTTCTTGGCTGCTATATAATGTAATCTCTTATTTTATGCAAAGGGGATCTCTCTGTTATAGAAGCAAAACTCTACCAAAATTGAAAGGTGATTACTGAGACTTTGAGCTCAGATTGTTAATCATATTTCTTTGTTTGAATGAGAAAGCAAGTTACTTTTAGACTTTGTGTTGTTATAGCTTATGTCATTTTAATAGATTATTCTTATGTCTATCTTTTAAATGCATTCTTGTCTAGTTAATGAAATAAACAGAACTTGTGGAAGTAATCAAGAAGGTGTCTTGAAGCCAATTGTGAGAAGACTTTGTGCTGTCTACAATTGCCTTTAGTGTGTTTGTCTATTTTTTGTTCCTGTGTAAAGGACCTTGGGATGACTTTATGCCCTCATTATCCTTCATATTTCACTCTTGGGTAGTCAAGGTGGAGACTTTGTGCTATACCTCAGTCTATTGGTTACTACACCCTTGTTACCAGTTACTTGTTTCCTACCTGAAAGAACTGTTATTTCCTGCCATACCACTTCTGAAAAAAGAGAAGTGCCTTCAGTGTCTTCACTAGGATTTCTCCTTTACTTTTGAACATCATCTCTAAAAAAAGAGAGATGGATGGTGTTATCCTACCCTTGAGTGTTATTTTTTGCATATATATAGTATATAGCTCCTCATATTTATAAGGGAACCTCCCCTTGATGAGAGGAGAGATTTGTCCCCTTTTGATGTGGTAAAATTGCACATCTAGATGACCAATCTCCCTATGTTGTGGTTGAAGAGACCTATTTTACTCATCAGTTAGATGGTGACAAAATATTCACCCAATAGGTTTAACACACCTACAGTCTTATCCAATCTATTCATAGAGATTAGGATCCACAAATTAGGGGTGGGCAATGGAGTCAAAACTAGATTGAGTTTTTGAGCCACCCATATGAGGATTGAGTAAGCCATCAACTTAGTTTAATTTATTCAATTATATGATCATTATACACTTTCAAATAAGTAGGTTGTCACCAGGTTAATACATTAGTTCATGTAGCTAATGAGATGTATTTGTTCCTTTCCTCTCTCTTTATTCAATTATTTCATTTTAGCATAGTCTTTTGCTTTTGTTATCTCTTTAGTAAGGATTTATTTTTATAGGACATTACTTTGAATCATGTTTCATATATGTAGACCTAGATTCACATATTCAAACTCAATTACGTAGGCTTAACTCCAAGGTAAGTCTAGGTACACTTCTTTTTCATTTATACTATTCATTTCACTTTGCTTTATTACTAGCATAAATTCAGGGCAAATGTAATCACCTAAAATTGGTAATTGGATGTTAGGAGTGTCACTTGAGTTTTATGATCCCTAGGCTTTCCATATACCTATTTTAGAGCCTTAGACTTGCATTTCTAGCAATTCCATAGACCTTTTTCACTTACATCCAGTCAATACATAGTCCTTAAACTATCATCTCTGACCCTGATTCAACTTTCCCAAAATTCTACCAAAAGGACATTAATGCCACATTTGGGACACTACAACCACATGGCACTAGTGTCCTTAATTAGGTGTTATTTTCTTTAGCCTTAACTCTTCCCAACAAATACTTTTTTAAATGTATGCCCCTCCTAAGGTTGTCCTAATTTCATTTTCTTATATGCATAGCAATAAAACTCTATAAATACAAGTCTAATCCACCTCTATTCACTAGATGGGAAATATGTGCAAAATCTATTCAAACCAAAGACAAAGTTGTGCAAAATCAAGGTAAATTATCCCTATTCTACCCTAATTTATGCATATTACCATCTACAATAACCCTAAGTCTAGTTTTCTAGCATTCCAAGCTCAAGCACATTCAAGGCATCTAAGGCCACTTTCATTCTAGAATTCACTTGCACATACATCAAGAACTAGGTGGGATAACTACACTGTAATTGATCCCTCTTCAAAGTACTGGTATGTAGGAAAATCTATACATAGTGTGGTGTTGAGGATGTTCAGTCCATCCTAATAACACACTCAAATCTCACTCATATCACACTTATAAAGATAAAAGGGTTTTCACGTAAAATCAAGATTTATAGGTATAATATATAGCTATAGGCTTTTGTCTTAGAGGAATAGAACACATAGACACATGCATAGGTGCTCCTTGAAAAAGGAATAGTCTTGCAAAGAGGACATTAGCACCGTATTATGGATGCTACACATGGATGGTGCTACTATCTAAAATGGTGTTATTATTTAATTAACAAATAAATATCAAAACCTATTTGTGACACTAATAAATACTCATATCTCAAGTTTCAAAACCCATATCATCCTTGATAATCTATTTTTAACTAAGTCTATATTTATACCTACTTATTAATATTATTATAAATTCAATCAAGGTTAAATTCATTTACAAATTAGTACATTAATTATTGCAATTTATTTCACTAATGTAGAAATCTCATCCCTTTAACCAAACATTGGTAATTATACATGTAAAACCCTAAAAGGTTAAACTAGTATCTAAGCTACTGTATATCTAAGTATTTGAATCAAGAAGTCTCAGTCAAACTATGTGTCTGAGTAGAAGAGTATTAATGTGAATAGTGTATATATGCCCATTTTTAGTAAGAGAGCCAAAATAGTGGTAAGGTTGTCAAACTAAAAGTGATACCAATAGGTACATTAATGATAATTAGCATTGGTAATATGAGTAAAACATTTATTATTTTGGTGATTGTAAATGAATCATTTTTAAACTGGGATTGATGATAAACCTACAATCTATAGTGAGTTTGTTAATGAAGTGTGTGTTTTTTCATTTGTAGAGTCAAATTAACTAGGATAGAGGTGTCATTGGTATGGTGTAGGGGATATCATCATTTAGTCCAACACACAAGAAATGGATCAAAAATTAGAGCCATAATTCTTAATATATCATGATTGGAATATTTTGGTAATAGTTTGCAAAATTTGTGTGCAGGGTCAACTTTATGTAGGTGGCATTTTTAAAACATAGTTTAAATAGGTAGATTGGTTGATTTCAAAAATCATTTGACCCTTTTGACTTGATATAATAACTGATACAAGCCTAGAAAATATGTCGAGGATAAAATTTAACCTACTATGAGGAGGTGGAAGCTCTCATCCAAGTCAAAGAGGAGATCAACCTGGTAAAAAACTATCATTTTTCATGTGTTTGAAAAGTTTATTGAGTTTTTAATCATTTTTAGCATCATTTAGTGAGGTTAGGCCCACTTTTAGGAGGTATGTGGTAGTGTCCCAAGTACCACATTAGTGTTATAGGCTGCCATGGTAGTTTTTTATAGATCATGCTAGTATTTTGGGCTACGGTGTTATTATCCAAGGACTATGCTAATGTCTAATGCTAATGTGCTATCTAAGAAACTTATGTCTAGTGGATGTAATACTATATTTTTGGATTTTATTTTATATTTAATGATTGTTTTATCATGTATATCTATCATTTATGGATGTTAATTTTGTGTTTTAGGTGTTTTTACATTTGGATGTGCATATGAGGGAGTTTTGTAGTGGTCAGATGATGGAATGCTTATGTGGGCTACCCTTGATAGATGATGAGAGAGAATCTATGGATAGGGTCAGTTTTGGATGCATGACATCACTTTCACTAATGACTTGGGATTGTCATATGATGACTACATTATGTGAATAGTGAAATGTTTATACCTATACTTTTTGGCTTCCTACTAAGGATATTACCTTTACCGTAGAGGATGTATATAGAATATTGAAGTTTCCCATTACTATTCATTGGGTCATATTATAAGAGATAGTTGGGTATATAACTATAGACTAGGCCTCAAGGTATTTTGTGGCTATACCTATAGAGACCCATCATCGAGGGACTAGTAGTGATGTATTGTTATAGCTAATGTTCCATGATTGTAGATGTTTTTTTTAGTGTTACTAGATTCATTTGTTGTCATGGATGGTAGATGGGTATCCATTTTATAAATGATATATGGGATTATGTAAGACATAAATGAACATATGATCATATACCCATGGGTTCATACTATGATATCCCACTTGTATTGATATCTATACCATTTTATTTAGGATTTGTGTGGTGGAGGGTGTAAATAATCAAAACTGGCTATAAATGGCCTTTGATCGGACTTCAAATTGATTCCTACCAACCATTACAAATTAAGATTAGGAATCACTAAACATCTCAAATTTAATTGTGCATCATTCATCAAATCTCAAAATCATGTTGAGACATCCCTATTTGGGGTATTTTATCATATACAATAATAACCTATTACAAATCATCCCTAATCACCTTACAACATCAAAACTATCAATTTGGCCTATAGACCTAGTAAGTGGGGAACTTACACACTTAATCAAATCTTGAAATATCTAAAAGGCTAATCTAAATCAATTAACAAGATAAACAAGATTAAATTCCTAGTTTAAATATCCATTTGTAATTAATGAATATCTAAAAAAGGAAATTAAAAAAATTTAAATATCCTAGCCTTTCATCATTGCCTTTATGAGTTGTCAATCTCTTTTAAAATATCCTAAATGATCTAATTTTTAGAGCCATGCCTAGTAATTACAAATCATAAATACTTGACAACTATTAACTCAATCGGAGTTAGTTTTAACTCACCTAAGTTTAGCTTGAACCCATTTTAAACCTAAACTCAACCTTAACTCACCTTGTATGAGAGTTAATTCATAAGAATATAAATAGAAGGCCTTACCTATTTAACCATAAGCTATTTTTGATGAAAAATTGTTAAGGTGTGGAACTAAAAGCTTCACCAGATGAGTAGATACTGAAGTTGTTGGATTTACACAGTCATCGACGACTTCAAGGAGTCAACTAGTAGCTATTGACATCGGTTATAATCAGCTGACGTCAGTTATGTGCAGGCAAACAGGGACCAACGTCGATCACCTATGCATCCAGAAAGTCTATTTTCATGGATGGAAGAGATTGTTTGCATGATAAGTTTAGTTGTTAGTTGTAAGTCCATGTTTTTATTTTTGGTAGGACTATTTTAAGCCTTTGATTAGGAGGTGTATCTAATGGTTGATATTGCATAGCTCATGATCCCTAATCTTATATAATAGGGATAGATCTTCATAGCTTGTAAGGGTGTGTATGAAAGAACAGTAAAAGACATATTGTATATGTGTGTATCAATCCAAGTTGTTGGAATTGATTGTAAACTCTTGAGGGAAAGAGATCTATACATCTGAGAGGTGTGAGAAGAAAGTGTAATTTTCTTCATTGTATTTTCTTCTGGAAGAGTTTAATACAAGTTTTTAGGGTGGTTTCTTGTATCTCTTATTTTTTGTTATTTCTGATTCTAATTGCTTTCAATTCTGATTTAATTTCATGTTTAATTGCTTACATAAAAGTGATCAAGTTTGTTGGTTGATCCCCAACAAATGCTATCAGAGCTCAGGTTGACTAATAAGTGTTTCAGATCTGTTTAGTGTTTGTTGATTACAGGTCACTCACAGGGGTTTCTGTTTGAGTGGGAGAAGCAATGGCAAAAGAAAGTAAACTAAGAATGGAGAAGTTTAATGGCAAGAATTACCAAATATGGAGAATGCAAATAGAGGATTATCTGTATCATAAAGATCTATACTTACCATTGGGTGGGGTTGATAGAAAGCCCACAAATATGGAAGATGAAGAATGGGAAGTTCTTGATAGAAAGGCTCTTGGATCTATAAGATTGAGTCTGGGATTTACTGTGATTTTCAATTTATCATAGGCAAAGACAATGGTAGAGTTAATGGATACTTTAACAAATTTATATGAAAAGCCCTCAGCTTCAAATAAGGTATATCTTATGAAGCAGTTATTTAATTTGTAAATGTAGGAAGGTGGATCTGTATCTAATCATCTTAATGATTTCCATGGAATTATAAATCAATTAAATTCAATCAAAATAGTTTTTGATGATGAAATTAAGGCTCTTTTAATATTATGCTCTTTACCTAAAAGTTAGCATAGCTTAGTAATGGTAGTTAGTAATACTGCATCTACTACAAATATCTAAAAAGTAGATGATATTGTTAGTGTAATCCTGAATGAAGAGACTCATAAGAAAAGCATAGGGGAATCATCAGGTAATGCTTTAAGTATTGAAAGCAGAGGAAGGCAAAGAGAGAAAAGCAAGTAAGGGAGATCAAGGTCTAAGTCAAAGATGAGAAATAAATCCAAATCCAGAAATGGAAAAAGGAAGATAACCTGTTGGAATTGTGGAAAGAGAGGACATGCAAAGAAAGATTGTTGGTTGAAGGTTAATGAAGAGAATCAGCATGAAGGTAATGAAGAAGCAAAAGTTGTAGGTATTGTTGCACAAGATGCTCTTTCACTTTCTTTGCATAATAAAATAAAATCTTGGGTTTTAGAATCTGGGGCCTCTTTCCATGCTACCCCAAATAGAGAATTTTTTAATGATTATGTCTAGGGAGATTTTGGAAAAGTTTATTTAGGGGATGATGAGCCTTATAAAATTGTTGGCAAAGGAAAAGTGTAGCTGAAATTGAAAAATAGAAACACATGGGTGTTGAAGGATGTCATGCATGTCCCAGCCCTGAAGCAAAATCTGATTTCTGTAGGAAAGTTGGGTGATGAGGGTTGTACATTAACTCTCACAGTTGAATCTTGGAAGGTTACCAAGGGTGCACTTGTATTAGTCAGAGGTAAGAGAGTAAGTACTCTCTATTTATGTAATTGTATTACTGATTATTCTCCTTCTGTATTATCTACTTTAGATGTGGATGCAAAGTTGTGGCACCAAAGGCTTGGCCACATGAGTGAGAAGGGAATGACTATTCTTAAGTTAAAAGGTAAGCTTTCAGATTTGAAAAGCATAGATCTAGATTTCTGTGAGCATTGTGTTTTTGGGAAATAGAAGAGAGTAAGGTTTGTTAAAATTGGGTCAACAAAGAGGAAGCACAAGTTAGAGCTTGTTCACACAGACGTGTGGGGACTAGCTTAGGTAGCTTCTATTGGAGGATCATAGTATTATGTTACTTTCATTGATGATGCTACAAGAAAGGTATGGGTCTATTGCATAAAGAAGAAATATGATGTTTTTGACACTTTTAAGATTTAGAAAGCTTTAGTTGAGAATGAAACAAGTAGGAGATTGAAGTGCCTTAGATCTAACAATGGTGGTGAGTACTGCAGCAATAAGTTTAAAAGTTACTGTTATATGAATGGAATACATAGGCAAAGGATGGTTCCAAGGACACTTTAGCAAAATAGAGTTGCTGAAAGGATGAACAGAACAATATTGGAGCATGCACAGAGTATGAGATTACATGCTGGTTTGCCCTTACAGTTTTAGGCAAAAGCTGTAGATACTAAAATTTATCTAATTAATAAAGGACCCTCTACAGCTCTAGATGGTGGAATTCTAGAAGAGGCATGGATAGGTAAAAAGGTAGATCTTTCATTTCTAAGAGTTTTTGGTTTTGAAGCTTTTATGCACATTGATAAGGAAAATAGAAAGAAGCTGGATGCTAAGTCTATGAGGTGCACATTTATTGGTTAAGGCTCTGATGATTTTAGATTCTGGTTTTGGAATCTAGGAACCAACAAAATAATTAAGAGCCGTGATGTTATTTTCATTGAAAAAGTGATGTATAGTGATCAACTCAAGAAGCTAAAGAATTTTGAGCAGGGCCATGAAGATTTGGACGAGGTGATGGTCCAAAATGAGCTCGCAGGAAGGAATAATCACAAACAAGAAAACATAGAGACCAACATTGGTCAAGCAAAAATTGACGTCGGCAATACAGGAACTGATGTTGGTTAGACAGTGACTGACGTTGATCAGGAAGGAACTGAGGTCGGTCATGTGAAATTGACGTTGGTCAATTACAGGCCTAGAGGTGATTGAGATCGATCACTGTCAGAGAATTTGGGTAGACAGCAAGTAGAAAATGAGTGTCAGATGCCCATTAAGAGGTCAAAAAGGGTAAGTAAACCTCCAATTCGATATTCCCCTTCATTATTATATTTATTGCTTACTGATGGTGGAGAACCAGAGAGTTTTGATGAAGCAATATAGGTGGAATCCAAGAATTAGTGGGAGCTAGGCATGAATGAGGAAATTGATTCCTTGAAAGAGAACCAAACATGGGATTTGGTTGAGTTGCCAGCGGGAAAGAAGACACTAAAAAATAGATGGATCTATAGGTTAAAGGAAGGTGAGAATGGGCAGATGAGATATAAGGTCAGGTTGGTAGTGAAAGGATTTGCATAGAAACTAGGTATTGATTTTGGTGAGATTTTTTCTCCTGTAGTTAAAATGACTTATATACAGACTGTATTGTCTTTAGTTGCTATTGAGGATTTGCATCTTGAGCAGCTTGATGTTAAGATAGCATTTCTTCATGGAGATTTGGATGAAGAAATATATATTGATCAGCTGGAAGGATTTGAGATCAAAGGTAAGGAGAAACTTGTGTGCAAATTGAAGAAAAGCTTGTATGGTCTCAAGCAAGCTCCTAGACAATGGTATTTGAGATTTGATAGGTTTATGACTGAGCATGGCTATAGTAGATGTCAATCTGACCATTGTGTGTATTTTAAGAGATTGGATAATGGTAGATATATTATTTTGTTGTTGTATATAGATGATATGCTGGTTGCAGGATCACACATGTAGGATATCTCTAAGCTTAAGGTGAAATTAGCTCACACATTTGCCTTGAAGGATTTGGGAGCAGTAAATAAAATCCTTGGCATGAGTATTAAGAGAGATAGGAAAAATCACAGGTTGATTTTATCTCAAGAGGATTATGTGAACAAGGTGTTGGAGAGATTCAATATGCAGAATGCAAACCGGTAAGTACACCTATGGCTGGACACTTCAAGTTGAATAAATAATAGTTTCCTAATTCACATGATTAGGTAGAGTACATGAGTAGAGTCCATATGCTTCCACAATTGGGAGCTTAATGTATGCAATGGTATGTACTAGACTAGATATTGCCCAAGCAGTTAGAGTTTTCAGTAAGTATATGGCCAATCCAAAGAAGGAACACTGGAAAGCAGTTCAGTGGATTCTCAGATATTTGAGAGGGACCAGCAGTAGGCATTTGTGCTATGGAGGGTCAAACACTTCTCTATATGGTTATGTAGATGCGGATATGGTAGGTGACTTAGATGGCAGGAGAAGCACCATAGGATATGTTTTCACTGTTGGTGGAATGGCGGTTAGCTGGATTTTAAAGTTACAAAAGGTTGTTGCCTTGTCTACTACAGAGGCAGAATACATTGTAGTCACAGAGGCTAGCAAGGAAATGATATGGATGACATGATTCATGGAAGAGTTGGGAAAGGAGAAAGATAGTTTTAGATTATACAGTGATAGTCAGAGTGAAATTCATTTGGCTAAGAACTCAGCCTTTCATTCAAGAACCAAACATATACAGCTTAGGTACCACTTCATAAGACATGTATTGGAGGATGGTGAGTTGAAGCTGGAGAAGAACCATACAGATAAGAACCATGCTAATATGTTAACCAAGCCAGTAACAAAGGAGAAGTTGAATCTTCATTCAAATTTTGTTGGTCTTCAAGATTGAGTTTGAAGATGGAGAAGCTAGAAGATGTTGCTGTACAGGTACTTGTGTAGCTGTTTATCTCCAAGTGGGATATTGTTAAGGTGTGGAGCTAAAAGCTTCACCAGATGAGTGGATGCTAAAGTTGTTGGATTTACATAGTCGCTGATGATGGCAAAGAGTTGACCAGTAGCTGTCGATGTCGGTTATAATCAGCTAACATCGGTTATGTGCAGGCAAACAGAGACCGACATCGGTCACCTGTGCATCCAAAAAGTCTATTTTTGTGGATGGAATAGATTGTTTGCATGATAAGTTTAGCTATTAGTTGTAAGTCCGCATTTCTATTTTTGGTAGGACTATTTTAAGCTTTTGATTAGGAGGTGTATCTAATGGTTGATATTGCATAGCTCATGATCCCTAATCTTATATAATAGGGATAGATCTTCATAGCTTGTAAGGGTGTGTATGAAAGAACAGTACAAGACATATTGTATATGTGTGTATCAATCCAGGTTGTTGGAATTGATTATAAACTCTTAAGGGAAAGAGATCTGTACATCTGAGAAGTGTGAGAAGAAAGTGTGATTTTCTTCATTGTATTTCCTTCTAGAAGAGTTTAATACAAGTTTTCAAGGTGGTTTCTTGTATCTCTTATTCTTTGCTATTTCTAATTCTAGTTGCTTTCAATTCTGGTTTAATTTCATGTTTAATTGCTTACATAAAAGTAATCAAGTTTGTTGGTTGATCCCCAACAAAATTTATTATACACAAATGACTTTAAAGCTTGGATATTGTAGAGTTATTATGTAGGATTTATTTTATAAGACTCATGTAAGTAATGTTACAATGCCTAAATCTTAAGCCAAGGTGCTAGGGACAGAAGGAGCCAATCAACCTCTATTATCAAATACTTATTTCTGCACAAGCTGAGCAAGACATTTAGAAAATCCATTTGGATATGCATGGAAGGTAAAATATTTTTGTCTTTTATGTTTTTTTATGCTTTCATTTAGTTTTTGTTACCTAAGCTCTCCCTAGTGTCTAGGCTAGAGGTGTTAGGATCCTAGTGTGTTCATTTTATTGGTTTTATGAGACTAACACAACACTAACCTTCCCTTTATGTCAAATTATTAGTTCAAAATGGGATAAAATTATTGAAATTGTTACATTTTTAGAATATGAGCACATTACATTGGCTAGGCTTGAGGGGTTTTTGCATGTAGATTGGGCACACCCACAGGTGTTTGTAAAGAGATGGATTGGAATAGCTATTGTGTGATAAAGGAGAATGATGTAGTGTCAATGGGTATTGGATCAGGTGACACCCAGAGACATTATTTAGAGTTTCAATAGGGGATTTTAGGGATGGATTGAGGATGGGATGTATTATATATGAATATGAGTAAGTTTTTAGTTGCATGATCAATGGACTATAGTTTTTTAGACATTTAAATATGAGCATGTGACATGACAGTTTGGTGTTGTTCAATATGTACCTCCCACATCATGGGTGTGGGTGAGGAGTATTCAGGCCCCATCAAGGATAGGTAGTAGGCCAAGACCCATAATAATTGAGTTGGCTTTTATTTTTATGATAGAATGAGATCTTGTGATAGAGATATTGGATGTAGATTATGTTGGGGTTATTGATGCCTTCTTATTATTGTGTGGATGACATGGATGGATTCCAGTATTTATAGGGGATGGATTTTTTATTGAGTATATACTAGATCTATTGCCCAATAGGGACATTGAGGGTATGTTGTCATTAGTATATTTTTACATTTTTTATTTATTTAGTGTTGGCTTATTGGTTTATTTAATTTGATATAATGTATTATGTTTAATTTGGTATAATGTATTGTGTTGGTGTTTATAGGTGTATGATATGATGAGTATTCAAATACCATTGTTGAGGTTACTCTGTGATAGCTAACATGACATATTCTTGATAATGTCATGGATGATGGGTTAGTTGATAGATCTAAAAGATTTTAAGGCATTCATACCCACCTATTTAATAAAATGGCCATTGCCACTATTGAATATAGGTAAGAAACTATAGATAGAGATAAGGCATGTGCTAATTTACAAAGTTGATTTATGCCCCCACCTATTGGTTTAGGTGGGAAAGGTGGTAATATCATGGATGAATATATTCATTTGTAATGGGAGCATGTAAAACTAGTCATTGAGGTAGAAATGCAATGAGATATTAAGTGTATTTTTAGATCTCAATCTAGATCTAAATCTAGATAAAATGTGGGAGCATCTAGCTCTAGTGTTTTTTCATATAAGAGTGACGGTGATGGAGCTAGTCTTAGTGACCAAAATCTGATTATTGAGTGACTATGTGTCAATGTATTGAAATTATTTTTGAGTAATATATGTATTTATATATATATCTATGTATGTGCATATATGTATGTGTGTGTATAGACTTGTTGTTATGTGGATATTATGTTACTTGGAATTTAAATTTGTTGCATTTTTTACCTGAATAAATGTTTGATTATATTCATTGTTCATGTTGATATGGAAATGTATTATGTGGCTAGATAATGGTAATTGATTTTGATTGTGTAGATATGTATATTAGAATAGGAGTGCTAATTTTTAGTATCTATGACATAGGAGTGTCACACTTTAGGTAAGTATAGATCATGTGACTACAACATACACTATCTTAACCTTGATGTTATAGTAAACAAGTGACCATACTACTCATATTGTATAGGTGTAGAAGTATACTCTAGAATTGGTATTGCTCATGGTGTACTACTGGTACCTAGATATGTAGACTCTATAATAAATATCTTAATTAGTTATTATACTAAAATGTGTTCTAATCTTTTTAAAATTCATAATCAATTATCATTTTTTTTTAAATTGATAATCACTGTGATCTTTGTAAAATATCTTAATTAATTTTCATATGAAAACTTGTGATTAAGTTCCTTTCCATTTTTTTACCATGTAGCTATAATTAGGTTGATTTAGGTGAATTTGTTGCCATCTCTATTGAATATGTGGTGCAAGAGATCTTTTATAAGTATGTGTCCTAGAAAATGTGTGGCTCATTTCATGAGTAACCAATGGATCCTTGAGGGTAACATTATGGGATAACTCACTCCTAAAGTAATGTGATATAGGAGAGTATAGAGAAGGATATCTTAATCACCCTACATGAATGATATAATTCCTCTATCAACATATTGGTTGATATGATCTCTAAGTGTGCAATAATTGTTATCCCAATGTATATTGATTTGATGATAATTACAATATTTTTTATTCCTTATTCTATTCAACTAATGTTATGGATGGTGATTAGTATGAGGAAGTGTGATCATCCCCCTATCTAATAATGTAAATATTATGTTATGAGTCCTATCTTTGTTTTAAAAATATATAGCATCTCTATTGGTCTCTTGTGCTCTACTCATTGTGGGAGGTTCTCTGTGAAGTGGCTTTTTGCCTTTGTTGATTATCTTGATTGGTTATTTCTATTCCACTTTTTCATTGATCATGGGTGGATTAGGTGATTTTACCATATTGGATGACCATGTCTATGAGAGATCAAAATATGAATCTGACTCAGAATGTGTCTCAACGAGTCCCAACTTATTCTCTAATTCCAAAGTTGTGTAACATAGATTTCAAAATGATTTAGATTTCTCATATAAAAATTTCTCTTTAATAGGGAAAATGAGTCCTTTAACAAATATATAATGTGTCTCTAAATCTATTAGTTGGTAGATCAATTGTTTCATACATCATTTGAACCATAAGTTGTAATCATTTAGTATTTTTGAGTTACCTTGGTGTAGTAAAGGCAACCTCTCATATATGACTTGAGGTCCCTTAGTTTGAATATAATACATTAAAAATACTTATTATAACTCATCATATACATGTATTGAACCACTAGGGAGTGAATGATGGAACCAATTTAAGACCTCACCCTCTAGAGTATATGTAAATATCTATAAGAGAATCAAATAGAGAGTGACACATGATATAACCTTTCTATAATATTTGAGGTGCAAGTATGGGTTTCCATGTCCATTGGCATTTGGTAATGTTGGTATCTAAAACTACTTTGGTAATTTTGTATTGAACATTATACAAAAAATAATATTATCATGAATAGCTTTATCATTGACCTAGGAGTAGTACGTGTTACTTTCCAAAGTGAGTTAGTGTAGTTGTTATTGTAAATTACCCATAACATGCATAAAAAAGATGACCTCTTTTGAAGGTATATTAACATCATCAAGAGGTTCATTTAAACCTTTAATCTTATTATTAATTTTATTTATCGATACACTACATTAAAAAACATTGGTAGATATAGTGGGTTTTCTCACCCTAACCTGTGAATGGGTGAAGCTTGGACATGATGAGAGGGAAATTATCTATCTCCCTCATGGAGTTTAGTATGATAAATATGTTATACTATAGTAATGAGGGTGGGGGAGATTCATTGGTATCTCTTATATTATTAGTTGTTAAATTAGTATCACGTACTAATGGAATAGAAGACACCTTTGTATTATTTGAATGTAAAGCATGCAAACTATGAACATAAGTATAAGCTCACACACTTTTATATAAAGACATTATTTCTTGAAGTAATATTTAATAAATAATCAATTTCAACATGAGATATGGGTGAATTAGAGAGAGGACTAGAATCAATGTATTTTTCACTAAATTCATATTAATTGTTATTATTCCAAATTTCATCAAAATCATAATTTAATTCACTTGTAGAGGTAAGAGTAGAAGAACTATCATTTTCATGTTCATAAAGAGGAGTAGAATAAGATCTTAGATTTTTACTCCTATGTAACATATAATCACATGTAGGTGAAATGCAATGTGTATCTTCACTAGATATGAGTGGAATGCCCATGTCATCATTATGTTCAATAATGGGGTCAAGGGTAGAAGAAGTAGCAATCATGTTTTCATTTGGTAGATTATGACATGTAGTAGCAGAGTTAGAGAGATTTGAATTATCTATATTTTGTGTGAAATCAACATGTTGAGATTGATATGTAAAATAAGGTGAAAATATAATATCATCCACATTAGTTTATGAATTTATAAAAGGATTAACATTATTTGAACTTCATTTTTTGAATTGAATTGTAAAATATGAAGAAGATGCATCTAATTATCCTCATTATCACTTGAATTGTCATGTTCATAGTAATCATCATATCCATAGCTACAACAATAATCATCATCATTGTAAATGAAATCATGCTCATTATCATGTGCTAATATGCAATTTTCAAAATTAGTCCATTCATTTATTATAATTTTATAATATGTATATAAATTGGTCAACTAGGTGAGTGGTAAGAGGTTCCTAAGAAGTCATTTTAAACTTTCCACATAAGAAAATGTAAAAAATGAACAATAGGCAAATAATTTGAAGAAGATAATATAACATAGATATATTTAAAAATTTGTTATATATTGAGCATAAAGTATAATAAATTAATAAATTAACTTGAAACCCTAAGGGCTAATGTTTGGTATGAGGACCTAATATATAGATTTGGGGTTTGAAGTGTTTTTAGAAAAAAATTAAAATATATTAAATTAATGAAACCCTAATATATGACTGATATGGATTAGTTAGGATGTGTAATTTTACCAAATTATTTAAATTTTAAGGACTTAATAGATGTAAATCCTAGGTTGTTAAGGGGCTAAGCATAAAAGGTAAATATAGATAAATATTACAAATAGATAATCAAAATGATTTAAATGAAATAACAAGTGTGATGAAAAAATATACTTATCTAAAATTATATCATATATTAAGTGTTGATTATGCACATTCCCTAAGGGATAACTACATGTGATCTACAACCCCTATCGTTGGGGTTAATGTAGGCTTCAACCAAAATAGTAGGGGTTATGTATCACATGATCAAAATATCCCACAACCCATCCTTTCCATTTATTTTGAATTTTATTATTTTTTTGTTTCATGTGTGAAGGTATTCATGTCAAGTTCACCAAATGATTTAACTTTTTATGGATTACAGAATGTAAAACCCTAAGTTGTTAAATGACTAATTACATAAGGTAAATATAGATAAATATTGAAAATAGATAATCTAATTAATTTAATTAAAATAACAAGTATAATGAGAAAATCTACTTATCTAGAATAAAACAAGTGTCGATAGATGATGTGAATGTTAGAACATATCAAGAGAAATACCTATAATATTTTTGTTCTATAACTATATATTTTTTTATTTTAGGACATTAGTGTGATCAAAGGCATAATAACATAGTGTGTCATTACCCAAAATACTATGGTAGTGTCCTTTAGTGGATAGGTGTCCTGAGACTTCTAAAGATACTATGAGGGAAATTCAAGGTTTAGTAAGTGTGCTTAGGGGATTTTTATTATCCTCCTATGTCGTTATTTGGTTTATTTTCCTTCAAAATTCTAGTCAATACCTATACACATTTTAAAAATATAGAATCAAATGCAAAAGGAATGGAAAATATGGGTTATGGGATATTACAATCACATGATATAAAACCCCTACTATTTTAACTTCTTCTAACATTAACCCCAATGATATGGGTCTCATATTGAATGTAGTTCTCCCTTAGGGAATGTTCATAATCAATGTACATAATGTGTTAGAATGACTTTTGATTATTTCTTTATTTGATCAAGTACATAGATCTAAGTGTGTTTTTGAGTAATATTCAGAGTGTTGAGCTATACTATTGATTGATTTTATGTAAGTATGTACCAAAGTCATAAGTGCTAGATGTAAAATGCCTTTTGAGGCTCTTTATATAGAAGGAACTTTAATTTTAATGTAATATGCTTGTTTTTAGTCTGATAAGGTGAAAAGAAATTTAAAAAATCATAAGAAGAGATCCAAATGAAAGGTAAGGACCCAACACATGCTAAAAAATTAATCATTGGCTAATACTGATATGGTGGACACTAGCACAATGCACTACTATATAGGGTCACACTATTATCTTATAGGCAAAAAAATGGGTGTAGACTAAAGAAAATAGGCTAGGAGAACTTATGACTAGGATTGTCATGACATAAGATGACTAGATGTGCAAAAAGTATGGTAAATAATTCATAATAAAGGATACAAGATGAAAATGACCATGAAAATAATACCTTCATTCAACATCAAAAAATTCTTATGAAAGAGATACAAAACACATAGTACTTATGTTGCTCAACCAAATTAGGGTGGGTACAAGGTCAAGTTTAAATTTAACCAATAACCCCCTTTTCCCATTTATTCTATTTGATCCTTATGATCTACCAAGCTAGGGTTACAAGTGGATAATAAGGTACATAGTGGCTTTCATAATGAATCACAAAGATCTAAGTACACACACATGACCAACAAGTGAAGGTGCACTGATCTAATTTTTTATTAAAGTTTGAACTTTACTATATGCCAATACTCCCTAAAAACTATAGCATAACATGACCTTATTTTATTTGCATGGGATTACCTATATATTAAGTGAAGCCTTGATCCTAATTCATAGTTAGTCAACACAATCAAACCTACAGTCACATACATAGTCCTACATTATCAATTTAAAGCTAAATGATTTATCCATGTTCTTTCTTATTTTAACATATATATTTAACAAGTTTCAAATCATTTTTTTTATTTCTTTCATATTTTAATCATTCTAAGTTTACTTAATATTTTTTCATAATTAGGATTCAATATCTCTCTTTCCTAATTTTTGCTTAAAATAATCACATATAAGTACAATTACTTATAATGGAATCAATGACGAAAACAAAAATATACACATACAAAACAAGAATGTAAACACATAAATTAATTAAAATATCTACTTAATAAATGGAATTTTCATATTAACTTCTCACATGTGTGTCCTCAGTTGGGGTTGTGCTCAAATACCTTCCTTGATTATAGATAATTTTTTACTCAAAATCAATTCAATTGCATTGTTAACCTTTGTAGTAATATTATAATTGATATAATAAATTACAATGGATTTTAAATAACATTTTTTCTTACTCACTCTTATATTATCTACCCTAGCTATCACCTAAATATCCTCCCATTATATAAGGGAGGTAGGTTATTGTTATCTAAATAAAGACATAATGGGTTACAACCATAAGATCTCATACTATTATAGAAATCAAATCAAGAGATGAAGGATGTGTTTTAAAATTTTATGACTTAGTGAATGTAAATCCTATATTTATTAAAGCACTAAATAGACTAAATTAGGGAAACAATTCAATAAATACAAGAACTAATTTATTATATAATTGACTAGCTTTGACTTTTCTAAAAATAATAATACATAGTGAAAGTAATAATTTAGATGGAAAATAACTTATACAGATGATATGGGTCCTATAAATTGATATGAAAGGTGTTTTGAGTGTCCTAAAATATATTCTAGTGTCATAATCCCTCCCAGATAGTAGTGCCATTATTAGAAAAGTGGCAACATTATCCTGATATTGGCCATAGTGATCTCTATGCAAGACTATCCCTAGATTTTGGGTGTGTTTATCTTTGGATGTAACGATCCCATTGATTTGTACTTGAATAAGGTATTTTTTGTTAAATTAATTACACACATTTAGCTTAACATATTGCATCACAAAGAAACCTACATAATGTGATCTATAACTCAATACATTATTTTCATCATGCCAATAAAAGGCCTATAACTAATCTATTTAGCTAATGATCAAAATATCAAAATATATTAGGAACAGGTACAATGTTGATTACATAAAACAAGATTGCATTTAATTCATAAAAGTATTGTTACAAATTCAACCATGATTGATACAAAATTACAACCAACCGTTATATGATACATATGAATAAAAAGTATAGTTTTAACAATATAAATGCCTTAATAATAATAATAATAATAATAATAATAATAATATACAATGATACAAAGCTCTATGGAGCACATGAGTCTCAATGAACTTATAGTATACAGAAGTAATCTCAAGTGTAGTCTATAGTGTAGTACTAATAAAAGGAGGGAGAGCATCATTCGAGTGCTTTTCCACACCAACCATAGAACATCGATCCCTTGCACTATCTCCTAACTAGGTAATAGTCCTCCCTTCACGGATGGGTAGAAAATAATGGTGCAAGAATATAGAGTGATAAACTAGAGCCTATGTGACGTAAGATAACCAATACATGATATATGCAATAAAGAAATATATTCTAACATGATATCTTACAAACATGTAAGCTAAATCAAACACATGAAATGATAATGTTTAACCGTAAAAATTACTTTGGCCAAATTTTTCATATAGTTATTGGTCTCTAGGCTTAGTCAATTTCATACACACCACTCAATTAGATTGCACATTATCTTCACATTAATGAAACTAATCAAGCAAGTGGAATCTATCACACTACGTATTTAAGGTCATTAATGTCAAATTTGGTTATATATATATATATATATATAATTTTTTACATTTACTAGTAGGGAATATTATGTATGAATCTGTTGGCTTATATATATATATAAGCCAATACATTCATACATAATATTTTCTACTAGTAAATGTAAAAAATTCTAAATACAAAAATATCAAATACATATATTTAGTCCATCAAATGTAATGCAATGAATATTAAATTATCTAATTTATTACAAAATAATAAACAAACTTCATAAATAGTCCTCAATAAATTCATGCCACCCGAGTAAGAAGTTGATCTAGACACCAAGTTAAAGAATATTAACATGTAACTATAAATGTTATTACATACATATAAAATACATTAATCAAAAGCTTATTTATTTTATATAATACAACAAAAGTAAATCAATAAGTTATCTCAAAACACATATCAATCATATGACTCTGTATTCAATATCAACTACTACATATCTAGATATTTCATTGAACCTTTAATCATAAATAAATTTAACCTTTATAGATCAAATGTATAGATTCTCTCATTTTTTTTATATGTTATATTGGTCAGATTTTTAAAAAAGGGTCATCATATGTTTGCATCTATATGTTATATATAACTCAGATTTGTATTTTATATTAAAAATAACTAAGTATTTCATATATTCATAAATATAATTTTGCACTCAGCTATAATTAATATTTTATCTTTGATAACACAGTTAACCACATAAAATCATAAAGAATTCATTGTATAAACTATTTAACCATCTAACTAAAAATCTTAGGTGAATATGGTATACTCCAAATTGACACAAGTTCGGTCTATGATTTGGGAGTATCACATATTACTTTAATTATAACACTTACATTATAACAATTTCTTCCAATTTAAATTTAATACCAAACTATTTCATTTGACTATGTTCCACTAAACAAATATTTCATATATCATAAAATGAAAGCACACAATCTATTTCAAATTTAGTTAACTATATAAGAATGCAACTGAGTAATATGCAAGTATACACAAGATAATGTAGTTTTATACATCTATATGTTCCTATGACTAGTTTCCATTTGATTTAATATAATATAGATGATTATTAGTTCATTCAAATGAAGGACTGTTAACCTAGATACATCTGTATGTATATGTATGTATGTATGTATGAATGTATGTGTGTGTGTGTGTATGTGTGTGTGTGTGTGTGCACATGTGTGTGTATAGTGTTATATGCATACTCACATGAGATCAAAAGACTCGTACAAGACATAGTGATATTATGTATATATCCATGTATATTTATACTATCTAGTTCCTTGTAAAACTTGAGTGTAAAATAGATGTGTATATAATGGTGTATTCATATCCTCAACTAAATTAATAAATACTTGATGGATTCATGAATAGGCCCCTTTATAATTATATGGTTCTGGTCTTCCTTATAGATTGGTTATAAAATGAACAAACTTAACTTGTTTTAAACACTGTCTGTTATAATTTTAACCCTTTACACAAGCCATTCCCTATGAGGGTTTTATTATTAAGAATCAAAACCATCATTTAATATGCTAAACACTAGTATAACGAAATAGAATGGATGGTATTTAAGTCATTTAAAAGGACTTTGTTTTAATCTTAATAACTATATATACGGTATAAAAATAAGATGACTCAATACAAATTTTTAAAACTGAGTTAAATTTTCATACCTAGCCAATCCATCACCTGGGTAAGTGAAATATACACAACTAACAAGATAATAATCCATTTTATGTAACTAGGGTTTTAATCTGACCAACATAAAACATAAAATTTACCTCCTTATATCACAATTAAAACCCAAACTCATAGCCGTGTATCTATTTTGACCTAGTATGCAAATATATTGAACTAAAGGTCCAACATATTAAATAGTATACTAAATGATAAACACAATAGATTTTTAATTATATTCTCTATTAATTGATAGTATCCACCCTTATAGTTTTACCTAGGGTTTAAATTTTGACCCAAGAGAATCTCAAAATTTCATCTCAATCTCAATATTTTAAGTATGTCATAAATAACACACATAATTTGATAACTTAGGATTGAATATATATAAATGGAAAAGAACTCAAATTCAAGGTTGTTCAACCCAGGGTTTCAAGGTTATATGTTTGGTTTTATGGATGGTCGAGCCATCCATAGGGCCAATTATTTATCCCTTTTTTTAAAATTTCATAATAATGAAACCAACATAAACCTTTAATAAAATATTTACCAATATTCATCCATATATTCCAACTATGAATTAAAATACAACACCAACCTGGTAAATGAAATCAACTATGCCAAAATTTTGAGATGCTTCTTCCTCTAGCTTAAACCCCTTATTTATTTTCTTCCTATCATGCCATGCCATCCAAGCTTCCTTTATACTCATTTTATTCTCTTTCATCTTACCAGAACCCCCAAACTTCCCAGAAAAATAATGACCAAGTTAATGCATGTAAAGAAATGGCTAATAAAAATTAGCAGTCATCCTTATTTTTCTCATGCAAAAATCCTAAACTTTGTGATTGTTTACATAATTTCTTGTTAACTCAAGTCAATGACCAATTAAAAAACCCTAATCTTTAACCATCTCATAATTAACCAATATAATAATCCATTTAAACATTATGATTATTGATAAATAAAATGACTTCCATTAAAGTCTTAATGCATGATAACAATGACTTCTTCAAACCCTCTAATCACTATAGTTGTTAACAATGACATATACCTTTTTAATACCAAATTAACAAAAATTAAACACACCTTATAACATTTAATCAATATAATGAGGCTACCCATAATCATTTGAACAATGAAACTTCTAATATTCATTATACAATATAACTATTGTCATTGACTTAGAAAATGGTTAATAACAATGCCATAAATTTATTCAAAGTCATTATAAAATTATTGTTAATAATAATAATAATAATAACCTTTTAATAATGATATTTAACAGTAAATCTCAACACATAAAGCAAACTAGGAAATATAATATGTCCTGCCCATTAGCATTATATTAAGACATGATAATTGGAAGACACTCATTTACATCCATAGATAGTACCAGGTCATAATAAATACATACATGGATTAATTTACTTGTTAAAGAAAAATCACACATGATATAAACTAATTAAAAATACCATAACTGAAATAAAACAACTAGATGAACATAAGCTTCAAACAGTAATCATGTTCACAGTATAAAGTATATTAGCAGTCATTTAAATGTAGATAACACATTAGCAATCCAAGACATAATAAAAATATATCTACTCAAAACTGATCAAATCATTTTAAACTATTTGTGGTGTGTGTTGAGGTTTCTAGTTCTTCAATCTATTGTTCCTCAATGCCTCCATCTACACAAACCTCTATGATGATGCCCTTCCTCTGTCACACTCTGAGGGATGGATCTATCCTACATCTAACTTATAATAATGAGGGTAGTTATCCCAAAACATATAAAATCCATAATATACTACTATAATAAACTAAAAAATATGATCATCATGTACACAATATAAAAGTACAACTAATTCCATAACTAACAATCATGTAAATTAAGCAACATATAACTGTCCATAAATCAGCATATGAAATCTAGCTTAACTAATACATAATTAGTTAAATAATAACTATAAAATCCACTAATAAAATAAGTTATTAGGTATAGATAGAAATTAGGATGTGAAATCCTTCCCCCCTAAAGTAGGTCATCATCTCAATAACACTTGTTCAAAAATAAAATAATATCCAACAATATATCAAGTCAACAAATGTGGAAATAGCTTGTAAAAATCATCATAATCCTCCCAAGTGGTAATATATTTATAATATTGGTCCCACTAGACCTTGCACTATGACACTTATATATTACTTAAATTTAGTTTGTGAGTGTCAATTATTTTAATTGGTTCTACCATGACCACCCCGGGATCCATAACCTACAAAGCATTCTAATACAACACATATGAAGGATCAACAACATACTTTTTAAAATAGGACACATGAAAAATATCATGCAAAAGAGATAGATATGGTGGCAATTCAATCCTATACACTGCTATATTGATTACTTCTAGAACCTCAAAGGGTCCCACATATCTCAGTGAAAGTTTAATTGACTTCCTGAACTTAATCAATATTTTTTGAGGTTTAACCCATAGAAATACTTTATCACCTATATAAAAATTTCTTAGTATTCTCCTTAGATCAAGATAACTATTTTTTATATCATTAGCCTTGGCCAACCTCTACCTGATTATCCTAACCTGGTCTTCCATTTTCACATGCATCTTAGGACCAAAGACTACCATGTCCTCTAACCTATCCCAACTGATTGGTGTTCTACACCTCCTTCTATATAATGTCTCAAACAGATCCATTTTCAATATTGATTGGTATGATTTATTGTAAATAAACTCAACCAATATAAGGTATTCCTACTTGTATTGTTGATCCATGTAATACTTATAAAGGAGATGCTATAAAACTTGGTTAACTCTCTCTATCTATCCATTAGTTTCTAGGTGATATGTTGTGTTAAAATTTAACTATGTACCCAGAGTTAAATTTAAAGTTGACCAAAATCTAGAATTCATTGTCATATCTTGATCAAAAATAATATTTTTTAATAAATCCATGTAATTGGTACACCTCTTTCACAAATCTCTTTACAAGCATAAGTGTATAATATGTCAAGTTGTTTAGTATGAAGTAAGCTATCTTGATTAATTTTTCAACTACAACCATGATCATATCATGTCAACTCCATGATAATGAAAAATCTTGGACAAAGTCTATGTTAATCACCTACCACTTCCATTTTATAATATCATGAGGATATAAATCCTACTAGGTGCACATGTTTATCTTTCACACACTAACATTCTAAATAATAAGACACAAAATCTATTACATCTGTCTTGATTCCTTTCCATAAATAGAGAGGTATTAGCTCAGACATGAGATTGGTTACTCCTAGATGTCTTTAATATGGGGAATTGTGTAGTTTCTTTAGCACTTTGCTCCTTAAATTCTCTTTATTATCCACATACATCCTACCATTATACCTCAAAATGCCATCACTCTCTATTTAAAATCCTTTATACATAGGATTTTGAGTATTATTTGATAATGCTTTCTTAATCTAATCATAAAATTCATCTCTTGGTGAGGATTTGATTACCTGATCACATAAATTACTCTTGATAGTAGTCAAGGTTGTTATGTAATTTGTATGGCTTAGAGTATAAGCAACTCTATTTTCCTTGTCCTTGATATAGTTAATATAAAAATTGTAATCAAATAGGATTTATAACTAACATCTCTAGCATGATTTTAGGTTTGGTTGGGTGAAGATGTAATTGAGTCCCAAATTATCAACCTTGAGATCAAATAATTTCCTAAGCAGATAATGCCTCCAAAATTTCAAGGCATGCATTATTGAAACAAGTTCTAGATCATGAGGGTCATAATTCACCTCATAAGGCTTTATTTTTATTGACTCTTATGCTATAACCAAACCATCCTACATAAGTAATCCTCCAAGTCTATCCTTAGAAGGATACATTATCATTGAGAACTGACCATTAAGATCAGGAACTCTTAACATCGGTGCTAAAGTAAGCCACCTTTTTAGATCTTGAAGTAGAGGTAATTAGATTACCTATCTTTAAAAAAAATTAGAACAAATTTCTTGCAATAACCTTCTTTTTCCATAAAACTCCTTACCTCATGCACATTTTTAGGTAATGTCCATTCCATTATGGATCTTATCTTCACTAGATCCACTAAAATTCTATCTACAGAGATAATATGTTCTAGATATTGCAATTTATTTTGGAAAATGCACACTTAGACAACTTGTCATATAATTTATGCTTTTGCAAATGTTGTAAAACTAGTTTAAGATGATGAAGATGTTCTTCCTCATCCTTGGAATATATGAGGATGTCATCTAGAAAAAATAACAAGAAATCATCTAGATAATCTTTGTACACACTACTCATGAGATTCTAAATATTGTTGGGGTATTTGTCAACCTAAAAAGTAACATTATGAACTTGTAGTGCCCATATCAAGTTTTGAATGCTATTTTTGGAATATCCTCATCTCAAATTCTTAGTTGATGATACCTTGCTCTCAAATAAATCTTAAAAAATAATGTTTCCCCTCACATCTAATCAAAGAGATCATCAATGTTCTTGATTATCACCTTGTTCAACATCCTATAATAAATACACATGTGAAGAGTACTATCCTTCTTCTTGATGAACACCACTGGTGCACCCCATGGTGACACACTTGGTCAAATAAACCCTCTTGATAATAACTCCTAAAGTTTAGCCTTTAACTCAATCAATTCAGTTATTTTCATCCTATATGGTTATTTAGACTATGGTTCTAATCTAGGTGTGATGTTAATTGAGAAATCAAACTCACAATTGGGTTTTAATCTAGGCAATTCCTTTGGAAACACATCCTAAAAGTTCTTTAAAAAAGGATAATCCTCGATGGATAGTTCTTTAAATTCTTTTGTCTCATTTATTTTAATAATAAATGATTGACATCCCTTCTTTTGAGCCTTCTTGAGTTAAATTACATAATTTTACCTAAGCTTCAACTCTCTTTTCTCACCCTAAAGTTATGTTTGATTTTAAAAATCATCTTCACACTTAACCTTTTTTAGATAGAAATAAACCTTAGATTTATGCTCCACAATCCAATTGAATCCTAATATCACATCATATGATCCTATTGGTACAACATATAGATCCACTATTGTAGTGAATTCATGTAACCTGATCTCAGCTTTCACTAGATACTTGCCAACCTTGACCTTTGACTCATTCCCATACTATATTGACCATGCATTTACCATAAATTTAGCTTTTCTAGACAATTTAATAATCATTATACGAGAAATAAAACATTTTATATCCCTAGTGTCAATAAAAATAGAAATCCATGATCAAGAAAAATATCTAATAGTTCAATAAGTGAAGCTTGGAATTTAGCTTGATGATTGTCAATAGCTACATGAATTCATTGCTGAAATGTTCCTTATTGAGAAATAGAACCCTTTTATTTGACTTATCCTAAGTACACTCTCAAGTGTAATAGTCACCTTCACAAATTAAGTAACCTCTAGGTGGCCCTTTATTATTAGACTAGTGGTTTCCCTTGAACCTCTTTTGAAACCATTACTAGGTTTCTTGTTGCCTAAGTTAGTGTTGAACTTAGCATTCTAGCTCTTGAAGTGTCCCTTGGAGTCTCCACTCCTCTGCTTCTAGTTCTTATTTTTTAACATCATTTTATAACTTTCAAACTTTTTTTTGAACTCATAATTGACTTGGGCAATATATTTAAATTTTTGCTTCTGTGTGACTACCTTATTGAAGACCTGATCCATGGTATATGGCCCATGCACATCCACCTCATAACCAATTTGTGTTTTTAATCCCATAATAAATTTTATGATTTTGAACCTCTCATCTGCCTAATATTGAGGTAAATACTTTAGAATCTTAGTGAATTGATCCTAGTATTCATTCACAGAAAGGTATCCTTGCTTAATATTTTAAACATATGTTAGATTCTAATTAAAATACATCTATGGAAACCATTATGACCTAAATAATTTTAGAAACTATTCCCAAGTGGTAGTTGTAGATTTGTGATCCATCTTGAGCTTTTTGTTTGCCCACCAAGTTACTTCTTCACCATCAAGTAGATATGCTCCCCAGACTACTTTGGTGAATTTAGATTAATTCTAAATCTTTCTCCATCTCTTTCATCCACACTTCATCTCCATCTACCAAAATGGTTCCATCAAACTTGGGTACATTCACCTTTTTCATATCCTATGCCAATTCTAAAACTACTTTATCACTCATATCTTGTGGCACTTCCTCATGCCTCTTCTCTTAAATATTTTCCTCCTCAAGAGGATGCTCTTTAGGTTATTCTTAAACATTCTCCTCAACATGCCCATGCACTTCCTAGTCTAGGATCATGATTCAGTTCTTTGTCTCATGCATGGCTATGAGGATCTAATCCAAATTCATAGCTTACTCATTAGTGAACTAAATTAGATCAACTAGAGTATTGGTATTTGAGGTATCCTCACTTCCAAGTCTAGCATGAACCATTCTTCTTCCTTAATAAGAGAATATATTTTTTTAGTGGACACATAAAGTCCTAGAGTTTGAGTCTCTATTCTGATACCATAATGTAATAACCCCACTCGGTTGTACTAGAATAGAGTTTTTTTTTAAAATTAATTACACAAATTTATCTTAACATATTTCATTATGAAGAAACCTACATAGTGTGATATTTAAATAAATACATTATTTTCATCATGACAATAGAAAGGCCTATAGCTAATCTATTCATCTAATGATCACAATACCAAAATATATCAAGAATAGGTACAATATTGATTATATAAA
Organism: Torreya grandis; assembly: GCA_037957365.1. Classification (NCBI taxonomy): domain Eukaryota; kingdom Viridiplantae; phylum Streptophyta; class Pinopsida; order Cupressales; family Taxaceae; genus Torreya; species Torreya grandis. Next base: position 735,751 of record JARHVA010001455.1, read on the forward strand.
ACAAGACTACATTTAATTCATATAATTATTATCATAAATTTAGCCATGGCTAATACAAAATTACATCCAACTGATCTATCATACATATAATAAAAATTATAATTTTAGTAATATAAATGTCTTAATAATAATATAAAATGATACAAAGCTCCATGGAGCATGTGAGTCTCAATGAACTCATAGTATCTAAAAGTAATATCAATTTTAGTCTCTATTGTAGTACTATTTTGAGGAGGGAGAGAATCATCTAAGATATTTTCCACACCAATCATAAACCATCAATCCCCCACACTATCTCCCAACTAGGGAATGGCCCTCCCTTCACAGATGGGTAGATAATGATAGTGCGGGAATCTAGAGTGACAAACTAGAACCCGTGTGTTGTAAGATAAATAATACATGATGTATACCATAAATAAACCCATTCTAACATGATATCATACAAACATGTAAACTAAATCAAACAGATGAAATGATAATTTTTAACTATAATTATTACTTTGGCCAAAGTTCTCTTATAGTTATTGATCTCTAGGATCAATTAATTTCATACACACCATTCAATCATATTACTCCTTATCTTCACATTAATGGCACTAAGTGAGTGGAATCTATCACACTACTTATTTAGAGCCATTAATGGGATATTTGGTTTTATATATTAATATAAAAACCAACAGATTCATACATAATATTCCCTACTAGCAAATGTAAAAAGTGCTAAATATGAAAATATCAAACACATAAATTTTTTCCATCAAATGTAATGTAATGAATCTTAAATTATCTAATTTATTAAAAAATAATAAATAGATTTCATAAACAGTTTTCGATAAGTTCATACCACCTAGGTAAGAAGTTTATCTAGATACCAACTTATAAAATATTAGCATGTAATTATAAATGTTAGTACATCCATCTAAATAACATTAATCAATATCTTATTTGCTTTATATAATAAAAAAAGTAACTCAATAAGATGTCTCAAAACACATATAAATAATATGACTTTGTACTCAATATCAAATAGTATATATCTATATATTCTTTGAACCTTTAGTCATACATAAAATTTACCTTTATAGATCAAATGCATAGATGCACTCATTTTTATATGTTATATTGTCCAAGTTTTTAAACATAGGATCATAATATGTTTGCATCTATATGTTAATCTATAACTCATATTTGTATTTTAAATCAACAAAACTTAAGTGTTTCATATATTCATAAACATAATTCTGCACTTAGCTATACTTAACATTTTAGCTTTGATAATTTAGTTAACCACATAAACTCATATAAATTTCATTGTATAAACTATTTAACCATCTAAATGAAAAGGTTGGGTGAATATGGTATACTCCAAATAGATGTAAGTTCAGTCTATGATTTGGGAGTATCACAAATTACTATAGTTATAACACTTACATTATAATAATTTATTCTAATTTAAATTGAATACTGATCCATTACATTTGACCATGTTCCACTAAACAAATAGTTCATATACCATAAAATGAAAGCACACAATCTAGTTAAAATTTAGTTAACTATATAATAACACAGCTAAATAATACGTAAGTCTACACATGGGAATGTAGTTTTATACATTAATTTATTCTTATTACTAGTTTCCATTCAATTTAATATAATATATCTCATTATTCATTCATTCAAATGAAGGACTGTTAACCTAGATGCATCTATGTGTATATATACAGTGGTATGTGCATACTCTTATGTCATCAAAAGACTCATACAAGACCTAGTGATATTATGTATATATCCCTATATATTTATACTATCTAGTTCTTTTTAAAACCTAAGTATAAAATAAATGTATAGACGTTGGCATATTCATATCCTCAACTATTTTAATAAAGACCTGATAGATTCATGAATAGGCCCCTATATAATTATATGGTTCTGGTCTTCTGTATGGATGGGTTCAAAAATGAACAAACTTAACTTGTTTTAAACACTACCTATTATAATTTTAACCCTTTACACAAGTCATGCCCTATGAGGGTTTTCTTATTAAGAATCAAAACCATCATTTAATAAGTTGAACACTAGTATAATGAAAGATAATGGTTGGTCTTTAATTTATATAAAGAGATTTAGTTTTAAAATTAATAACTAGTTGATATAGTATAAAAAGAAGCTAACTCAATATAAATTTATAAGACTAAGTTAAATCTTCATACCCAGCTCATTCATCACTTGAGTAAGTGAAATATACAAATCCGACAAGACAATAATCCCTTTCATGTAATTGGTTTTTTAATCTGACCCACATAAAACAAAAAAAATTCCTCCTAATATCACAATTAAAACCCAAACTCATAGCCGTGTATCTATCTCAACCTAGTATGCAAATATATTGAACCAAAGGTCAAAAAATTTAAATAATATACCAAATGATAAACACATCAAAGTTTTAATTATATTTTTTATTAATCAACAATATCTACCCTTATAATTTTACCTAGGGTTTAAATTTTGGCCCAAGACAAACTAATATTTAATCTCCAACTTAGTATTTTAAGTATGTCATAAATAACACACATAATTTAAGAACTCAGGATTGAATACCTAAAAATGGAAAAGAGATAAAATTCAAGGCTACTTAACCCAAGGTTTTAGGTTTATATGCTTGGTTTTGTGGTTAGCCGAGTCATACACAAGGCTGAGTATTTAGCCCATTTTTGTTAAAATTTCATAATAATGAAACCAACATAAAACCTTAGTAAAATGTTTACCAGTATTCATCCATATATTCCAACTATGAATTTAAATACAACACAAACCTAGTAAATGAAATAAACTATGCCAAAATTTTGAATTGTTTCTTCTAGCTCAAAACCCTTGTTTCCTTTCTACATGTCATGCTATGCCATCCAGGCCTCCTTTCTCCTCATTTTATTCTCTTCCATCTTAACAAAACTCCCAAACTTCCTAGAAAAATAATGACCAAGTTGATGCATGTAAAGAAATGACTAACAAAAATAAAGAGTCATCCTTATTTTTCTCATCCAATAATCTAAAAATCCATGATTGTTTGCATAATTTATTGTTAACTCAAGTCAATGAATATTTAAAAGACCCTAATCTCAAACCTTATCATAATTAACCAATATAATAATCCATTTAAACATTATGATTATTGATAAAGAAAATGACTTCCACTAAAGTCTTAATGCATGATAACAATGACTTCTTTAAACCCTATAATCACTATAGTTGTTAATAATGAGCTATAACTTTTTAATATCGACTTAACAAAATTCAAACAAACATCATAAAATTTAATCAATATAATGATGCTACCCATTATCATTTAAACAATAAAACTTCTAATATTCATTATACACTGCAACTAGTGTCATTAACTTAGAAAATGGTTAATAACAATGCCATCAACTTCTTCAAATTCATTCTAACATTAATAATAATAATAATAAAAATAATAATAATAATAACCTTCTAAGCATGATATTTAACAATCAATATTAACTCACAAAGCAAACCAGGAAATAGAGTCCATCCAACCCATTAACAATGTATTAATACATGATAATTCAAAGACACTCATTTACATCCATAATAGTAGTGGGTCATAATAAGGACATACATGGATTCATTTACTTGTTAAATTAACATCACACATGAAATAAAATAACTACAACTACCATAAGTGAAATCACACAACTGGATCAACATAAGCATCAAACAATAATCAAGATCATCATAGAATGTATATTAGCAGTCATTTAAATGTAGATAACACATTAGGAGTCAAAGACATATATCTAAATAAAATTGATCAAAGCATTTTAAACTATTTTTTGTGTGCATGGGTTGCTATTTCTTTAATCTATCATCTCCCAACACCTCCATCTATTCCACCCTCTCCAATGGTGTCATCCCTCCATCACACTTTGAGGGATGGATCTATCTTTCATCCATCACACAAAAATGAAGGTAGTTATCTCAAAACATTTAAAATCTATAATATACTATTATAATAAACTAATAAATATGATCATCATGTACATAATATAAAGGTACAACTAACTCCATAGCTAATAATCATGTGAATTAAGCAACATATAACTCTCCATAAATCAACATGTGAAATCTATTTAAAATAATATAATATTTGGTCAAATAATAACCATAAAATCCACTAATAAAATAGGTTGTTAGGTCTAGATAAAAATTGGGATGTGACACGCAATCTTTGAGATATATTCCTACATGCATGAGTCTTTAAACCCTATATTTTGCATGTAATGACTGATTTATTGTACAAACCCTAATCCTCCATGTAAATAGGGCATCTATTTGATATGATTTGAAAAGTGTGTTTGTTATTAGAGTAGGTTAGACATCTTCAACACCCCATTATAAAGAGAGTTGCCTACATACCAATACTCTAAAGAAGGATCAAGCCTAATGTATTTCTCCCCACCTAAGTGCTAGTGCAAGTGCAAGTGATACTAGTATGATAGTGACCTTGAGTTCCTTGAATATGCTGGAGACTATAAATATAGGTTATTTAAGCTTAGGTATGTTGTATATGGTAGTATGCATAAGTAAGGCAGAATAAGAATTGATAACCTTGATTTTGCACAACTTGCTCTAAGTTTGATTGCATATTTTTCATTTGACTTTCATCTAGTGGTTATAGGGCTAAAATTCATGTATTTATATTGTTATGTTTCTTGTGCAAGTGATAAAAGAGGTCTAGGAAAACCCTATAAAGTTTTAGTTTTTAAAATATATCCATTTATGAAAACATAAGGAAAAAGACATCAATACCACTTTGGGGACACTAGTGCCATGTGGCAGTAGTGTCTTTATTATGGTGCTAGTGTCTAACTTGTAGAACACTAGGCACAAAGGGCCAAGATCAGGAAATGAGGGTCTAAGACTATTTAGGGTTGACTAGAGGTGCCTATGCCTTACATTAAGGTTGGATAAGTGTGATAATAGGTTATAAGATAGGTCTATGGATAAGTTAGGGATAGGTAGTCTCAATTATCACTCTTAACACTTAAATACCACTTTTAGGTGATTATATTTGCCCTCCTAATTTATTCTATAAATTCAAGAAAGTGAAATGACTAATATAAAGGAAAAATAACTGTACCTAAACTTACTTAGGAGGTGAAACCCATGAAGCTAGGTATGAGTAATTGAAATTAGGTTTGAGTATGTGAATCATTATGCAATGCATGTCCAAGAAATTAAATGTGCATAAGTTAGTCCTTAATCAAAATAAAAATACTAAATTGAGTAAAGAACTAAAACTAAGAAAAACTAGGTAAAGATATAGGAGAGAAGAAAGGAATGAATACACCTCACTAGGTATGCAAACCAATGCATAAAACTGGTAACAACCTATGTGTTCACATTTATATAGCAATCAATTAGTGAATAACTTGTATTGAGATGATGGATTACTCAATCCTCATGTGTGGGTAGTTTAATAACTCAATCCAATTTTCAATACATCATTGCTCATCCTTACTTGGTGGATCATGACCTATGAATAGCTTGGATTATACCGATGGTGTGTGTTATTACCCAAATTTTCACCCTAGAGAAGGTCTATCGAGCCTTTTCAATTTTGGATAACATGGAGACAATTCTAGGCTTTGGGTGGCCTAATAGGTGGATTGAATATCTAAGATATAGGTATAACTCCCATTTATGTATCCATTAGGATCAGATTACTACACTACTCTCTTGTAAGGGAAAAGGGAGAAGGATAACATGAAATAAACCTAAATAAGGAGGTAATATACAAAATTAATTAACCTTTACCAACCATCTACATGTACACATCAACCATGAAACTAGTTTGAACATATGTTACTCCTAAGCTAAATTTCTTACATCAATGTTTCAATGTGAAGGTTATGATGGATGATTGGGTTACAATAACTAAGCAATAGGTCTAAGATGACACTAATGAGTATAAAACCACACTTAATCCTTACATCTCACTTGAATACTTCACATGACCTACAAGAAAATATTTCTAACTTTATATAGATGTGTTAGGGATCAACCAACAATAGATTACACTTGTGAAAGCAATAAACGCGAAAATAAATCAGATAGACAAGTAATTAGAATGAAATAATAGCAAGAACAAGAGATACAAGAAACCACCCTGAAAACTTGTATTAACAAACTCTTTACAAAAGGAATACAATTGAAGAAACTTCTTTCTTCCACACCTCTCCTAGATGTATAGATCTCTCACTAGATCTCTATTCCTCAAAAGCTCTCTCTCTCAAGAACAATCAACTCCAACAAACCTGGATTGATTCAATTCTGTAATGTTCTTTTACACACCAATTCTTCTACAATAATACAATAAGCTAGGAAGATCTAATTCTACATATAGAATTAAGAAACTTGAGCATGCACTTCTAACAAACAGTTAAGCCACTTGAACAAGGGCTCTAAAAATAATATTGCTAATAATAGAGACGCGAGCTTAAGACTACAACTCAAACTCATCATGCAAACACTCGCTTCTATCCTCGAAAATAGCTTTTTAGACACACAGGTAACCGACGTCGATTCCTGCTGCTTGCCTGTGATCGCTGCCGACTGACCCACTACCGACGTTGGTCGCTCCTAACTGACACCAGTGTCTGTGTAGACCCGAACTGCTAAAGTGTGCTCTTTGGTGAAGCTTTTAGCTCCACACCCTAACAATCTCCCACTTGGAGATAAACAGTTGCACCAGTACCTATACAACATCTTCTAGCTCCTCCATCTTCAACTCAATCATGAAGACCAACAAAAGTTGAATGAAGATTCAAATTCTCCTTTGTAACCAGCTTGGTTAACATATCAGTAGGATTCCTATCCGTATGGATCTTCTTCAGCTTCAACTCACCATCTTCCAATACCTGTTGTATGAAGTGATACCTTAGCTATATGTGCTTTGTTCTTGAATGAAAGGCTAAATTCTTAGCCAAATGGATTGCACTCTGACTGTCACTATACAATCTACAACTCTCATGCTCCATACCAAGCTCATCCATGAACCGTGTCATCCATATCATCTCTTTGCTAGCTTCTGTGGCTGCAATATACTCTGCTTCTATAGTTGACAAGGCAACAACCTTTTGCAACTTAGATATCCAGCTAACCACTGTTCCACCTATAGTGAAAACATAACTTGTAGTGCTCCTCCTACCATCTAGATCACCTGCAATATCTGAATCTACATAACCATGTAGAGAAGTATCTGAACCTCCATAGCACAAGTGCTTACTGCTGGTTCCTCTCAGATATCTAAGGATCCACTGAACTGCTTTCCAATGTTCCTTACCTGGATTGGCCATATACTTACTTACCACTCCTACTGCTTGGGCAATATCCAGTCTAGTACACACCATTGCATACATCAAACTCCCTACTATGGAAGAATATGGAACCTTACTCATGTACTCTACCTCATTATATGAATTCAGACATTATTCTTTACTCAGCTTAAAATGTCCAGCCAAAGGTGTGCTTACTGGTTTAGCGTCCTGCATATTGAACCGTTTCAACACCTTGTCCACATAATCTTCTTGAGACAATATCAACCTGTGATTTTTCATGTCTCTCTTAATGCTCATGCCAAGGATTTTCTTTGCTACTCCCAAATCCTTCACAGCAAATGTTTGAGCTAATTTCACCTTAAGCTCAGAGATATCCTGCATGTGTGATCCTGCAACCAGCATATCATCTACATATAACAATAGAATAATATATCTACAGTTATCAAATCTCTTGAAATACACACAATGGTCAGATTGACACTTACTGTAGCCATGCTCAGTCATAAACCTATCAAATTTTAAGTACCATTGCCTAGGAGCTTGCTTGAGGCCATACAAGCTTTTCTTCAATCTGCACACAAACTTCTCCTTACCTTTGACCTCAAAACTTTCTGGCTGTTCCATATAAATTTTTTCATCCAAATCTCCATGAAGAAACGTTGTCTTAACATCTAGCTGCTCAAGATGCAAATCCTCAAAAGCAACCAAAGACAATACAACCCTTATGGAAGTCATTTTAACAACAAGAGAAAAAATCTCACCAAAGTCAATACCTGGCTTTTATGCAAATCCTTTTACTACCAATCTAGCCTTATATCTTATCTATCCATTCTCACCTTCTTTCAACCTGTAGGTCCATCTGTTCTTGAGTGTTCTCTTACCAACTGGCAATTCAACTAAATCCCATGTTTGGTTCTCTTTTAAGGACTCCAACTCCTCAATCATGCCATGCTCCCACTGACTCTTGGACTCCACCTGTATTGCTTCTTCAAAACTCTCTGGTTCTCCACCATTAGTTAGCAATAAATAAAATAAAGAAGGAGAATATCTAATTGGAGGCTTACTCACCCTTTCTAACCTCCTGATGGGTGTCTGAGATTCGTTCACAACACGTTGTCCTCCCAAATTCTTTGATAGTGACCGACCTCAGTCACCTCCAGACCTGTTACTGGCTGACGCTGGTTCTGTCTGACCGACCTTAGTTCCTGTCCTGTCGACGTCGATCTCTGTACGGCCGATGTCAGTTTCTTTATTGCCGACACCGGTTCCTAACCTGTCGACGTCAGTCTCTGTGTTTTCCTGCAAGTGATTATTTCTTTTTCCCAAGAGCTCATCTTAGACTTTCACCTCGTGCAATTCACCATTGCTCTACTCAGATTGATTCAGCTTCCTTAGCTGATCACAATACATCACTCTGTCGTTAAAAACAACATCACAGCTCCTAATTACCTTGTTAGTTTCTAGATTCCACAATCTATAACCAAAATCATCTGAGCCATAGCCAATAAGCGTGCACCTCATAGACTTAGCATCAAGCTTCTTTCTATCTTTTTTATCTATGTACACAAAGACTTCACAACCAAAAACTTTGAGATATGAGAGATCAACCTTTTTACCTATCCATGCCTCTTCTGGAATTCCACCATCCAGAGCTGTAGAGGGTCCTCTATTAATCAGGTATACTACAGTGTCAACAGCTTGTGCCCAAAACTATAAGGGCAAACCAGCATGCAATCTCATACATCTTGCATGCTCCATTATTGTCCTATTCATCCTTTCAGCAATTCCATTCTGCTGAGGTGTCCTTGGAACTGTCCTTTGCCTGTAGATTCCATGCATATAGCAATAATCTCTGAACTTATTACTGTAGAACTCACCGCCATTGTTAGATCTTAGGCACTTCAATATTTTACCTATTTCATTCTCAACCATAGCTTTCCAAATCTTGAAAGTCTCAAATACATCAGATTTTCTCCTAATACAATAGATCCATACCTTTTTTGTAGCATCGTCTATGAAAGATACATAGTATTGTGATCCTCCAATGGAAGCAACTTGAGCCGGTCCCCACACGTCTGTGTGAACAAGCTACAACTTATGCCTCTTCTTAGTAGACCCAGTCTTGAGAAAACTAACCCTTTTCTATTTTCCAAATACACAGTGCTCACAAAACTCTAGATCTATGCCTTTTAAATCTGAAAGCATACCTTTGGACTTAAGAATTGACATCCCCTTCTCACTCATGTGGCCAAGCCTTGAGTGCCACAATTTAGCATCCACATCTGAAGTAGATAATACAGAAGGAGATTTGTTAGTAACACAATTACACAAATAGATAGTACCTTCTCTCTTACCTCTGGCCATAACAAGTGCACCCTTGGTCACCTTCCAAGATTCTGTTGTGAGAGTTACTGTACAACCCTCATCCCCTAACTTTCCTGTAAAAATCAAATTTCTCTTCAAGCTAGGAACATGCATCACATCTCTCAACACCCATGTGTTGCTATTCTGCATCTTCAGCTGCACTTTACCTTTACCAATTATTTTACAGGGCTCATCATCCCCTAGATACACTATTCCAAAATCTCCATGGATATAGTCACTGAAATATTCCCTGTTAGGGGTAGCATGAAAGATGCACCAAAATCTAATACCCAAGATTTTATATTATTATGCAGAGAGAAAATTAAAGCATCTTGTGTAATACCTGCAACCTTGGCTTCTTCCTTTCCTTCGTGCTGATTGTCTTCCTTAGGCTTTGACCAACAATCTCTACTTATGTGCCCCATCTTTCCACAATTTTGCCATTTCTGGATTTATATCTGCCTTTCCCCTTAGATTTGGATCTTGATCTGCCTTTCTTGCTCTTCTCTTTCTGCCTTCCCTTGCTCTCAAAACTTAAAGCATTCCCAGATGTCTCTTCTATGCTTTTCCTGCATATTTCTTCATTCAAGATAACACTAACAACATCCTCTACTTTCAAAATAGTTGATGCAGATGCAGTATTACTTACTGCCATTACTAAGCCATGCCAACTTTCAGGCAAAGAACATAATATTAAAAGAGTTTTTATTTCATCATCAAACATTATATTGACTAAACTCAATTGATTCACAATTCCATTGAAATCATTCAGATGAGTAGAAACAGATCCACCTTCATTCATATGCAAATTAAATAACTGCTTCATAAGATATACCTTATTGAAAGCTGAGGGTTTTTTATACAAATTTGCTAACGTAGTCATCAACTCTACCGTAGACTTTGCCTGTGATAAATTAGATATCACAGTGGATGCTAGACTCAGTCTTATAGACCCCAGAGCCTTTCTGTCAAGAACTTCCCATTCTTCATCCTCCATGTCTTTGGGCTTCTTTGCAACCCCACCTAACGGTAAGTAGAGATCTTTCTGATACAAATAATCCTCTATCTGCATTCTCCAATGTTGGTAATTTTTGCCATTGAACTTTTCCATTCTCAATTTATTTTCATCTGCCATTGCTTCTCCCACTCAAACAAAAATCCCTGTGAGAACCTGTAATCAATACACACTACACAGATCTAAACCACCTGTTAGTGAACCTGAGCTCTGATACCACTTGTTGGTATCAGCTCTTGAACCTTCAACCATGGCTTTGATACCACTTGTTGGGGATCAACCAATAATATATTACACTTGTGAAAGCAATAAATGCAAAAATAAATCAGATAGACAAGTAATTAGAATGAGATAATAGCAAGAACAAGAATACAAGAAACCACCCTGAAAACTTGTATTAACAAACTCTTTACAAAAGGAATACAATTGAAGAAACTTTTTTCTTCCACACCTCTCCTAGATGTATAGATCTCTCACTAGATCTCTATTCCTCAAGAGCTCTCTCTATCAAGAACAATCAACTCCAACAAACCTGGATTGATTCAATTCTGTACTGTTCTTTTACATACCAATTCTTCTACAATAATACAATAAGTTAGGAAGATCTAATTCTACATATAGAATTAGGAAACTTGAGCATGCACTTCCAACAAATAGTTAAGCCACTTGAACAAAGGCTCTAAAAATAATATTGCTAATAATAGAGACGCGAGCTTAAGACTACAACTCAAACTCATCATGCAAACACTCGCTTCTATCCTCGGAAATAGCTTTCTGGACGCACAGGTAACCAACATTGGTTCCTGCTGCTTGCTTGTGACCGCCGTCAGCCAACCCACTGCCGACGTCGACGTCTTTACAACTACACCTGACCGACGTCGGTCACTCCTGACCGACGCCGGTGTCTATGTAGACCCGAACTACTAAAGTGTGCTCCTTGGTGAAGCTTTTAGCTCCACACCCTAACAAGGTGTTAAAATAAGACATGTCAATAGAGACTAAGAAAATCACTTAACAAGATCAACTATCTATACATATGTACTTAGTACAACTATACTTAGTTGGAGTATTTTTTACAAAGCTAAATAAGTTTATATATATATATATATATATATAAGAGAATCAAAGAGAGTGTTAAAGAAAACATTGGAGAGGCTTATGAGAAGTTTCATCTCAAAAGGAACAATTTACAAACAAGAGGAATCTACAAGTAGGTAGTTATGAAGTGTTATATCAACATGTGCATACTTGACATGATCTTATTTTCATCAAGGATGGCATAGAGTAATTCCTAGTCTTTTTTGTATGACTTATCAACCTCATTATGCAACTGCATATTCTTGATTCAAGAGGAGTTACAAATTTTATCTTAATACTTAGCCTAATTGATCATGCCTATTGAGGTATGTCATTTTACCTTGTATGGAACCTTCTTGATCATCTTGACACCTGATCCATACCCTTTGAGATACATCTAGTGGAACCAATCTCTTGGACTCTCTCTTTGCATGAAGCTAGTAGGGCTACTTATAGCCTTATTGTGAAACTTTGCACTCAATTTATGCTCATAAAACTCCTTAGATGTCTTCAAACACATGTTTAGAATCCAATAAAGTTCTTGGATGATTAATCATACCTATCTGTGGTGCTTACAATCCTTCTTTAAACTTATTATTTTACCATTGTGTAGGTAGGAAGATTTTCTTCACTAAGGCCTAATTTCTTACTTGAAAACCATGATGGATCATCATAAGCACCTTATAAAAGACTTATAGAGACTCACATACCTTTATATAGACCTAGAGAACCTTACAAAATGATAAAAGGGCTTGCATACAACTCTATACTTCAAAATAAGACTACAATCTACAAATTTAAGCCATTTTAGGCCCATTTCCATACTACTTTGCTCTCACACAAGCCACTGATACCTTGTTTAGATGCCCATGGGGTATAAAGAGGTCACAAAAGTATTTTCAAGTCTAAACCATTTCCTTTGGGGGAATTTGATTCCCAAACTCCTCTATTGGGTATTTATGAGGGTTTTGATAAGGTTTTAGGCTTGTTTCCTTCTTAGGGATTATTCATAAAAAATAGATCCCCAAGATACCTCTAAATACCACAATGTTTGAGGGTATATACCTCTCCATAATCTCTAAATATTATTTAAGACCAATCATATCCTCATTCATGTTTCAATTAAAATAACATTCTATCTCGAACTCCTCTTGAAGTTAACATAGGGTTTGGAGTGACCATCTATCTTAACGATTGTTTATCTAGGTGGGGACCTTGATTCATGAGCAAATGACCTAAGTTTGAAGTATAATACCCCCTTAACCTCCTCCAATAAGAATTTTACACCATGAAACTTCCAAAACATGGTCCCACATGAAATAAGTATACTCTCAGGTGACATGCCTAGGTTTTGTGAGCTTGAGAGAGAATAGGTAGTGGAAAAGGATGTGAGAGTGTTTATTTTAGATCTAAATTTCTCCATAAGTTTTGTGTCACCCTATATAAAGTGTGCAGGTGAATCTCTCCCATTATTGATACTCACACCTATAGGTCTCTATCTAAGTTTGTCACATGTTTAGGTCTAATAATACTTCTTTTTGAGTTCTTAGTCTCCTCATGAGGGATTTAAACACCTATACCATGTTTTTTATGAGGTATCATAGCCTTCCTTGACCTAATAATCAAACCAAAACTATATTTTCTTCATGCTTTGGTATAAGTAAGGTTTTAGGTCTTCACTTTAGCCTATGACTACCATATTGAGAATTTAGGCTCTTCAGTAGGATTCTTAACACTTTATTGACCTTTAGAGAATGTTGGAAGTTTGTCGATGATATTTTACCATTATATAAGTTTTCCCATCACTTAACTATCCTTCACCATGATCCCCCACTTTATTACAATCTTATAAACCCCAATTTCCATGTAATATTGCATATTAGCTTTACACATTTGAAGACAGCGTTAAAATTTCCCCATTAGGTCTATAGGTGTTAATTAGGTCTTTCCTTATTCAAGGGGGATTTATCCATATTCAATATTATTTCCTTATTAATAATATTTTAGGCATATTTATATTCTTAAATATCTTTGATTATAATCTACTTGTCTCCTACTTAGCATAAAAATGCATTCTTCTCCATCTTTAAAATGCAGGCTTGTATGTCTTACTCAAGATTATATGTAAAGGTTTAAGCTTGGGATTTGTTAGAGTTTAAGAGTGAGTCTTCAACTCACTGATCACCATTTATCTAAATTACACACATCCCCACACTATTTTTCCATAGTTCCCACACCTTATTTAACCCTTGAACTCCATCATTCAACACAAGGATTATTACATTTTATTGTAAATGTAGAGCTATAGGTTTGCGGATTTATAGGTCTATAATTAGGATTTTTAAACCCCTTATGGTGTGTGTTTTCATCATCACTACCCATAAAATTGTTGGAGTGTTGTCAATGATATCATGGTGATGTCATGAAGGTGTCATGCTGAGTGGATGAAGAGCCTTAATTATCTATGTGGTAATGACAAAGTTTGTAGTGTGTTTGTTTTAATATGATTGAGGAAGGTTTGGTTGATCTTTAGAGTTTACATGCTAGAGATGTTCAAGGATAAGCATGTAGTATTGAGCATGTTCAAGGGATCCTCTAAGATTATATCTATGCTTTGAGATCTTGTGTGCATAAGTGTAATTCATCTGGTTGTTCATAGTTTTCATTTAAGACAATTTGGGTCTAGTTGTAGAAAATTTGAGTAGGTAGTTTGATGACATCCCCATTGCCACATGGGAATGAGTCAAGAGGATCTGGTCATATGGTTATGATAGTATTAGTACCTAGTTTTTATGAACCATATCTCAAGTTATGTGTTGAAGTTCATTCAAATATATGAGGGTACAAAGTTCACTTTTCAATCAAAATTCAGAGTTTTCCCATACATAGCCAGATTTCTATATGGCCAAAAAGCGCTGAGTAAGCAATTTGATGATGAAATATCTCACACATGTGGATGTTTTAGGAGAAGGGGATCATATGCTTTTATTCAATTTTGAGCCTAGTTTATTTTTGCTAAAGTTTAGAATGTGATAAAGCATGTCAAAATATGTGCATACATAAATTTGGGCTCCTAAGTAGTTTGTTTATGTTTTCCCATACTTAGCCAATTTTGTAATATGGAAAGAATAGTCGAGTAAGAATTTTTATGGTGATATATCTTGCATATGTGAAGGTGTCAAGAGAAATAGATAATATGGGTTTGTTTAGTTTTGAGCATATTTAATTTTTTCTAAATTTGATATCATGTGCTAAAGCATGACAAAAGTTATGCAGGAGAAAAGTTGGCCTCTCAAGTAGGTTTTGACATAGTTAGCTCTATGATAGAAGATTTTGAGAAGGAATTTTAATTGTTTTATATCTCACATGCATGAGGGTTCTAAGAGTTATTTGTTATATGGTTGGATTCTCTTATGTGAGGAGATCATCTGGTCCAAATTTGAGATCATGCATCAAAGCACAAAATAAGTTACTAAGTTTTAAAAATGGCTACTCAAGCATATTGAAAGGGTCACCATACTTAGTAATTTATACACAAGTTAAAACTCACCAAGATTGATGGTGCACATTACTCTAAGATGTTAGGAAGCAATAATATGAGGACAAATTCATAAAGTTTATTTGATTGAGTAAAAGTAAAATATAAGGATTCAATGGTGAGTGGGTGTTCATATAGATTAATTAAATGGTGAGCATTGATCATTAAAGACCTGACTAATCCATATAGATAGAGGGATCGTGTTGAGTCAAAGTATCCAAATTACACTAGATAAGGTCAATTGTTAGATGTTTAACATTTGGCTTTGGTAGACTATGTGATAATGTTCAGACAATATTAATGGTGTGAGATTGATCCAAAGCTGAGAGAACATGAGATTCGAGCATTGTGTTCAAAGGTTAATTATGATTGTTTGAATTTAAATATTTGAATTTAACATAGGGAAAAACTATATCTTTGTATTTTATCCAGATATTTTGATAGAAGTTCAATTTATTGGTGATGTAAAAATAAAATATGGAGAGGACTCCATAGTGCATCTAATGAACCTAATTTAAAAATTTAGAAGTGTGTACAGTCAAATATATTAATGTTCAAAGTTGACTGTGTGTTCAAAATTATTCTACAAGTGACTCAAGAAGGATGTTTAAGCCTATATTGATGTTGTTTTGATGTCTCATGATGACTTTGATATTGTGGAGTATTATAGACTTCATGAGGATGCTCTGTATAGATTTTGGATGTGTGTTCAATCTATCTTGAGTATGAACAATGCTTAAGAAGTTGATTATATGTTTGGTAATGTTGTTCCTATATATAAGGTCTCTATTTGAGTTGTTTAAGAATACATATAGGTGATAAAAGATGAATTTGATCATTTGAGGATGTCAAAAGGGACACAATGAGTGGACTCATGTATTTAAAAGTGGACCTATGTTCTTTTTTAGATCGATGAAGTGTTAAATGGGTGAATAGGTCTCTATGAGACATATAAGAGCTACAAGGACCTTATTAAAAGGTGTATTTTCTTAAGGGTGACCCATAGATGCTATGGATGACCTATGAAGATTGTATTGAGATATGTCTTAATGAGTTAATTACCTTAAGGGTTAAGGCATGCCTACTAGTTTAGTGATTATCATGATTTTTCTATAAATAGTGGAACCAAATGTGTTGGTTTCTAGACTTTTAAGAATTAAATGAGGGAATGTAAGTGTGGAGCCAAGTAAAGGAGATAACCTTTGAAAGAGAAGGTATAGGTTAATGAGTACTAGTAGATAGAGAAGACGATTAGACATGTTATTTTGAATAAGGTGTTGAAGGTGATCACATAATTCATTAGACCTAATAAGCCTAGAAGAGGTAGAATGGGTAAGTATGCTCAAGAGGCTATTTGAGAGAGACTTGGGAGAGATTTTAGAGAGGCTTGTGTGTGTGAATTAGGAAGATAAAAAGGAGTGGAGTGCCCTATGGATGAGCTAATGAGAAGATCAATTTGATGACCATTTGTATGACCTGTTGGTCATAATTTTATTGGCATAATAGTTCTCTTGTTGTTTGAGTATGAGTGAAGGTAAAGAGTGATAATCAAAGGTCTATCATCAGGTGTTGAAGACATCAATACAGAGGTGGATGTGTTCATAGGTGTTGTTTTGGGTACTCAACGTCTAAAGGGGTTGTTTCCTCCTTACAAGGTGAAACTTGATAAAAGTCTAGTTGTTGTGGGTGCTCAACTAGACAGGTGTAGTAGTTCCTTGTGGGATTTCAATCTCACTAAAATCAGGAATGGTAGTTCCTTGATTAGTAGCTTGTTAGAGTAAATTAGTTTTTGTTATTACAGGATAGTAGTCCAATTATAGGTTCCAATAGGTTTTATTCTCTAAGAGGGTTTCCCATGTATGTCATGTGTTATGTGATTGATCTTGTTTTATCTCTCTTATTAACTATTATGAATGATGGGTATGCTTCATGAATGCTTATGGTAAATGATTAAGTGTTTTTAAAGATTAGAATTTAAATTGGATTATTTGGGCTCACTTATTCACCGCCCCCTTAGTGGATTGTACCTCTAACAATTGGTGTCAGAGTGGGTCCTTTGGAGGAAGACTAATAACTTGAAGGTGATCCTAAGTAGGTACAAAGATGGCTAAGTAGATGAAGAAATAAAATTAATAGTGGAAGGTTGTGATCAAGGCACTTGAAGAACATATATGTATTTTGAAGAAAAATGCCAAAGAGGATGAGAATGTTATCAATGATCTCAAAGTTTAGATAATATATGTCAAGACAAGTTTATGTTCAAAAGAAAAGAACATCATTTTTGATAAAGAAGCTTACCATAATAGTAGAGAAGTTGACATCTAGGAAGAATAAGTTGATCTAGAAGCTAAGCTCATGAGTGCACATAGTGAACTAAAGGAGCAAAAGAAGAAGAATCATAAAATGAGAAATATGATCAAAAGTCTTGAAGCATAAGTTAGTTATCTTGAGGTAATTTTGATAGAGAAAGCATGTAGAATAAAGGATGACATGGCTAATGAAGCTAAGAGTGATAAAAAGACTATCTAAGTTCTCAGAGGTTAGTTAATGGATGTAATTTTAAATGTAATATCTAAAGAGGATGAGAGAATTCAATTGGAAACCAAGTTAGGTTCATTAATGGATGAGCATGAGCAATTTTTTTCAAGATAACAAAGCTTAAAGAAGATCAAAAAAAATTAGATCAGATCAAGAGCAATGAAAGAAGGTCTATTAAAAAACCAAATGCTTCAAGGTATGATATTTTATTTCAAGGCCATTGTTATACATGTAATAAATATGGTTATAGAGTTGAGGACTATGGAATGAATTCAGTCATGTATGGACATTCATGGAGCTATGATAGAAGGATTTTTTATCCAAAGATTGATCACAGTTCAAATACACCAAAAGGTACAAATGATGTTATTTGTTTTAGTTGTCATAAGAGTGGACATATTTCTAGATTCTATCCAAATAATGTTAAGAGGTCTTCAAGATATGTCAAAGGATATATAACTCTTAAAAGGCTTGAGAAAGGACAAATTCAGGTATGGAAACCAAAGGTAATCATTGCCAATTATTTTAGTCATAAGGTTGATAAGAAAGTTTCTCTAGAAGGTTATGTTGTAGATTAGTCTAAACTCAAAGGTCATGTTGGTAAGTTGGATACAAATGATGAGAAGAGTCAAACTATGGTATGGAGACCTGAGGTAGTAAATACTAAGGATACTAATCTTGTTGTGTCTAAGAGTCTTGATGGATTCATTGCCAATGTGGAAAAGGGATCATAAGTGAAGGAAAGTCAAGAGTTTCTATTGTTATCATTTGGTTACAAGTTTAAAGAAGAGAATATGTCAACTATCCAAATAGAAAAAGAAAAAGAAAATTTAGTTCAAGTCAAGCTGAAGGAGAAATCCAAGGTGTTGATTGAGGCTAGTTCTACGCCTAAGAAGAAGAAGAATATCTATCAATATTAGATGACCAAGGAGGAAAGAGAATATGAGTTGTGGGCAACTCCTAGTTTCACATTGTTTTAGGACATTGTGGGTCAGGTTGTTTCTATCTAGGATTCAAAGAGACACTTGTCAGTTATAAGAAGCTTGGTGGCTATCACATCTTATTTGATGAGATGGTATGAAAATAAGGTATGTTTATGCATTATTTTTATATATCTTTTGTTGAAGAAAAGAAGCTTGTAAAGAATCTTAGTGATCCTATCTTGAGAAGGAATTAGCTTGTTGATCATGGTTTGGATGACATGGTATAAAGTATTTGAAGACTTGTTGAAGATGTCATGTTCCTAATGAAGCATGAAGAGGGAGCTTTGTAATTGGTCAAGTCCTAGGATCAAAGGACTGAGTAGTTGAATTTAAGAAATAAGGTGTAGAAAAGAAATTTTTTGTGCTCAAGATGATAATTCCAATCATATAAAGTCTTTGTTTAAGGGGAAGAAACAAGTTGATGAGCTTGTTCTAGAGATTTGTGAAGGAGATATTATGCAAGATAAGTATGGGTGTTTCCAGATGGCATAATGAGTTTTATGTAATGTCAAGAAATTTTTGGTGCTTAGAAAGGTCTATGCATTTATTTGTGATGTGCTCTAGGTACTTTTTTGGTTTGAAGGTATGTTTGTGCCAATTGAATATTTTTGAGTGCTCTCAATTTTTGGCTTAAAGGCAAGCAAGCCTAAAATGGGTTATATGAATTCTACGTTATAAAAGTTATAGTGGCTCAATTTTTGTTCCATAAGTGTGTGATGGGTGTCTCCAGGTGTGCAAGAAGTTTTAAAGGTGTACATTAACCAAAAGGAGGTTTATTGACCCTATTTGTTTTGAGATCTAGGGTTTTAGGCTATGCTAAAAACATGGTTTTCCTTGTAAATTAAGGTCTAAGTATTATTAATATGTTTAATGTGCCAAATGGTTGGTCAAATGAATTTTCACATAGAATTCAAAGGTTTGTGGTTCTCAAGTTATTCAAGTGTTTGTCAATATGGAGGGCTAATTGGCTAGTAGGTTTGTGAAGGAAGTATATTTCAAACGATGATCCTGGTAATGAAAATTGGTGAGATTTATGGGGCATATTATAGTGCTCTAGATATTTATTTTCAAGTCTTTAATATATGTCTCCTAAAAATTATGGGCTCTGCAAGTTCTAGGTAGGGCTATAAGGAGGCTAGACAAGCCTAGTTTGAAGAAGAGTGATTTTCACTCAGTTTATCCAAAATAGAAAGGTATGTGTGTTTAAAGGTGAGTTATAAATTTATTTTGGTGCATATTTCCCATTTGGTGAGTGGTATGAATTTTTTTTTGTGGTCCTTATGGTAGCTTAAGAGAGAAGGCTAGTAAGCATATATGGTGATTCTTCATGGTGTGTGGAGATCTGAAGATGTTCAAAAGATGAAATTAATAAAATTTATTAGGGGAAGTCCCTCTCAAATGTTTCTTGATATGTTACATCATATTTATATGGTTTTGTGTGTTCTTTATTCATTAGTTACAATGCTTTATTAAAGAGAGTGTTGGCATGGAGCAAGAAGTTGTTTGTTAAGGCAAAAAGAGGTAGGCTCAAGGTAAGGGGGATTTTGTATCATATTTTTAAGATGGTTCTTATTATTAGTTTGTGCCCACTTTTTCATTGTGTCAAAGGGGAAGAAATTTCCTGTTGTGGAAAGTCCCTATTGTGGGAGTGCTTGAAGAGAGAAGGTGAGTTATATATTGTTGTATATGATGGTTGTTGACACAAATGACAAAGGGGGATATTTTTGGATTTTTTTGGTGATGTCATGAAGTTTTATTGGTGAGTGGATGAATATCATTTATTGTATATGTGGCAATGACAAGTGTGCAATGTGCTTGTTTTATTATGCTTGAAGAAGGCTTGGTTGATCTTTAGAGTTTGCATGGAGAGATATGTTCAAGGATGATCATGGAGTATTAATCATATGAAAATGCTCCTTTAAGATGATATATATGCTTTGATATCTTGTGTGCATAAGTGGAATTCATCTGTTTGTTCATAGTTTTCATTTAAGATAGTTTGGGTCTAATGGTAAAAAATTTGAGTAGGTAGTTTGATGACATCACTATTGTCACATGGATATAAGTCAAGGGGAATTGGTCATATGTTTGTGATAAAATTAGTCCCTAGTTATTATTTTATATATCTCAAGTCATGCATTGAATCACATTAAAATATATGAGGGTACAAAGTTGGCTTCTCAATCATAATTCATTATTTTCCCATACTCAGCGAAATTCGCATATGGCCAGATTGAGCTGAGTAAGCAATTTGATGATGGAATATATTACACATGAAGATATTTTATGAGAAAGGGATCATATGGGTTTATTAAATTTGGAGCCTAGTTTATTTTTGATAAATTTTAGATCATGAAATAAAGTGTGTCAAAATATGTGCATATGCAAAGTTAGGCTTCCAAGCAGTTTGATTATGTTTTCCCATACTTAGTCAATTTTACAATATGGAAAGAAGAGCTGAGTAAGAATTTTTATGGTGTTATATATTTCATGTGTGAATGTCTAAAGATAAATTGATAATATGTGTTTGTTTAATTTTGAGCATAATTAATTTTAGCTAAATTTTAGATCATGTGTTAAAGTACACCAAAAGTTATGCAAGAGCAAAGTTGGCCTCTCAGGCAGGTTTTGACATAGTTGGCTCTATGATAGAAGATTTTGAGAAGGCATTTTAATGGTATTATATCACACATACATAAGGGTTCCATGAAATATTTTTTATATGTTTCTATTCTCCTATGTGAGGAGATCATTTGGTCCAAATTCAAGATCATGCATTGAAGCATAGAAGAAGCTATTAAGGTTTAAAAATGGCTACTCAGGTATATATAAAGGGTCCCCATACTTAGTCATTTCTACACAAGTTAAAGCTCAAGCAAGATCGATGGTGCACATTGCTCCAAGATGTTAGGAAGTAGTGAGATGAGGACAGATGGATAATGTTTAAATGACTAAGAAAAGGTACAAGATAAAGATCAAATGGCTAGTTGGTGTTCATACATATTGATTGAATGGTGAGAATTGATCATTAAAGACCTAACTAATTTGCAAAGATCGATAGAGTGCATTGAGTCAAAGCATCTAGATTGCATGAAATAAGGTCAACTATCAGATGTTTAATGTTTGGCTTTGGTGGATTATGCATTAATGTTTAAAAAAGATATATGATGTGAAATTGATCCAAAGCTAAGAGGACAAGAGATTCAAGCATTGTTTTCAAAGGTTGACTGTGACCATTTGAATTCAAATACTTAAATTTAACATAGGGAAAAACCAAAGTTTTGTATTTTGTCCATATCTTTTGTATAATTTGAATTTTTTGGTGTTATAAAAATAAAATATGAAGAGAAATCCATGGCACATCTAATGAACCTAATTTAAAGATCAAGAAGTATGTACAGTCAAAGATATTAATGTTCAAATTTGACTATGTTTGAGCTTGTTCTGCAAGTGACCTAAGAAGGATGTTTGAGATTTTATTGATGTTATTTTGATGTCTCATGATGACTTTGCTATTGGGGAGTATTATGGACTCCATGAGGATGATCTATGTGGATTTTGGAGGTGTGTTAAATCTATCTTGAGTATGAACAATGCTTAAGAAGTTGATTGTATGTTTGATAATGGTGTTCCTATGTATAAGGTCTTTGTTTGAGTTATTTGAGCATACATAGATGTGAGGAAAGATTAGTGTGATCATTTTAAGATGTCAAAGGGGAAATAAGGAGTGGACCCATGTATTTGAAAGTGGACTTATGTTCTTTTTTAGATTGATGAAGTGTTAAATGGGTGAATAGGTATCCATGAGACCTATAAGAGCTACAAGGACCTTATTAAAAGGTGTATCTGCTTAAGGGTGACCCATAGATGCTATGGATGACCTATGAATATTGTATTGTGATATGTCTTGATGAGTTAATTGCCTTAAGGGTTAAGGCATGCCTAATGGTTGACTAAGGTAGTGATTATCATGATTGTTCTATAAATAGTGGAACCAAATGTGTTGGTTTTTAGACTTGTAAGAATTGAATGAGGGAGTGTGAGTGTGGATCCAAGTAAAGGAGATAACCTTTGAAATAGAAGGTATAGGTTAGTGAGGACTAAAAGATATTAAAGAAGATTAGACATGTTAATCTCAATAAGGTGTTGAAGGTGATCACATAGGTCATTAGACCCAATAATCTTAGAAGAGGCAGAATGGGTGAGTATGCTCAAAAGGCTATTTGAGAGAGACTTTAGAGAGATATGAGAGAGGCTTGTGTGTGTAAATTGGGAAGTGAAGGAGGGGTAGAGTTCCCTATAGATGAGTTGATGAGTAGACTAGTTTAAAGACTATTTTTATGACCTATTGGTCATAATTCTACTGGGAGAATAGTCATCTTTTTGTTTGAGTATGATTAAAGGTGAAGAGTGGTAATTAGAGGTCCATCATTAGGTGTTAAATACATTAATATAAAGGTGGATGTGTTTATAGGTGTTGTTGTGGGTGTTCAACATCTAAGGGGATTATTTCCTCCTTACAAGGTGAAACTTACTAAAAGTCTAGTTGTTGTGGATGCTCAGCTAGATAGGTGTAGTATCTCCTTGTGTGATTTCAATCTCACTAAAATTAAGAATGGTAGTTCCTTGATCATTAGCTTGCTGGTCTAAATTAGTTCTTGTTATTATAGGATAGTAGTCCAATTGCAAGTTCTAGTGGGTTTTATTCTCCAAGAGGGTTTCCCACATATGTCATTTGCTATGTAATTGATCTTGATTTGTCTCTCTTGTTCATTGCTATGAATGATGTGTATGTTTCATCAATTCTTGTGGTAAATGATTAAGTGTTTGTAAAGATTAGAATTGAAGTTAGATTATTTGGGCTAACTAATTCACCCCCCCTTCAATGGCTTGTACCTCTAAAAAAATCACTTTATAACCTCCTCCTAAAAATATCCATGTCATTTTAAGCCCTATGAAAACCTCCTTCTATCTCAAACCTATCACTTTCCTTCATCCTCAATGACATGCTTGTAGGTCTTCATATGGGCATGTAGGTGTATGATGATCTCTATATCAAATTCTATCTTTATCATCCATTATCAAGTAGTGTTTTAGAGGTTGAATTAGAGATGATAAGCCATTAAAACCTCTTGGATATATATCAAATACCATCCCTTTCACTAAGCTTCATCAACATTAGGGTTCTTAAGAGCTAGCAATGAATCAAGGTCTTATCCATTGTACATTAGTGTTATACTCCTTAATTCATATGAATTTTATCTTAGTAATGGTTTGGAAATGATTATTGACTTGTTTGAAACTTATTTCACCTCATTAGGTCCTGATTTATAGCTTAATTATATGGAGAATACTTCACAAACTTCATAATATTGGTCTATCTCTAGTAAAAACTGAGAAAGAGGCTTATTTGAGCTAGGTGCATGCACATATATGATGTAGATAATGGATCTGGGTGCTATGTATGTCCATGCTTACCTTGACATCACTCTTTCATGATTTATATTCTCCTATCAAGCTCACAAGTGTATACATGAAGATAAAACCAATCTAGTGGGGATTGAAGTCACTCTTTTACCCCACAATCTCTTAATGATTGTTCATAGAGCTAGGGGATTCAAAATAAAAAATAATTCTAATAATTTTAAGCTATTTAGGTTCCATTCCTCTTGTAAAAAACTTAGGTCCCAACTCTATATCCTCAATACAGACCAAGCATCTAAAACTAAACTTCTCAAGCTTGCCAATGAAGTGATAGGGAAGATGGAAGGCTTTTTCTCTATTTTGAACCTATAACTTCCTCCAAAGCATATATTTTGTCTTGAGAAATATGGAGGGAATCCTATAAGTATTTTTATATGCTCCTTAACATTTAAAACCTACAACCACCCTCTAAAATCCTACTCTTTTGGCATATAAACCATCATATTTTTCTTGACAACTTTTATGGAGTTGTAAACCAAGTATTCATGGAATCCTCCAAACCTTTATAGATGTATTATATCATTCAAATACATCCTCCTACTATCTACATACCATTTTATTATGTTAATCCTTCTTGTACATTATAAAATGATCAAGAAACACCTCAAACAAGGCTTATAATTTTTGAGAGGAATATTGACACCTTTATGATAGTTATATGGAATATGGGATTATTATATGATCATGGCATATGTTGGATGACTCAACAAGGTCTTCTAATCCTTTGACACTTTTGAAACAACTTGAATAGGTCCTAACATAAATAAACAAACATAAGAAAAAAATAGGCCATTACCTTAAACTTGTCAAAAATACCTTAATCTTTGTTACACATGATTCATGAGGAAATTTTTAATGTATTCAATCATGGTGGAGTCTTGATTTGCAAAGGTTTTTGTGAACCTATCTAATGGTAGCCAAAATTTGGCTAATAATGTGTCTAACCTTATCATGTAGGTGGATCAAGAACTCAAGTAGGATATGAATCCATCATTTCCCACTCATGTGTCGTAGATGTATCTAAAACTAAACTCCATAAATTAACTATAAATGTCTATCTGGGTATATCAACTCTATAGCCACTCAAGTACATTAAATAGATTTAAGACACTTAGAAATGTCAACAAATATAGATGGAGTAAGGCATGAAATTTGTGTGCATCCTAGAATTTGATGTCAGGTGTATACAACATATAGAATGACATGGAATTTGTCATTCTATCTAATCAACCAATGTGTAAGTGAGCATACTAAAATAATGTGTTGCACACATGCACCCAAATCTAATATATGAGCATATATATTATGGGTTGAGTTATAATAAACTATATCTACGTATCTAAACTTAATATGGGAATGGTCATACCACATATAATGTCACCAATTTGAGAATATTGATATGAATCTAAGCTAAACTAGTATGAATATGAGAAAAAATAAGTATAATTGATAAGTCTATAATTGAATTTGTGCAAACTTGTATTGTACATGATATACTTTTATAGCCAATGTGTGTTTTATAATAGACAATAGTAGCATGTCTTTGATAGTAACACCATTTTTGGAAATGTGGTTCTAGTGTCCCAATTTAGGTGCTAGTGTCATTCTGGTCTAATTTCTATGTAACTATACTACTTTCTAGGTCACTATTTTCCCATTGTATTTTCCTAAGTTTGATTATCTATAACTGAGATTATGTGATAAAAAATGTACTATGAATGCAATATAGGAGATTTATCTTTGTGACAAATCCTTGTGAATTCCCCCTCTTTTGAGGGGAGTTGTTGAACTAATTCAAGAACTATCCTCAAAAGAAAAATATCTGCAAAATTTATGTTAGCTAGAATATATAAGATATCTATGTAATAATATAATATAGTGTGTATACATAACATCAAAATTAAATATAATCTAACATAAGTATGTAATTTAATATGTATTTCATTGTTGATAAGTATTGTCATTGATGTCAAGGTCAAGATTGATGTCATTGATGTCAAGGTGCAGATGCATAGTGAGTAGTCTATGAGATATGAACCATGTGACAAGAGATAATTTAAAGGAAACCTAATATATTTATATTGAGAGATAATTTTAAGGAAACCTAATGATTCTTCTAAGGTTTATGTCAAGTTTTTAGGTTAAGGTAAGCATGTTTTGAGTACAAGGTTCTTGAGAAGCTTAGGCATAGCTATCATAGTCATATCATGAGCACATGCATAATGAACATAAAGAGGTATGTGAAGAGGTATGATTTTTTATAAAAATAATTAAAGTCATGATATCAAGGTATAAAATCATCAATATGTATTTTCAATATTAATTGTCAAGTCTCAAAGTGCCTAAGAAGCCCAATCATGACACCAGTCATAGCATAAAGGAACCTTGTGAGAAGGTATGAGCATGGTGACCTACTGAGATCAATGCACATAGGTATAAGAGGTATTATAAGGTTGTTTAAATATGCATATGAGGCATTATAGCACTCAAGTTTGTTTCAAGGTGAGCTTACATAGATAAGACCTACAAACTTAACATATAACTAGACTAGTTCTAGGCCCTGCCTAACCTAATGAAGTAACATGAAGTATTGTCAAGACCTACAAAGGATTAAAATAATTTTTGTATCATGTGATAATTTTATTTAGAATTTTAATGAGGTGAAGAGTGAATGATAGTGGCTATAAGGTCAATTTCAATGACAAATATGACTTACAAGTAAAAATCCTAGAGAGCAAAGAGAGAGATGGTGGCCTAATGGGGTATCAAGATCAAATTCCAAGGTAATAATGAGCATGTGAGCATTTTCAATAATTTCATAGGTTTTCCTGGTGTTTTTACCAATTTCAATGTCAAACTTTTCAATAAAATGCAATAAAAGTTGTAACAAGGTCTCTAAGTGCACATAATGAAGGGTTCTCAACCTGAGAAGGAATTTTATGTATTCATTGGCATGTGTAACCTCTACATAAAAACCTAATACATTCACGGTATATAGGCAAGGGTCATATCTCAAATTTATAATAATTGGCTTCTAGAATAAAATGTTATGATTTATGAATGATGATTAAGACTGTAAGGTGGTTTAAACCTCTCTAAAACCCTAACTTTGACTGAATGAGAAAGATATGGATCAAAATAGCCTAGAATGGTTTGGAATGGATATGTAAGTGAATGTATTTTATATTCAACTCTCCTAGGCACATCAAAGTGGTATTTTTTTTAGAGGAGTGAGTGGACCTTACATGAAATGCATTGTTTCTCAGAGATTTATTGTAGCAGGTAGAGTTGACCAATTCAAAAGTGTTAAATGAATGAAATTTTAATATTGAGACTTTTATTTCAAATTTATGGTGGTTTTTGGGTAGTTTCTATTCCTTATATGATCTAAACCGGTCATACAAGTTGGCTTATTGCTAAAAGGCCTAATGGTGTAGATAGTGAGAAAACCAGACAGAAGTGAGAAGTTGATTATGGATGTGATATCATGGACTAGAGATGAATCAAATTACATGGAGGAGTTTTTAAATACCTATAGTACATTTTAATATTAGTTATATGTTTTTTATATTAGTAGATAAAATGAAATTATTACTCATAAGTTGAGTTATCTTGTGTAGATGAGAGAATGAAGGTGTAAGGTTGTGAGATTAGTATGCAACACCAATGTTGTCACTTAACCATGATATATTTCTATATGATATTTACCTAATGATTTCATATGATTATCCACATGAATCAATAATCTCTGAAAGTGTCTATATAGGTGTTGAAGGTCATTATCACCATGATTATGTTTGAAGGTAAACTGGTAGATCTAGGTAAGCAAGTTAGAGGCTCTCTACTTTGAGATAAATAATTAATCTCATATTATGTTTTTTTTGTACATATATGTCCTATCCATGCTTTTAATAAGTTTTTATATTTAGTAAATTTATTGAATTAGTGAAGCCAAAATGGGTTGACTATGTGTACTAAAGACAAAATATTGGTTTGCATGACCAATATTTGATGTTAGACCTTACAATATTTATACTTGACAGTGATATAGATATGTAAAATAATATATTTACAGTTTTATATGTCCTAATAATTATTGTTTAAGGGAATAATTTCAAATCTTCATGATTGTGTTTTGAGACCAGTTGGTAGTTCTGAGTGGACTACTTACATATAAGGTTTTGAGTGTTTTTACCCTAAGATATGAAGTATAACGCACATGGTGACGACCCTAATGTAATTTATATTCTTAATATGTATTTTTTCCATGGTTTTATGTCAAATTTATGTCTATGCTTTAGTTATTCATGATAGACTTTTTGGGTATGCATAGGCCTAATATGAACAGTACTATTGATGTACTCTAAGTAGTAGTTTGAGATAAAAAGTGATATGGAGAATATATGAGCTTATTATGGGTCTATTTTTATTTCATATTATGTTTTTATATCATTTAATTTTTTTTAATTTTCTCAAAGAAGATCAAAGGGTAACATGTGATAAGTAGGACTAATGGGATTAGGTCTCCATGAGATCTAAAGGAGAGATAAGGCCTATTTGAGAAAGGTCAGACATAAAGGGACTCAAATAAAATTTTATCCATGTCTATGAGATTTAATAATATTAATTTATTTTATAATCTAATAGGGTAAGGGTTTTTGGCTAACTAATAAGTACATGAACAAGAAACGTGTATAAATATTAGGTATTTTTAGGCTATTTATGTGTGTAGAGTGTAAGCAAACAAGAAAGGATAT
Organism: Torreya grandis; assembly: GCA_037957365.1. Lineage (NCBI taxonomy): Eukaryota > Viridiplantae > Streptophyta > Pinopsida > Cupressales > Taxaceae > Torreya > Torreya grandis. Next base: position 764,865 of record JARHVA010001455.1, read on the forward strand.
TGTAGAGAATAAGGACGTCATGTATCATATAAAAATAATAGAAAATATAATATATTAACATTTTAAATATGTTCTATGTGTGATTATCAAGTTCTTGTGACCTAATCCAGTCAAGAAGAGGGTTAGTTGGGTGAAGAAGGCTAGAGACCAGTTTTGAGAGGGATAGAAGTGTGTGAAGAGATGAAGAAGGATATCATCATATATTGTATGTTAAAAAAATTATTTTGAAGTTTATAAAAAAAAAATTAGATAAGTTGGTGTTGAGTCATCTAGGGGGTTAGTGCCTCCTTGAAATTGGGTTCTTGCTAAAGCCTAGTTGAGTTGGTGCTCCATATGAAGTTAGTGTTTCACTAAAGTTGATGTTTGAATTCTAGGAATATATTCCAGTTGTATATATTAGTGGGTTTTATTACCATTGAGTTTTTCCCACATATAAGGTGTTTTTGACTTGTGTAATCTTGGTTCATGCTTATCTAGTTGATTGTTTATGCATTGTTTGTTATATATGTTGATCATTGCTTAAGAGTATATTATAAAACTGTTTTAAATATTTATTCACTCCCCCACCACTCATTCATTTTTATTCCAAATTTTGGTATCATATCTTGGTCCTTTAAATTATGTCTAAAATCCTAAAGGAGATCCTAGAAATAAGGATGGCTAGTCAACAAGCTTAAGGTGGTTTCTCTACTAGTAAGGCTCTATTATTCAATGGATATAACTATGCCTTTTGGAATGTTAGGATGAATGTATATTTGATGTCACAAGGACATGATATTTGGTATTCGGTTATGGATGGTTATATTGCTCCTCTTATTCCACCAACATATGTAGTAGGTAAGAAGGCTAGTGAAAACAACTCTAAGGTAATGAATGTCATTATTTGTGGCCTATTAGAGGTATAAATTGTAAATGTAATGCATTATGTATCAAAAAAATATATAAGGGACAAATTGAAGGCAATCTATGAAGGAGACACCAAGGTGAAGATGGCAAAGATGCAGACCCACCAAAGATAGTTTGAAAGTCTGAAGATAAATGAAGATGAAATAATTGCATCTTACCTATTGAAGGTTGATGAAGTTGTCAATGTAATTAGAGGATTGGGAGAAGAGGTGAAATAATATTTATTTGTTATAAATGTCTTAAATCACTGACTCCTAAATTTGACTCTAAAGTGTTTGCATTAGAAGAGATGAAAGATTTGGACAAGCTAGAGATGGATGGATTTCATGGCATTTTGACTGACTATGAGATGAGAACTAATGAAATAAGACCTCACAAAAAGGAAGCATCATTAAAAGTTGATAAAAATTCAAAATACAATAAGGTCAAGGATGAAGACTACTTAGATGTTGATGATGATCAACTGATGGCCACATTTGTAATGAAGTTAAGGTTTGGTTCTGGTAAGTACAAAGGTAATTTTCCCTTCAAATGTATTAACTATGTAAATATTGGTCACTTTTCATCCAAGTGTCCTAATAAGGATAAATTTGAGCATAATGCAGAACATGATGAACATCATGGAGATAAAAAGAAGACTTAGAACCCTAATAAAAATAAGGAGTTCAGGAAGTAGGAAGGCATAAAAGGAACTTTAAATACCAAAAAAAACTTCTATACTAAAGAAGACAACTCTTTGTATGTGACTCAAGTGCATCTAATAGAGATGATGATAGTCATGAACCTAAACATGACAATAATGAAACCTTGTTTATGACCATAGAATCAAACAATAAGGTTTGTTCAAGTGGGAAAGGCATTATAGATGATGTGGAATTAGATGAAGTATATCTTGAGGAATAATTGGTAAGTGCCCTAGAGTAATTCAAGTTCTAAAGGAAAAATAATCACAAACTACGATCATTAGTTAAGGACTATGAGAAGTAGATAGGCTTCTTTGAGGAAAGGCTAAGTAATGATTCCAAGGAGTATGATGAGATCATCAATCAAGTTGAGGCATAAATATAGGTAGTCAATGCAAGCCTAAAGTCTAAAGAGGAAGAATGCATCAGGTATAAAACTAAAATATAATCCTTGAAATCTAAATTAAATCAAGCATCTAGTAAGGAAGTTTGAAAAGAGTATTGAGGCTTTAGATGATATCTTGAGTAGTCAAAAGTCTGAAAGAGATAATATAGGTCTTTGTTTTAAAGATGACCAAAAAGAAACACCTCAAGTCAAGGATAAGAATATTTAAGATAAGAAGGTGAACATGTAAAGACCTATCAAACAACCTAGTGCTATAAGATATGACAATTCATTCAATGGTTACTATTATGTGTGCAATCAGTTTGTTCATAAAGAAAGAGAGTGTAGAATACTCTCCAAGAATGAGTATTCATGGGAATATGGAAGGAGTCATAACTCACATCAGTCAAGAGGTATGTATAAGGTGGTTTTCTACAATTTTCATGATATAGGATATATTGAAATATTCTATCCTAACAAGGTTAGAAGGTCATCGAGTCAAAAAATAGGAGGTTTGAAGCCTCTAGAGTGCTAGAAAGAAGATGAATGTATAGAAACCAAATATAATGAAAATGAGTCATGATCAGTCTACAAGTTCAAGTGTACTACTTGATATGATATAGCATGCTTCAAATGTGAAATCAAGTTAGGAATGTCTATTGTCAACCCACATAGATGATCAAATGGTTGATGAAGAGATCAAGCCTATAGTGTCAATCAAGCCTAAAAGGATACTAAAGGACATTTAATCTTGTGATAGCATGGATATCTGGTAATATCATGATATTGAGTTATTTTATTTCCCTAAGGGAAGTGGTGACTCTATTAGGCTTTATGGAGACACTAATCAAGTAGCAGAAGCATGATGGATGTTTGGTTTGAGGGGGAGTTATTCAAGTTTGTGATTGAGTTAGATCTACATTGAGAAGTGGTCTTGTAATCAAAATTCATTTTAAGGAGGTAAGCTTAGATTAAGGGGGATTAGGTTACCTTAATGATAAATATTCTATGTGTTGATATCTTATAGTAATAAGGTATGGTTCCATATGACAATATATGTAGGTGTGATTCCAGATGACAGTTATGCAGGACCCTTTGTCACTAATGTCAAAGGGGGAGAAAGGTCAAGAAGGGAGATTGACTAGACTAAGGGAGATAAGAGTGATCAGTCTAAAGAATTATTTTACATAAATTACAAATGGTGGGGTTTTTTTATAGGCATTTTTATTGATGTCAAGGTCAAGGTTGATATCATTGATGTAAAGGTGCAGATGCATAGTGAGTAGTCTATGAGATATGAACCATGTGACCAGTGAGAATTTGAAGGCAACATGATATGTTTCCATTGAGATATGATTTTAAGGTAACCTAATTATTATTATTAGGTTTATTTCAAGTTTTCAGGTCAAGTTAATCATGTTTTGAATACAAGGTTCTTGAGAAGCCTAGTCATAGCTATCATAACCATATCATGAGCATATGCATGATGAACATAAAAAGGTATGTGTAGAGGTATGATTTTTTCTAAGCATGAAAGACATGATATAAAAGTGTAAAATCATTAATAAGTGTTTTTAAGGTTAGTTGTTAAGTCTCAAAGTGCCTAAGAATCCTAGTAATGACACCAGTCATAGCATGAAGGAAATTTGTGATAAGGTATGAGCATGGTGACCTAGTGATATGGACGCACAGAGGCATAAGAGGTAGTATAGGGTTTTTTTATTATTTATATTAGGTATTGGATCACTCAAGTGTGTTTCAAGGTGATCCTATAGAGGTAAGACCTATAGACCTATCAAGAAACTAAACTAGTTCTAGACCCTACCTAACCCATTGAGGTACCATGAAGTATTGTCCGGACCTATGAAGGATGAAAAGTAGTGTTATATCATTTTATAATTTTCTTGAGAATGTGAATGAGGTGTAAAGTGCATGTATAGTGGCTATAAGGTTAGTTTCAAAGCCTAATGTGACTTACAAGTCAAAATCCTAGAGAGCAAAGAGAGAGATGGTGGCCTAATGGGGTATTAGGATTATTTTATAAGGTTAAAATGAATATGTGAGAATTTTAAGTAGTGTGATAGGTTGTCACATGTGTGTTGAAAAAATTTTAGGTCAAATTTTTCAATAAAAGGCAAGAAAAAGTGTTTTAAAGTCTCTCAAGTGCATAAAATGAAGGGCTCTCAACTAGTGGACTTTCATGTGTTCATTGGCACATGTAACCTATACATGATAACCTAAGACATTCATGGTATATCAAGAAGGTTATTATCTTAAATTTATAATAATATATTTTTGTAATAAGGGGTTATGCTTTATGAATGATCTTTAAGACTATAAGGTGGTTTAAACCTCTCTAAAACCCTAACTTTAACCCAGTAAGAAAGATCTTGATCAAAATAGCCCAAAATAATTTTAATTGGATATGTAAGTGATTGGAGTTTGTATCCAGCTCTCCCATGGATCTTAAGGTGGGATTGGTTTGTCAAAGGAGTGAGTGGACCCTATAGGAAAGGCCTTATTTCTTAGATATTTATTATAATAGGTAGAGTTGATGAAGTCAAAGTTGATAAATGAATAAAGGTTTAATTTTGATACTTTTAATTAATTTTCATGGTGTTTTTTGAGTATTTTATAGTCATTAGATGATCTAAACTGGTCATACAAGTTTATTTATCACTATAATGTTAAATGGTGCAAATAATGAGAAAACTAGGCAAAACTGAGAAGTTGATTAGGGATGTGATATCATGGACTAGGGATGAATAAAAGTACATGGAGGATTTTTTAAATACCTATAATACATTTTCATGTTATTTATATGTTTTTTAATTCATTATATATGATGAAACTATTGCTCATAAGTTTACCTGTCTTGTGCATATGAGATAGTGAAGGTGTAAGTTTGTGAGATTGGTCTACAAGACCAATATTGTCACTTTACCATGATATCTTTATATCTGAGAGTTACCTAATGATCTAATAAGATAATCCACATTCATAAATAATCTATGAAATTGTATATATATGTATTTAATTTAATTATCACCATGATTGTGTTTGAAGTTAAACTGGCAAATCTGGGTAAGCAAGTTGTAGTGATGAGTTAAAGGCTCTCTATCCTAAGATGAAGCATTAATTTTATATTATGTTATTTTTTTGGACATATATGTCATATACATGATTTTAATAAGGCTTTATAGTTATTAAATTGATTGAATTAGTGAATCCAAAATGGGTTTACTGGTTCATGTTTGGCTTTGTGTACTAAACATAAAAGATTGGTTTGCAAGACTAATATTTGGAATTAGACCTTACAATATTTATGCTTCAAAGTGATATATATATATATATATATATATATATATATATATATATATATATATTTCAAATAATATATTGAAGGTGTCAGAGATCATTATAAGTATTTTTTTATGGATTAAACTTCATGTCTTCATGACTGTGTTTTGAGACCAGTTGGCAATTCTGAGTGGGCTACTTGCAAAGAAGGGTTTAAATATTTTTACCCAAAGCTATAATTATAATGCCCATGATTATTAACCTAAGGTCATGTATATTATGAATATGTATTTTTTTTCCTTGTTTTTTTGTAAAAGTTATGTTTATGCTTCAATTATTCATGATAAACATTTTAGTTATGCATAGGCCTAATGTGAACAGTACTATTGATGTGATCCAGGTAGTCATTTGAAATAAAAATTATAATGGATCCTAGATGAGCTTATAAAATGTATATTTGGATGGAATATTATTTTTTTATTCCATGTAAATATTGTTAATGATCTCTAAGAATATCAAAGGGTAACGTGTGTTAAGTAGGCCTAATAGGATTAGGTCTCCATGAGACCTAAATAAGAGATAAGGCCTATTTGAGAAAGGTCAGACCTAAAGGGACTCAAATAACATTTTATCCATGTCTATTATATGTCTTAAGATTAATTTATTTTCTGACCTAAGAGGTTAATGGAGTTAATCTAATTAATAAGGATATGAACAAGAAACTTGTATAAATACTAGGCATTTTTAGGCCTATTTTTATGTGTAGAGTGTAAGCAAACAAGAAAGGATATTACAGTGTAGAATTAGGTCTTGTAGACCATCATAAAAATATAAATTATTATTTATGAACATTTTAAATAGGTTTTGTGTGTGAGTATCAAGGACATATGACCTAATCAAATCAAGAAGAGGGCTAGTTGAGTGAAGAGGGCTAGAGACCAATTTTGAGAGGGATAGAAGTGTGTGAAGAAATGAATAAGGAGATCATCATCTATTGTATTTGAAACAAGGTATTATAAATTTTATTAAGAGTTTTAGTTGTCTAATTTGGTGTTAAGTCATCTAGGGGGTTGGTGCCTCCTTGCAGGTGGGTGATTGTTAAAGCCTAGTTGAGTTGGTGTTTAGCTAGTTTGGGTTGGTGCTCCATGTGAAGTTGGTGCTTCACTAAAGTTGATTTTTTAATTATATAACTATAGTACATTTGTATATATTAGTGTTTTTTATTCTTCTTGAGGGTTTCCCACATCTAAAAACCTCTAAGATGGAAAAAACCCACAAAGATTATTTATATTATGAAAAACCAATAAGTACCCAATACAGTCTTTCTTCCTCTCATTTCTTCTCAATCAATCTTCACATAACTTGGAAATGTGTTCTCCACATTTCCTAATTTTTTTCAACTCTCCTTTTTTCATTGCATCTTACAATGTAAACTCTTAATTATATAAGCAAGGTAATCTGACCATTAAAATGTGACATTTTCCAACCACCATATTAATGGGTCCAACCTCTCCAAGGGTCATTTAATATATTTTATTATTTATTTTCATGAGGATAAACTCATGATAAATAATAAAATATATTATTATTTAACCAATATAATTTAATGTATTAAAGGCACATAAATAACACTACTTAACCATTAATTGTTCTAATAATTACTACAATAAATATGTTTTATTTTTTAAAACTAAAAAAGGTTTTTTATTAAAATCAATAAATATATGAAACCTATAAATTAATTTTAAAATAAGTATAGTAATCATTCCATATGCCAAATTTAGTAAAAATAGTAAATTATAAATTTAAATTAACTTTGTACAATATTTTTGTGAAAAAATATGTTTATAATTTTATCAATATGAATTAAAAAACTCTGATAATTTTGAAAATAAAGCTATTATGAATCATATGTGTTTAGAAGAAGGAAAAATAAGCCACAATCATAAGAAAGGAAAACCCTTATATAAAAATGAGGGTGAGACCCTAAGGTAAATAATAAAACTAATGATTTTCATAAAGGACAAGGGAAAATCAAATATCAGATCTGAAACCCTAAGAAAAAAATTAAAATATTAGAAATAAGATTGGAACCCTAGGGAAAGCTAAGGTTTGGCAATGCTCAAACAAAAATATAGGGTTGTCAATATGTTTTATCAAGTTTGGGATTAAGAGAGTTTTAATCTTAATTAGAAATAAATTGGTATAAAATCATAATGAATAAAATATACAGTAAATCACATAAACTGATTTGACACTTGCTAAATATATAAATATGCTAAAAGGGGAAAGTACCAAAGAATAACTTAGCTATAAATTGGAGAATGTAGGACTGTGAGTGTGGTTTTGTATCAATTATGAAGATAATTAAGGATGATGTGAATCAAGAATAGGATTCATAATTTCTTAGGAAAAATATGTGTTATTTAGATGAGGTTGACCTATGTTGGTGTTTTTAAGTGATGAAGGATCAGCCAAAATCCTTTTAAATCTTACATCACCAAAAAGAAAGTGCATGTTATTCCTTTTAGTTATTTTTTTTATGTTTTGGTTGTGGTGTGATTTGTTGGAGAAAGTCTTTCTCAATTTTTGTGGTAGTTCATTATTACACTTGGACTGAATATGGTGATGACATCATATGTTTACTTGAAACACTCATCTAGCAAATTTATGTTTGCCTTAGAATTTGATGACAAACTTCATCTTTTAATTGGAAAATTCTATTCCTAATCAAATTTTTCCAAATCTTAGTAAGTCTTGGAAAGAAAATCAATCTAAATTAGTGGAAATCAAGCTTATCTTACCTAATTGGGTCTATTGTTAAGTTGGAAGCACTTAACTATGCTAACCAAACTTCATGTTAACATATCAATCTACTATGGTCTTTGTTAGAATTTGGTTTATTTTTATCTTTAAAATGCCTAAATTGGTCATGTGGGTTTTAATTGTTGGCATCCTTTATAATCAAAATTTCATATTTGAATTGTTATTGGCAAACACTTATGGTTTGATCCTTGGTATTTGAGCTTATTTTCCTAATGGGTTCATGATTTTTATGCTTAGGATGAGACTTTTTTGTTTCAAGTAAACTTCTTGCATTGGTCTTTGTCAATCTCATCATTGTGTTTCAAAGATGCTCAAGCCTAGTTCCCTAATTGGAACTAAAGATCATGTTCATCAGTTTTCCTTTACTTGGTGGGAATAAAAAGTCATATAGGTCTATATATTTTTTAAATGTTGTTCAATACATCAAACCTAATCAAAATGTCACTTGATTCCTTCAAAACCATTAGTGTAAATTGGTAATGCAAATCCTGATTGAAACTAGCTCGAAGACAAGTCATTTTTTCATTGTTTTATGCAAAACATCACACCTGACTAGATTTATCCAATTTTAAATAGTTTTAGCATTAGTAAAAATACTACTTACATCTTATTATGGTAATATTACTTCACCTATACCAAATATTGTCTTCTTATAATCTAAAGGAAACTAAAAGCTTATTGTTTACATAATTTAAGACCCTGATTTGAACTAGCTATGGAGTTGTTTGGACTATGAAAAGACTATGATAGCTAATAAAATGTTTGGTGAAGATAAAGAGACATCAAGAGAAGATCCAAGGTTTTTAAATTGGTCTATATATACATAATGGTGTGTTATTTTAGGGTCTTGTTTAAAAATAAGGAATACAAATTTGTATTATTTTACTCATTATTGGTCTATTAGTGATCGTAATGTTGTCAATTTATGGGCAGAGGTCTATGTATGACCTTTATGTGTTATTAATTATTTTATCCATGTTTTATATTATTTAATAATCCAAATCATGGCATAAACTAGATTGTATTTATGTTGTGTTAATGAGTGTAAATGGATCTTTCTAGAATGTTGTCAAATTATTTGATGAAATGCTTGTGTGACCATCTAATTGGTTGAACCCCTATAACATGAGAATTAATGGTAGACTTTAAATATTTTCCCCATCCTCATGCTTGCACCAATTGGTAGCAAATAAGTTTTTTTTTTTGTGGTTTATTTGTGATAAACCCATTAATGTGTGTTGTAGGTTGTGACAGAGAAGTCTACATAGAGCTACAAGTTGTTGAAAAGCTTGCATATGTGGTTGTAGATTTTTGAAGTCATAAGAGTGTGAGGGAATTTATGAGAGGATCAATTGGTAACCCATTACACATTATGAGAGAGGATACTATTGATTTATTTTGAGAGAGTGGCTAAGATAAGGACTAAATTTGGTGTAATCAAGTATGTTCATTTGTATGAGAGGCAGAGTGAAGAAGTTGACCAAGAGATTAATATAGAAGGGGTAATTGGATATTTGATTGGTGTTGATATTCTAGCTATAGAGAAGTTTCTTTAGGATGATTCAGAGATAAGTGAGTGTGATAGAGTGTCAGAACAAGTTCATTCTCAAGGAGATGTGTAGTTGAATGTTTATTTGAAGTAGTGTGTGGAAGGAGAGTTATCCCTAGAAAAATTGAATATTGTCCTAAGGAGTGGTTAGAATGATGGTGAAGGATTTGAGATGACTAAACTTGATATGGAATAATATTATAGGATGTAAATGGATGAATTGGAGTAGTTGAGTTTGGGATCATCTCAATTATGTGATGTTGCAGGTATGGAGAGTGAGTCTCTTGAGCTCACCAAGTGGAAGAAGGAGTTTCTAATGTGTATGGTATCCAAAGCATGTGGTGTATAAATGGATGTCATATATGAGATGGATATATTACTTTTTATAATATTGGTGTGAAAAAAATTCAAAGGATAAATGTGAGCTTTTTAATCAACAATCATGGGATAAAGTCCTCTCTTATTAATAAAAAGAGCTACCTTTATTCAAAACCAAAAAGACTCTTGAAAAGTAAATTACATATAGCAAAAATTATTTTCTTCATGGGTTTTTACTTTTAACCTAAAAGCATAAAAATGTAGTAAAAATGAAAAATGGGAGAAAAGTATGAAAAAGCAGATGTATAGAAAGATATCAAATTGGCAAATGTAACAGGTTAAACTCATAAACTTACTAAAGTTGACAAAGGAAAAGGCAATTTTGCTAAGAGGAAATCTCTTTCATTCAATGGGTATGAAATACATTTATGCATTCATATGAAAACATGGCATACCAAAATAATCACTTATTACTTGAAATAGGAAAATGATAATCATTTTATTTTTATTTGCAAAAATGAATAACACTATTATTTTTACCCCACCGAGATTTCACTATTATAGAAATAACAAATATAGGTTTAAAGAAGAAATGCTACAATGAAAATTCCATGCCTTGAACAATTAAAGTGACATTTTGAAATCATAGATTTGAATACATGTAGATTATACATATGTACATTATCTACTCAGAAATTTTGAACATAGTTTGCAAAATTTCTATTTGAATCAATCTTTGTTGGTTACAAGTAGAATTTCCTCTTTCAATAGTATCTTAAAAATATTTTAGTTTTAAAAAGATATTATAATGGGATCCAAACTTGTATTTATATTTTTGAATGGGTGGTTATGTTATATAACCACCTTTTTTACATTTTTGGGAGTTTTCAAAATCACATTAGCTAATTTTCACAACTTAAAACTTGAAAAAACATGTTAAGCAATTTGCACAACTTTAAAAAGTGCATTGGTGTTTTTTCATGACTTAAAAAATTACAATGACAAATTTGCACAACTTTAAAAAATGCATTGGAAAATTTGCATGAATCAAGACTACAAAAAGGACTTAGTACATTTGCATAACATACTATGTGTGAATTAACTATTATAGAAAGGTGCAATGCAAAATTGTGGAAATGACTCAAGAGATACAATCTTGTGAGAAAAACAAAAATACTATGTAAGACTATTATTTATCATCTTCATTGAGGATTATTTGAATATTCTCTTTCTTTAACATATACTTCTTCTTTTTTGTATTCATCAAATTTATCCATAACGTCTTCGACTATGTCTTCACCTAGGCCATTTGTGTGTATGAAAGTAATTTTGACTTCATAATTTAGATCTATCATCTATTGTGAAAATTTTTGAAGCCTTTTCAAAATTACATTAAGTATATCTAATTTTTTTTTATACTTTACCAACCGAAGAATGGATTCATGGTTGAATGCCAATTTTAGAGTTAATATTTCCTCAATATTCTCTTTGAATTTCTCAATGATACATTCCTTAAGGATTACTTCCTCATTATCATCCATAAATGTGTGATTTAGTTTACCAATTTATCCTAAAATCTCAAAAATGGCATCACCCCCTATCTATTTTAATTCATTAAATTTCTTGATATTTTCTTTAACTATGTGGATTCTGAATTTAGCAGCTCTTAGAATCTTAGTGACTTCCATGATATTTTTTTATTTTTATAACTCCTTGAATGAGATCATCTAGATGCATATATTAGAAGTATATGTTTCCACTTTTTTATTTATCATGCATACTTGTCTTTAGATTTAGTTTCCTTATTATACTCTACTTAGATCTCAAAGTAGATAGTCATAGTTGCATTAATTGAAGTATCTTCTTATTGCATAATTTTCTCTGACCATTAATTGAAGTATCTTCCTATGTGTCCAATTTCTTCTAACATGTTTAATGTCTCTATATGAGTTATCTATGGGGAAATAGATAAGTAGTAATAGTGAATTATCTTGATCAACTTTTGGATTATTGATGTCAACTACTCAACTTTTTATTTGAGCTAATCTTTGGTTACCTTATCTTGATCCATATTTTCAAATAAGCTACCAATTTCTAATTATACATTTTATTTCATTCCTTCCCTAGATATTTTCCCCAAATGTATTTTTGAGATATAATACTCTAAAGCACTGACATTATCTTTGTCCTTTTATATAGGATGAACTGTTACTTCCTCATATCTATCTCCCTTATCATCTATGATTATTCTTGATAGAGTCTTGGGTTTCTTAATTATTCATGAAGGGAGAGTTTCTAGATCACTAAAATCAATCTCTTTAGGTTCAACAATTTTATTTATTTTCTTTGATAATTCATTCAACCAATCAAGAATCTCTATAATGAGTGGAGGTTGTTGTAGAAGAGTAGAATCAGGTTCAATTTAAGTTTGAGGAAGAGATGGGGGAGCTCTCAAGGCTTGAATCTCTTCTAGTGCAATTTCACCTTCTTCTTTCTTTGAAGTATCTTTTGGAGATTTAGGTGAAAGTACAAGAGGTAGTTCAGTATCTTGTGGCAGATGTGGAAACAAATAAGTATTAGGTTAAAGAGGAATAAAATATGAAGGAAATAGTGAAGTATATCTTGCAAGTAATTATTGAGTTGTATTTATAACTAAAGTTAGAGATTAAACAAAATTATCAAGCGGAACATATTCTAAAACATAAATACTAAGAGAACAAGAATATTTTTATCTTAACCTCTTTATCTTGAGTTTTAGAGACCTATGAATTAGAGAAATATCTACAATAGCCTCAATTTTCATTTCCTCTTCTATTCATGTAGTGTCTTTGCTTACATCAGCTACATGTGATGTTCCATCTTGTGATTGGTGTTATTTATAAAAACTACCAATCTAAACTTCTTTTTGTGGTAATGGAAATCCTACCACATTAATTTTTACTCCTTTACTTTTCAACCACACCAACATCATGTCAAGTATAGCTTATGTTCTAATTATGAGAGAAGTAGACTTTTTCTTATTCCAATCAATTTTTGGAAGTCATTTTGATTAAATTCCCTTTTTTTTGTATATCATATCCAATATAAGTCCATCATCTATAATTTTTTTGAAAACTCTTACAATACCAAATGCAATGACCTATTTCAAAGAGAACTAGGAGTAATATTAGGTCCTTACTTCCTTATCATCATGGAAATCCATCTATCAGTCTTCAAAATGAAACATGTGTTGATATGTAGACCCAAGAATATTTTCAACTAGACCTTGAATGTCAAAGAAATGTCTACTTTCAAATGATTGGATGGTGACATGTGTCATCTTTTTGATATATTTTTCTTTTACCAATGATGCACAATTTTACCTTCATATAATGATAGGAAATTTCATCCCAACTTTATGTTTGCTTGCTAAGAACTTGTGTGTCGTAGTTAATTATCTAACTAGCTCCATCAAAGCCCACTTATCATCAACATATTTTGGAATCATGAATGGTGAAATTTCACATCCAAAAAAGCACAAATGAGTGAAAGTTGTAAATTATATAAACCATGTTCCCTATATATCAATTTTTATATAGGCTTTCATGTATATCCTCATATTGTAGAGGTGTTTCTCAAACATCTGAATCACATATTAAAAGAATACATTATTCACTATACAAAAATGATGAGTATTCTCTTTAAAAGTTATTTAAAGATAGAAATCATATATCTTTGAAGACTTGATACTTCCTACCATATTAAATTCATCATAAAATATCCCCCTAGTAATAACATAAATAAGGTAGGAAGTCATGAAGAACTTAGAATTCATGTTGACTTCTATCAACTATATGTGAAAAGAATCACTAGTGAGCTATCCCTAATTAATGTATTTTTCATTTTTTTTGAATGATCCTAATATATTTGTACATCCAAGTCTAAAAAATCTATGCAACTATACTTCCAACTACTATGTGTAAGAGTGTAATCATATCATTGACCTCATCTATGAATTTAAACCTAGATATTGACTTGGTAAATTTTGTTGCCAGATTATTTGATTTTATCAAACATTACTTTTTGACCCATTTAGAAGATGAAAGAGTGTTATCTTCCCACAATTTTTGAGTGGAAGGTGGAATTAGGTCAATAAAGGATTCGCATTCTAGCAACTAGAGCAAATTGTCAATCTGTTCTAGTGTAAGTATAAAACATATTTTCCTTTTGAGTTTTAGAATTCTCTCTTCTCATGATCATAATGTTTTTCCATGGTTATAACTAATTCTGAACATTGCACTAATATTGGTAAGATAAATTCCTAAGATATTCCATTTTCATGAATGCTTTGACCATAGTCTGACTTATGAACACCACTAATTCTTTTCTAAAATTCATTATCAGATATGTTTTCAAAATTAGTTTTTAAGTGTGGTGGAGGAATAACTCCTTGAAATTGATACTTCATATTTGTACCTTCTTCACTCTAAGAACCCTTTTTTAGAGGAGGATTCTATGGAGGATTTTTCTTTGGGATTATTTTGATCAGGGTCTTGAATGTTGACATCTAATGCAAAATAATTATTTGTGAAGAAAACCTATACTTGAATTGATTTTATAGGGAGGAAAAAAATAGAGTGTGCTCAAATAAGAAGTGGAGTCTCCAATGTTTGTTAAAAATTTGGTCAGGATATGAGGGGTGAAGGACACAACTCAATTTTTGGATGGTTTTGAGCATATCACGGAGTATAAAGGGTGTAAAGCACAACTCAAGTTTTATGGAGTGAAACTCACAACTCAATTTCTATAGATTGTAAAGCACAGATCAGGTTTCATGAAGTGCAAATCACATCTTGTGTTTCATGAAGTGCAAAGCATAGTATGATCTTCAATTAACTATATAGTAGGGTTAGAATATACAGTAGTGTAGATTAATTCAATGGAGTTTAGTAAGGGTTTGATTAGAATTTGAAGCTTGATAAAGGTGCAGACCAAACCTAAAATCCAGTATAGTAAGTTCAACCAATACAATGAAACTTTGAAAACTATGATATATTTTAGAAGAAAACTTAGGTATAAAAATATTTTCAAATAATGTACCAATTTGGAGCAAATTGGTTTTGAAATAAAGGTTTAAATCCTAACCCTGTAACTTCTAAAAATAATCCAAAATGAATCCATTACAATTTTAATGATCACACAAATGCAAAGATTGCAAGTGGGAATGAGAATGAATCAGTAAAAATGAAAAGGATAGGAAGATTTAAATACAACTATGAAAAACCTACACATGTGGAAGAAAAAAATGGATTGATGGTATAAATTAGAGGGTTAAAAGTAAGCTTTGGGATTTGCAAAGTATAAGACACATCTTGGGTTCCATAAAGTGTGCATCATGTTTTAGGTTCTATGAGGTGCTAAGCACATTTTGGTTTCTATGAGGTTCTAAGCACATTTTAGGTTTTTTGAGGTGTTAAACATGTTTGAGGTTGTGTGGGGTGATAAGCATGACTTAGATTTGATGTCTATTTACAAACTTATAGATATCTGCATAGCACCCTTCAAATTTTGACAAGTCTATTGATTTAGAAAAAAACATTTTATCCTAATTTTTTACCAAAACCTAACTTTATTTGACTAATTATGACCCAAAGACTAAAAAAAATCATTTTTGACACTTGTCCAAAAACTAGTACAATATTTGACTTCAACTGGAGATCTTGAAGTACAAGGGATGGGATAAGAACTCCAGACTCTAGTTTCATAGATAAGTTTATTTCCATTGGGTTATGGAGTTAATTAAATTTTGATAAAATTTTATTTAGAAATAAAAAAATATACTTCAAGGATAAAGACCAAATTAATGAGGAGACAACATAAAATAAGACAAAACACAACTCAAGCCAAAAAGGACAACATAAAGGAAACATGACCAAAATTATTATATACATATTTACATGCAGGGGACTACCTACTTTTACTTTAAGTAATGATTGAGGTATTTCCCATTATACAAAAATGGTAAATGAGTACCATCATGATCAGCCAAGTAGAAAGTGTGATCTTCAAAAAAAGTGCTTGATTTTGAAGGGGCCCATCCATAAGGAGTCAAATTTTATGTGCCTTCCCTTTGGTTCTCTATGTTTATCCCACAATAGGATGAGATATCCTCTCTAAAAACATCCTCTTTACTTTTTTATCAAAAATAAATTTGAATTGAGCTTGATGCTTGTAAATTTGGTCAACAACCTGGACTCTATCTTCTTCAAGCTTGCTTAAATAGATAATTCTTTTATCCAGGGGACTCAAAATTCTAGTTTTCTACATCCCTGGATAATTATAATGTGTGTAAATTTGAGTGTTACTATAATTACCAAATCAATTCCATATAAAAATTGGAATAGATACATGCCAATGGCTTTTTTTGGTGTTATATGATCTACCCATAGTACATCATACAACTTCTTGTGCCAATTTCTCTTATTCTCATCAACCAACATACAAATAATAGAAACTAGGTTCTTGTTTCTTGATTTTGATTGTCCATTACCCTGTGGATAATAATCTAAAAAATAGGATAATGAGATGTTATAGCCATAGAAAAATCTAATCAAATTTGATGAAACTAAATTTAAATCATTGTCTTTCACAATCTTCTATGGGACACTGTATCTCACCAATATATTCTCTTTAATGAAATTACCAAAAACCTCTAAAGTTATCTATTTGATAGGAATGGCTTCTATCCATTTAGTGAAGTAGTTTGTTGCAGTGAGAACATGTGTGTGCCCTACACTTAAATGAGGATTAACATATCCTAAAAGATTTAGCCCCCATTATTGAAAAGGATCTTTTATTAATACTCACTTGAGAAAAAATGTTTTAAGTTTTAGTGACCCAATGAACTATTGACAATCCTCACATTTCCTTACCCATTTATAAGAATCCTTGAATAGTGTAGGCCAATAGTAGTGAGCTCTTAGGATCTTATAAGACGTCACTAGAGTATAAAAGTGTCCACCATAATCTTGATCATTAAATTCCTGTAGGAGTTTCTTTTGTTTCTCATTATCAACACACCTCAATAAAAACCCATCAATACTCTTTTTAAATATTGTACCATCCCAGATCAATTATTTTTTTACCTATAACTTGATGGTTTTATATTGTTTGGTGCTCAAATGGGATGGAAATTCTCCATATGTCAAAAATAAATCAATATCAGTGAACCATTCATTAATATAATCTACAAAAAGGATAAAAGGAAGCTTTTATTTTTTGTTATCATATGAATCTATTGAATAAATTGTCCAAGAATTTGTTTTTTCTCTTATTAATTAACACAACCTTTTTCTTCAAACTAGTTTTGTAGGTTTAATTTCAATATCATATTATTTAACTTTAGTAATACAATTTTCCATTTTTTAACTTGGTTCTCGTTTCATCAAAATAGATTTGACTATATAATAGGTACCATCACAACTAAGTGTGAATGAATAATATAAATTTGAATTATTTAACAGTTGCCACAATGGCATAATCATATTTTTCCTCTAAATAGTATTTCATGTTACAACTCACAAAAGTGATGGGATATTCAATACCTTCATCATTATTTTGAATTAATATAGCTGAGAGTGTGTGATATGAAGCATAGATATATAAAATAAATTCACTTTTGAAGTCTTAATAGACCAAAGTTGGTGCATGAGCAATAACAACTTTTTTTTATCAAATGATTCTCTTACTTCACTATTCCATTTGAAATAAGGTTTTCCTTTCATCATATTAGTGATATGTTTAGTGATTTTGATGAAATATTGAACAAATATCTTTAGTAAATTCACTTTTCTGAAGAACTAATACACACTTGGTTTACTAGTTGGTAAAGACAACTTTTATATCGATTCAACTCTTTCAAGATCAATGTTTTTTCCTTATTTGGAAACAATGTGCCTAAGAAGTTTTCATTCTATAACCCCAAAAATAGACTTATAAATATCAATAGAAATGCCATGCAGTTGAAACATTTCAAATACTTTTTCAAGGTGTTCATAGTGATCTTATCTTTTATTTGAAAACACTATCAATCATTTAGATATATAATGATTATCATATTTTTACAATCTTTGAAAGCAAGGTCCATAGATCTTTGGAATGTGGCTCCTAAATTAATTAGTCCAAATGGAATTTTTTGGCATGTAAAATTACCATATGGAGTTATGAAAGCCATTTTATATTGATATTATTTCTCTGCTTCAATTTTATCATAACCAGAGAAGACATCTAACATTGAGATCATTTCAAAACTTGTGACATCTTGAATAACCTGATCCATGATTAGTAATGGGTAATTATCTTTGAGATATTCTTGATTTAGATTTCTAAAATCAACATAAATTTTGATTTCTCTATTCTTTTTACAAACAGTTACTATGTTGGCAACCCAAGTTGAAAGATGGATAAGGAAAATAATCTAGGCATTCAACAATCTTTGAATTTCTATGAAAAAATTTTCCTAAAATCTTTGGATTATATTGTCATTTTTTTTGTTTGAATGGATTATAATTAGGTCTTAGAGGAGTTGTATATTATATTTATTTTGGATAAAAATATTTGAGATATTCATATGAGTATGCAAATATATATATATATATATATATATATATATATATATATATATATATATATATATATATATTCAAAGCAAGTTGATAATTTTTCTCTTTTCTTCAGGTGGAAAACATTTCCTAGTGTTAACCAACTTGGTTATTATTGAAAACCTATGTCCACTTTTTCATAGTTTACCAAGTTAAAATAATATTTTTACATCTTATTTTTAATAAACCTATCATACTTGTCAAAAAATTATTTTGATGAAACTAGACCTTAACAAATTGTATTCCCTTTTAATTTGATTATTCCTTCTTCATATTTTTCTTTAGTTATGCCTTCCTCTTGTATTTGTGATGAAGATTCTCTATAATAAGACTCACTTCCTTTAATGTATAGGCTCCTAAATATATCTACTCTTTCAATCAAATAAGTGTTGAATATTTTTCAATGATGTCATGGTGATGTCATGGTGTTTCCCTGGTGAGTGGATGAAGTGCCTTTGTAGTTTAAATGACAATGATAAAGTGTGCAATGTGCTTGGCCTAGTATGCTTGAAGTTGGTTTGGTTGATCTTTAGTTTTGGCATGATTAGAGATGTTTAGGGATGAGTATGTTTATTTGATCATGTGAAAGAGGTCCTATTAATGGTCAAGGATGATTAGATATATTGTGTGCATAAGTGGAATTCATCTAGTAGTCCATAGTTTACATCTAGATAGTTTGGGTCTAGTGGCAAGAAATCTGAGTAGGCAGTTTCATGACATCATAATCGCCACATATAGATGAGTCAGGGGGAGTTGTTCATACGGTTTTGATCATATTAGTCCTTAGTTTCTATTTGAAAATTCTCAAGTCTATGGATGAAGTATGATAAAATATATACAAGTGCAAAGTTGGGCTCTCAAGCATTTTGATAGTCTTTTCCCATACTTAGCCAAATTTGTAATGTGTCAAGAAAAGATGAGTAGGAATTTAATGGTGGCATATCTCGCACATGTGTAAATTTAAAGATAAGGTGATCATGTGGGTTTATTTATTTTTATACCTATTTGATTTTTGATAACTTTTAGGTCAAGCATTGAAGCATGATAAAAGATATGCATGTTCAAATTTGGCCTTTCAGATAAGTTTTTGACATAGTTGGCTCTGTGGTAGAAAAATATAAGTGGGCATTTTAATGACATTATATCTCACATGTGTGAGGGTTATAGGATCATTTTTTCACATTTTTGGATTCTCCTATGTGAGGATATCATATGGTCCAAATTTTAGATCATGTATCTAAGCGCAGCAAAAGATATGAAGGTGCAAAGTTGACCTTATAGATAGATTGCAAAGGTTCCCATAGTCAAATTTACACAAGGTAAAGTTTGATCAACATCAATGGAGTTAATTTACTCCAAGATGTTAGGATTTTTTTAGATGGTTCTAAGTCTTTTATGCTTAACATTAAGAAAAGATAAAGATCAAGCTTCTTGCAAGGATCAATGGTTCATGGGAGTTCATACTTCTAGATCTATGGTGCACAATAAGTCAAATGGGTCAAAGTGTTTGATGCTTAAACTGAGTAAAGAGTGAGTTACTTATAAAAGAATCAATGGATAATGTTCACTCTAATATGTCTAGAATCATCAAGATAAAGATAAGTGTTATATTTTTAATGTCAAGTAGAGATAAAGACTGAGATACGTACAGGAGATCGACAGAGTGTATTAAGTAAAATAGTCAAGGTGAAGATCCAAAAATGAGCACTAAAAGGTAAAGGTTGAGATCCTTACAATTATATTGATGGTTTTTTATTGATATAAGCTATGAGAACATGAGATGCAAGCGAAGTGACTAAGGTTTAACTATGACCATTTACATTTAAATATTTGAGACCCTGTTGTGGGTGGAGATAGGGCTCTATATGCATTATCATGGTGCCTATGAACTCTTTGATAACCCTCATAGGTTGAGTAACATGTCTCCATGTTTATACTCATCCTAATTATCCTAAAATATACATAAATTTACGGTAACTCAACTTTTATGCACCCTACCTACTATAGGTTGCAATCTACCCTATGTTCGGATAGGGTATGAGCTTTGGGAGTCAAGATAGTGCTCTATCCTCCTTAGAGGGTTATTGGAAGATGGAAACTTATTGGAGACATAATGAATCATCTATATACATTGGAAAGGTCTCATTTTTAACCTAGTGGAGGAGGATACGCTTTTAGGTTCAAGCATGTAGACATCATTGAAATAATTCAATGTGTTTATGAGCATATTTGAGGCCCTTAAACATCATCCTCTGCTACTCATATTGACTCTATTCTTGTAATAGTTGCTATCCTATGATAGAGATATAGGATTCACTCACTTATATTGCTTTAAGATCTTGTCCACCATGTTATATGCCACCTCCAAAACGCTTATAGGCCTCTATTTAGTGTTTTTAGGGACAAAAGCCTTGAATATATAGTCCTCTACCTTTTGATCATGGTTTGCCTCTTTCATTATTCATGCTATTGGAACTAGGTATACCATGATAAAAACTCAATGAATTAAGACTTTGAGGGTAGACTCCTTGATTTTTTCACATTCTTCAAGGATTTCATGTTCCTTGTCAATGGCTTCTTGTACGTGGTGATGAATTATAGCAGGCAGTGAATACAAGAATGGTAGGGAGCATTGATATGATCATATTCATGAAATGTGAATCAACTCAACTTATAAAAATGCACTCTAAATGTCTCCAAGAGATTAAAAATATTACCAAGGTCATTATCAAATCATGGTGTCATCATGGAGACCCCTGTAGGTGGACCTTTTTTGAATATGCAAACAAAGAAGGGGAAAGTGGACAAGGTGCATGGTTTAGGCCTCATGGGAAGACATATGGTCATAAAGTACACCTTCATAGTTTCAAAACATCTGAGACACATTCAATTTCTTCATATTAACATGGAAAACCTCCTTCATGGCACCTGTAGGTGCATATTCCTAAGCAAAAGGTAGTGAGGATCATCAATGACTAAGAACAACCCTAGAAGAGGATTTTTGAGTTCTCTAAACTCCAAAACCAAGAATATAATGAAAAAAACTATGGAGAGGTCTTGATAAACATATGAAACCATAAAATTCATCAAACCAAATCAATTTTTTTTGAAACTAGCTCAAAAAGGAGACACCTCATGGATGAAGAAGCATAAAAATATACCTAGGTTCTTAATGATGGTTCATAAAGGAGAAGCCATGAAACTAAAAATTATTTCTGTAAAAATAAGTTGACTCGGATTCCTTTCAACCCCCAAGAGAATTCCTCCCAACTCCACCTGTATGGTTTGCACCAAGCATTTAAAATTGACCTTTCTTCGCTTACAAAGGCAAAAGGGAAGAAATAGAAGTTGAAACTGATATTTTTAACCTTTATTCTACAAACCAAGCATGGTAATGACTTTAGGGAGGTGAAGAGGCACATTCCCATGCTTTAAGTTGAAGATGGACTTCCCAAGTTTGTACAAGTGCCATTAATGACCTATTTTCAAGGAGAAACTACCTCTTTCAACATGAAACTAATTTTTAAACTAACTCTAAATGCCTCTTGACATATCTTGACCTCCTCCATGTTAAAATCAATATTTGTGATAAATATGCTTCCTTTGAAAGTCTGTATAAGTTATTAAATGAGCTAAAATGTGACCAAAAGCCCATTTTTGCATATGAAACAAGGTGAAAGACAAATTTATGACTTAAAAACACCTTAAAACATCTCAAAGACCATATTAAGACATTTTAAAAATAATTTGGACCTTTTACCATGTTTGACCAAGGTTGACTAGAGTTGACTTTGGTTGACTAGATAAGCACAAGGAAGATGGACTTAGACAAAGGCTAGAGTAGGGATGGTTGAGCTGTTTAGACACACATGAGACCCTATTAGAAATATGAGAACTTTTGAAAAGTTTCAATATGTAAGGGTTAACCCAATTTGACTAAAATTCAAATTTAGTCAACACTTTTGGCAATTTTAAGGGGTAACATGATTGCCTATGTTAAGGACTAGTAGCCTTATCCCATCCATTGGGAAAAGGGAGTCAAATGCACTCTAAAATAATAAGATCAGACATTTACTTGACTAACAAGATAGCTTATTGACCTCAAAACACACAAAGGAAAGACAACACACAACAAGGCCAAGTAGACATATAAAGCAAAGGCATACTTGTGCTACTAAGCACTTAGGGAACACAAGACATAGAAAAAAGGAAACTAATTATGTAAATCTAACCAAACATACCTCCATCCTTGGATCAAAAGGAAAGTACTTTGAATCTCCTTCCTCACTAGATGAATGAGGGTGCCAAGCATTATTCATTTTGGATGTATTACTAGATGACCCATGCTTCTTTTTTCCTCCTTTTCTTGGCATGTCATTTGATGGAATCATCTCAAATTAGTCTCCAAAGTAGATGAGATCTTCTTGACCTTGGAAACATGCTTCATATTTTTGTCCCTTTATCTCACCATGGTAGATTTGCATATCTATGAATGGAATAGCTTTTTGGATGTCAATGTATTCTTGAAAAATTCATTGCTCTTCTCATTTGTTGTAACCTCTTCAAATCCTTCAAGAAGTTTTGTATCGTGGCATTCTAGTAATGTTTATTATTCAAAATCCTTATTTATGTTTATAGGACCAGCTTCACATGAGGCTCTAGAATCAAATTTCAAACCATCTTAAAAATACTCATACTCATCATAGATTATTCCATCATGGTTTAGAGCCTCTCTTTGATGATCTCTCTAAACATTTACTTGTTTCTCAACCTCTTTTGCTTGCTTTCCTAGGAAAATTTCCTTCTCAAATTCCTCATATTATTTGAAAATCTTCATATAAGTATGCCACATTTCCTCCTCTTGATACAATCCATCTTGTTTACCATGTCTTATGATTAGCTCCAAAGGAATTGTAGGCTCCTTGGGGATTTCAACTTCATTTCAAATGTCCTCAAATCTCTGCCACAAGTCATCATCCTCTTTTGGGTCAGCATCATGAAGGTGAAAAATAATAAAAAATTCTTCCTCTTTAGAACTCAAAATAACCTCTTCCAAATATTCTTCTTTACTATAAGTAAGGTCCTCTTCCCCATCATCACAACCTAAAGTTTCTATTTCCTTCTCCCTTTTAGTATTGCCAATACTAGGTATCTCAAAACAAGGAAATTTAGCCCAAGAAGGCTTCCAAGGAGAAAATCAATCCTCACCATTAGATATAGATTTATCTTCATTCAGTTGATCCACATTAGATTCCCATGTTATAGGCCCTTTAGGATAGAAGGTAATGGAAGAAGGGTAGAATGGGTCAATTAGATGAGGTAAAAGGATGGGTTCAATGGCTTCTTGAGGATGGGTAGGAGGGATTTTAGTAGCTTATATTTTCTCTTCACTCCTAAATTCTCTACTTAAACATGTCTTGTTCTTATTTTCACAAGCTACCACCACTTCCTTCCATCTTAGGAAACTAGACTTAGAATATTCTTCATGAGGATGAGATGCAAATAAAAGAATGTCACACTTAAAGACCTCTCTTTATACTACCTTGATGATTAATTTATATGTTGGTTTTCCAACTCAATATCCTTGTCAAGATGAGCCTCCAACATCAACCTTATTCTCTCAAAATCTTCTCCAATAGTGATTTCCCTCTTCCTTTGGCTACTCTCTTGGATGGACTTCCAAAAAGGGAAACTTTGGGGAATGCATGAAGTACTTGGGGCATTTTGAAGCATGGTTGGATTAGTATTTTAGAAATGAATATTTGACACACTTTAAGGTTTTTTTGGGATGTATTTGAGCTACCAAGACTGAGCTAGTTCATGAGCTTTCAATCTCTCTTCTATGTGGAAAATTAGACCACAAAAATCAAGCATTTCACCTATAAGACTTTGTCAATTAACTCTCTCAATGGGCATCCATTCTCTCTTGACTAGTTCTAAATCATCCCTCACACTCTTGACACAATAACTAGGGATAACTTTACCATAACCATTTCTAGTATCAATGTCTAACATATAGTCCTTATAGCCAATGAGGGTCTTCTTGAAACTTGCAATGGACTGACTTGGAGAGGAACTAGGTGGACTAAGTGAAGAACAAGCTTGATAGGGATGATCATAGGAAACATATGATTGATAGATATCATGATAAGATTTAAAAAGTACTTGTTCATATTGAGATGGAATGGGCAAAGATGGATATGTCTCCCCAACTTGTGTTAAGACAAACTCAACATCAAAACAATCTATGAATCACTCATGAGAAGTATATAGAATAAGAAAACAACCTCAAATAAAGTACTTGCACTACTTAACTAGTATATTTATGCTTTGATTCACCATTGGTGCTTATTTTAATTACCTCTAAAGGTTGGTATATGGATGAGAACACCAAAACTCCTCAAATTCTTAGAATAAGAGTCCCACCAGGCATGCCAAAAACTGACCAAATTTGACTTTTAGTCAATTTGGGTCAACCCCTACATATTTAAACTTTTCAAAAGTTATAATATGTATAATAGGGTCTCATGTGTGTCTAAATACCTCACTTATCCCTACTCTAGCCTTGGTTTAAGTCCATCTTCCTTATGCTTGTCTAGTCAACCAAAGTCAACTCTAGTCAACATTGGTCAAACATGGTCAAAGGTCTAAATTATTTTTAAAATGTCTTAATATGGTCTTTTATATGTTTTAATGTGTTTTTAAGTTATAAATTTGTCCCTCACCAATTTTTATATGTAAAAATGGGCTTTTGGTCATATTTTAGCTCATTTAATGACTTATACAGACTTTCAAAGGAATCATATTTGTAAAAAAGATTTATTTTAACATGGAGGAGGTTAAGATATGTTAGGATGTAGTCAAATTTAGTTCAAGAAGCAATTTCATGTATAAAGAGGTAATTTCTCCTTGAAAATAGGCCATTAATTGCAATTATACAAACTTGGGAAGTCCATCTTCAGCTAAAAATTTGGGAATGTGCCTCTTCACCTCCATAAAGTCCTTACCTTGCTTGGTTTGAAGAATAAAGGTCAAAATATGAGTTTCAACTCTTGTTTCTTCCTTTTTGCCTTTGCAAGCCAAGAAAGGTCAATTTGAAATGCTTGGTGAAAACCGTATAGGTGGAGTTGGGAGGAAAGCTCTTATGGGCTGAAATGAATCTAGTTTAACTTCATTTTCATGGCAAGAAGTTTTAGTTTCGTTTCTTCTCCTTTATGAACCATCATTAAGAAACTAGGCAGCTTTTTATGCTTCATCCATGAGGGGTCTCCTTTTTAAGATAGTTTCAAAATAATTTGCTTTGGTTTGATGGATTTGATGGTTTTATATGTTTCTAAAGGCCTCTCCACATGTTTGTTCATTATCTTATTGGTTTTGTAGTTTAGATAACTCAAAAAGCCTCTTTTAGGCTTGTTCTTGGTCATTAATCATCCTCACTACCTTTTGCTCAAAAACGTGCACCTACAGGTGACATGAATGAGATTTTCCATTTTTATATGAAGACATTTAATGTATCTTAGATGTTTCAAAACTATGAAGGTGAAATTGATGACCATAGGTCTCCACATGAGGTCTAAATCATGCACCTTGTCCACTTTCCCCTTCTCTGTCTACATATTCAAAATGGGTCCACGTACAGGGGTCTCCATGATGACACCATGATTTGATAATAACCTTGGTAATTTTGTTAATATCTTGGAGACATTTAGAGTGTATTTTGATAAGTTTAGTTGATTCACATGTCATGAAGATGATCATAACAATGTTCCCTACCATCTTGTATTTACTGCCTAATACAATTCATCACCACCTACAAGAAGCCATTGACAAGGAACTGGGAATCCTTAAAGAATGTGAAAAAAGAAAATAATCTACCCTCAAAGTCTTAATGCATTTATTTTTTTCTTGGAAAACCTAGTTCCAATAACATGAACAATGAAAGAGGCAAACCGTGATCAAAAGGTAGAAGATTGTATATTCAGGGCTTTTATCCCTAAAAACACTTAACAAAGGCCTATAAGCTTTTTATAAGTGGCATATAACATGGTGGATAGGATCTTAAAGAAATATAAGTGAGTGAATCCTATAGATTTATCATATGATAGCAACTATTCCAAGAATGGACTCAATATGAGTAGCAGAGGATGAGGTTTAAGGGCCTCAAATATGCTCATAAACACACTGAATTGTTTTAATGATGTCTATAACCCTGAACCTAAAAGTGTCTCCTTCTCCACTAAGTTTAAAATGAGACATTTCCAATGAATAGAGATGATTCATGATGTCTCCAATAGTTTTAAATCTTCAAATGACCCTCTAAGGAGGATAAATCACTATCTTGACTCCTTAATCTCATACCCTATCTGTACATAAGGTAGATTGTAACCTATAGTAAGTAGGGTGTATAAAAGTTGAGTTGACATAAATTTATGTATCTTGTAGGATATTAAAAATGAGTTTAAGCATGTATACATGTGACTCAACCTATAATGGTGTATAAAATATTTCATAGGCACCATGATAATGCATATAGAGCCCTATCTCCACCTACAATAGGGTCTAAATGAGAAAATTATTTCAATCTTAGGTAGTGACCTTAGTTGGATGAAAATTTTGAGATTTATGGCTCTAATAGGTGATGTTAGCCCATGTATGGTAATATATCATCTCAATAGATTATAAATAATTCCAAGAAGAATTCCTAAACATCATATACAAATTAGATAGAGGCAAATAGACACCTATAGGTGTCTTAATCCAGCCAGGCAAGAAAAAGTAAGTTTTCTGATGACTTGAAGGTGTTTGAAGAGTATTTGAGGTATGAAAAAGATAAAGTGAAAATATTTTAACCTAAATATATTTAGATAGAATGTATACACACCATAGACAAATTTCTCATAGACACCCTCACCTACAGGCATGTCTACGGGGTTATCTCAATCAGTCTTGATAAAGCTTAGCCATGGAACAAAATTCAAGCATAATGACATCATCATAGTAATGGAATAATATATCTAGATGATAATACAAGAATAAGGAAGTTTATAAGGTTATATCATATGCTTCATAAGAAAACAACACCCACATGACCTTAAGGATCCCTTCATAGTCAACTAAATGGTGTTAAGATAGTGAACAAGGGTTTGAGTCCTAAAATGATGATAATGCTACCAAAGTAGACAAATGAGTCCAAATAATTATGAAGTGAACATAGGAAATTTTTATGAGAATTATGTTATTTTTGTCCAGACCTAAACTATTCTATTACACCTAAAAATACTCCTCATGTGAGCAAAACATAGTCCATGGTCTAATACCCTGCACAGTCTGCCTTAGAAAAGTCTGCTTGGGAAACTTGTGGTTTTCATGGGTCAAATATTAGAGTCAAAGGATATAATTTAGAAAGTATCATCCATAAAACTTGGGTAACACATTTAAATAATTTTTTTAGGATAAAATAGGGGAAGTTCCCCCTATTTTGTCTCAGATATGGGGCATTTTCCTCTTGCACCAAAACTTACAACTTTGGAGTATGGCTAAGATGATGAGCCAAAAGCCTAGAAGACCTTGCAAGATGATTTTTAGAGCTGGGATACATATAATAAAATATATAAAACAAATATATAGTGTTGGAAATAAATAGGTTACTCTATATAACAAGGGTTACAGGCAGTTCCATGGAGTAAGGTATAGCCCTAATATCAAAAGGAGGGTCATCTTCATTTATAGATATTGATGAGATTTTTTGATGATTGGAGAATATTTTTAGGATATTTATAGATGTGTTTGGTCATTTTTTTTGTATAGAAGTTCCTTGATAATCCATTTCTTAGCTTAGAGGTACCCAGACCTCATAAAATGTATAAAAGTGACTTGAGTGGCTAGCTTGGAATGCTTGGAACTTCCCCAACGCTTTACATGGGACCTCAACATGTTTATGGGAGTTATG
Organism: Torreya grandis; assembly: GCA_037957365.1. NCBI lineage: Eukaryota > Viridiplantae > Streptophyta > Pinopsida > Cupressales > Taxaceae > Torreya > Torreya grandis. The sequence continues at coordinate 793,420 of JARHVA010001455.1, forward strand.
GAGGTTCAATAATAATCCCTTAGTGTAATTTATTTAGGATTTGAATGTATGGTCTCCATGAACAAACATTAAAACCTAAAACTACCGAAAACCCTCATAAACCCTCTCCAAGGACCCAATTAGGAAGATGAAGCAAATGTAGTATCCAAATGAAATTTAAAGGCCATGAAAATGATTGGAGATGATATAGGACTCTCTAATACTCCTCTCCATGTGACTGAGGTGTACTACACCTATATAAAAGAGGTAAAATAGAGCTTATTTTGACAAATTTGAGTGTTTTGTAGGTATAGAGATGTTTCAAGAGATGAAACCACCTTTGGGAGAGAGATTAGGACTTTTCCTAAGTCCTAATGTTCATATATTTATCTATAAAATCTGTAAATTATTCCTACCATCTCATTCATCTTAGGTAGTCACAGTGAATGAGTAGTGAACACTTCGTGAAAATAGTGAAATTCTAATTGGAAAGCCTTTTAAGGCATGATTGATGAACCTGATGACTTGGACACTCTTGTCATGTGTAATTACTCCTTTTTCAAGGATCATATTATATAATTGGAAGTATTTTTAATGCCAAGTGTGAGAGGTGCATGACAGGGAGTTATTTATGATTATCATGAATGATTGCTCATGGTCAAAGGAATATGAATGATTAGGGACTAATACAATGCATGTGAGGGCTTGTTAGTAACCCCTCCCCTTCATATCAATCATCATACCTAACCCTATGTAGTGATGAGGCAGTTTTGTTAAACCAAATCATGGAGGTAGTTTCATATGCAAGTAAAGAGAGAATCTATGCCACATTTGGAGGAGTTAAATAAAGTGAGGGAAATCTATCCTTACTTTCATTTTAGGACCTATCTCATGCCAAATTCCATTTATTTTTTAACTCATTCTCATTGCTTGACAAGTGTCTTAGTGACTCTTAATCTTCCCTTTCTCTCTCTCCTCTCATAATTGTTATAAATTCTAGCTTTTTTGGTTGTTGTACAGATCTCTCCACCTAGGTATGGTGAAGCCCTGATAAATTTTTGCCTTGAATTAATGAATAATGTTTTTTTAGCTCATTCAAGATTCCTCTAATTGCATGCTTTGGTGTTTGGTCTTTTGCAAGTTTATTCTACTTACCTTCATATGTTACTCTTCCTAGTGCCTTGTGTGAATCAAAAGCTCTCTTTTATAGGTCAACAAGAAGTGTCTAATGTGTTTCTATAATACATATTATCTAAGTCCTCATATCCTAATCTCTCTTCAAGACCCCATGTTTGAAACATTGATTTAGAAGAGGAGTGTCAAATTAGATGAAGTGTATGTGTAATCTTCTCTCTGGTTCCAAGTTCATTGTAAGTGGTGTGAGTAGAGAAACTATTTGGTGTATCACCCTACCTAGATTATATTTGTTTTCAATTATCCTTCCCCCTTTTCATCCCCCAAAAAGTTAGTAATAGGTTTGAGTTATAGTGATACATCAAGAGAACTAGCCCTAATCTAGAGATCCACTTCAAATTTGGGTCACCCACAGCCCTGAGGCGGTTCTATTGTGCCACTTGAATAAGGAGAGACTTATCATCTCCTAAATGGGTGTAAGTTCAAGTGATAATAGAAACCAAAGGTCATAAGTATGAATCGTGATGAGTATATTAGTCAAAGTAAACTATTTGCTTTGGTGTAGAATGGTTTAGAATTTAAAGAGTCCTAAGAGGTCTCATTATCTACTCATGTTGAGAATAACAAGACTAAGCTCAAGGAGAATACCAAGGTACTAGTTGAGGCTAGTTCTGAGGTAAATATAGATCCAAGTGAACATCTTATTATTGTTAAGAAAGATTCATGCAAAAAAAGTCAATTATATGTACCTAGTGATGAGGTTGCAAGATGCAAGGAATATTATTCAAATGAAGAGGTATGCTATGAATATATGTTGTCTCCATGTATTGATAATATAATCATAGAAAAAAGGAGAATGTTGTAGTATTTGAGGAAGTTGATTCTCTAAAGCTAAAGAAGAAGAAGAAGAAGAAGAACTATAAGTATAAATTGAGAAAGGAGGAGGAGAATATGAGGAGTTGTTTTTATTTTAGATCATTGAGATATAGAGGGTGTCTCTACATATGCTTCTTAAGAGACTCCTTTCAAGTGGAGAAGCAAGTTTTTTTTTGGTGTTTTTTTTTCAATTGGAATAGTCTACATGGTTAGATTGAAGGTTCCTAGATGGTAAAGGAGGATTTATGATTTTTAAAGGTAATATTTTTGTATATAAAGGTATTTTGACCTTATTTTAGAATGATCTAAGTGGTTTTGTGATCTGAAGGTATGTTGAAGTCAAATTGATAATTTCTATTTGCTCTCAAGTTTCCTAGTTTGTGCTTATAAGTATGCAGGTCCTAAGATGGGTTATAGGAATTCAAGGTTCCCAATGGTGTGTAATCTCAAATATTATTCTATAATTTTATAATGGTTGTCTCTAAGTTTACAAGAAGTTTTAAAGGATGATGTTGACTAGAAGGTGCTATGTTGACTTTGTTCATTTTGAGATTTTAGGGTTTGGGCTCTATTAAAAAAGTGGTCTACCTTATGAGTTGAGGTCTAAGGATTATTAATATGTTGAATGGACCAAATGGGTTTTCAAATAAAGATTCATATAGTTTTGAATGTTTTTGATTCTCAAGTTATTCTAGTTTTTATCAAGTTGAAGCCCTAATTGGGTAGGAGGTTTGTGAAGGAAGTATGTTGTAGAGGATCAAATAGTTATTGAAAATTGATGTGCTAAATGGTGAATATGATATTTCTTTAGATATGAAGTTTTAAGTCTTGAATTTGTGTCTACAAAAATTAGTTGGCTCTACAGGTTCCAGGTAGGGCTACAAGAGGACTAGATAGGCCTAGTGAGAAGAAAGAATGTTTTTGTTTAGTTTATCTAAAAGAGAAAAGCATGAATGTTTCAAGGTGAGTTATAACTTTGTTTTATAACATGTTTCTTGATTTATTATTGGCATTATGCTTTATTGGTGGTCATGGAAGTATCTTGAAAGAGAAGGCTAGTAAGCCTGTGTCATGGTTCTTCATGGTATGTGGAGATCTAAAGATTCTCAAATGATGCAATGGATTAGAGATATTATTGGGAGTCCCTCTAATATGTTTTTTGGTGAGTTACACTATATTTAAATTTTTTTGTGTATTTTATCTTCATTAGTTATTGTGCTTGTGAAGAAGAGTGTTGGCATGGAGCAAGAGGAAGTTTGTCAAGGCAAGAAAAGGTAAGCTCAAGGTATAGTCTTTATAAATATGTTCCTTTAATTTTTATGGTATTTTTAGGTCCTAAAGATAAATTAGTACCCACGTTTTCATTGTGTTAAATAGGGAGAAAGTTCTTGTTATGGGAATGCTTGAAGAGAGAGAATGTAAGTTTTATATTTATATATATGATGTTTTTTGACATAAATGACAAAGGGGGAGATTATTAGAGAGTTATTAGTAATTTAATGGAGGTGTCCTAGTGAGTGTATGAAGTTATTTAATAACCTAAATAACAATAACAAAGTGTGTAATGTGTTTGTCCTAGCGTGCTTGAAGGAGGCTTGGCTGATATTTAATGTTGGCATAGCTAGAGATGTTTAGAGATTAGAATGGAGTATTGATCATGTGAAATGGATCATATAAGAGGTTTTATATAATTTTTTTTCTTATTTTCATGATTTTATTTCATCTGGTTGATCATAGTTTTCATCTAGACACTTTGGGTCCAAAGGCAAAAAATCTGAGTAGGCAATATGATGACATCACCATTGCCACATGGGAATGAGTCAAAGGGAGTTGGTCATATCATTGTGATCACATTAGTTCCTAGTTGATATTCACTAAATTTCAAGTCGTGCATCAAATAAATATCAAATATATGAGGGTGTAAAGTTGGCTTCTCAGTCAAAATTCATTATTTTCCCATAGCCAAATTTGTAAAGTGGCAAGAAGTGTCGAGTAAGAATTTTTATGGAGGAATATCTCACACATGTGGATATTTTAAGATAAGGTGATCATATGGATTTATTAATTTTTTTTCTTAGTTTATTTGTGCTAAGTTTTAGATCATGTGATGTAGTGCATCAAAAGATATGCATATGCAAAGCTATGTCCCAGGCAATTTGACTATGTTTTCCCATAGCCAATTTTACAATGTGGAAAGAAGATCCAAGTGATAATTTTTATGATGTTATATCTTACACATGTGAAGGTGCCAATAGAAACAAATCATATAGATTTTTTTATTTTTGTGCATAGTTGATTTGTGCTAAATTGTAGATCATGCATTGAAGCATGGCAAAAGTTATGAAGGAGCAAAGTTGGTCTCCCAAAGAAAATCTAGACATGGTTAGCTCAGTGACAGAATATTTTGAGAAGGAATTTTAACAAAATTATATATCACATGCATGAACTACTTATTATTAGTCTGTTACATTTTTGTATCCTGCTATGTGAGGAGATCATCTGATCCAAATTTGAGATCATCCATAAAAGTGTAGAAAAAGTTATTAAGGTTCAAAAATGGCTACTCGGTCATATTGAAAGGGTCCCCATAGTCAATTTTGAAAGAGTTAAATCTTGATCAAGATCAACAGTGCACATTTCTCCAAGAATTCAAGAAATAGCGAGATGAAGATAAGTGCATGATATTTAATGATTGAGCAAAAGTAAGGATAAGAGATCAATGGTGAGCAAGTGTTTATACGATTGAGAATAAATGGAGAATATTAAGTTAAAATGGAAAAAGTGACTAATTTTTAATGGAGTTAAAGTTTGGTTTAATTTTAATAAATATCAAGGGAGCGTGATTGGCCAAGTTGAGCGAGGGCATGAGATGATAGCAGAGTGGTTGAGGTTTAATGTTTGAGCACTGGTGCCTATGTGTTAAAGATCAGAAGAGATCAGTGGTGTGTATTCAATATGAGTAGTGAGGACATGAGATAATTTAAAAGTGTCTAAAGTTTAATTGTGAGTGTTGCCATTTGAATATTTGAATTTACTAAGGGAAAAAACTAGTGCTTAGTAATTTATCCATATATTTCAATCAAAGATGAATTTACTCATGTATTAAAAATAAAAGTGGTAGAGGACTAAAATGCACATATAGATATATAGATTTGAATATATAAAAGTGAGTACAATCAAAGATATTTATCATATAATTTGACTGTGTGTTCATGTTTATTCTACAAGTGACCTGAGAAGAGTAATTAATCTTATGTAGATGTTATTTTGATGTTTCATGGTGAATTGGATATTGGGGAGTGTTACAGACTCCATGAGGATGATCAATGAGTATTTTGGAGGTGTGATAAATCTATATTGAGTATGAACAATTCTTAATAAGTTGACTTTATCTTTGTTAATGTTGTTTCTCTGTCTAAGGTCTTTATTTGAGTTGATTTAGGATATGCAGAGGTAAGCAAAGGTGACTGTGATCATTTTAGGATGTCCTAGGGGACATAAGGAGAGGACCTATGTATTTTTAAGTGGTCATGTGTTCTTATTATTCTTGGAGAAGTGTCAAAGAGATGAATGGGTCTCCATAGGACCTAAAAGTGACTTAGGCCTATTTGAAAGTGTGTTATGCTTAAGTGTGGGAAAGTGTGTTATGCTTAAGGGTGACCCATGTGAGATGCCTTAAGGGTGAAGGCATGTATTGTGGCTAAAAAGAAAATATTATGATCTTGTTAATTCATGATTGCTCTATCTATAGTGAAACCAAATGTGTTATTTTATAGACTTTTGAGGAAGATTTGTGAGATAGAACTTGTATGTGAGAGAGTTAGAGAGTGAAGGAAAGTAGAGGAGAGTGAGAGTGCCCAGATATTAGGTTGATGATAAAAGAAGATTAAGGACTATGTGTATGATCTATAGGTCATGTTTCTAATGATAATATATCATTCTTGTAGTTTGAAGTTATGTGAAGAGATCTAAGTGTGCATATGAGGACTATTTAAGTGAAAGAGTGAGATTGAGGCATGCCTATGTGAGAGGCATGTATGAGTTAGAGAGAGAGTTTATGCAGTTTTTAGATAATCAAGAGGTCCATTATTAGGTTTTGAAGACATTAATTCTAAGGTGGAAGTTTTTATTTCAAAGAGGGTCTAAATTACTTGATCTTCCTTAGCGGTAGTTGCTCCTTGTGAAATAGGGTTTCACTAAAGACCTTTGGTCAGAAGGGCTTGATCAAGGTTGTAGCTTAAAAGGACTTGATCAAAGGTTCTTGATCAAAAGGACTTGATCAGTCTCTTATTTTTTATCATCTTATAGGATATTAGTCCATGTGTTTATAGGATTGAGAGTGAATTTTATTCCCTAAGAGTGTTTCCCATGTAAATCTTGTGTTGTGTATGTGATCTTGCATTATGTTCATTATTCACTACTATGAATTATTTGCATGCTTCATGAGTGATTGTATTGAATGATTAAGTATTTGAAAGAGTTTGGAAATTGAATTATATTGTTTTCCATCACTGATTCACCCCCCCCACCTCTCAATGAATTGTACCTCTAACAAGTTTTATGGAAACTCTTGCAATACAAAATTCAATGACATGTTTCAAAGAGAACTAGGAGTAATGTTGGGTCCTTACTTCCTTCTCATCATGGAAATCCATCTAGTAGCCTTCAAAATGAGACATATGTTGATATGTATAACCAAGAATATTTTCATTTAGACATCAAATGTCAAAATAAGTTATACTTTTAAATGGTTGGATGGTAACATGTGTTATCTCTTATTTGATAGATTGTGTCTTTGCCAATAATGAATAAGTATACCTTCATATAGAGATAAGAAATTTCACCCCATCTTATGTTTACTTTCCAAGAACTTGTGTGTCTCGATTAGTTATATAACCAACTCCATAAAATCTCATTTATCATCAACATATTTTGGAAGCATGTATGGTGTTATTTCACATCCAAAAAATCAAAAATATGTGAGATTTGGATATTATATAAACCACCATGTTCCGCATCTATAAATTTATGTAGAGGCTTCCATAGATATACTCATGTTGTAGGGGTATTCATTAAACATATGAATGCATCATTCACTCTACAAAAATTATGATAAGTCTCTTTCAAAGTTATTTGAGTATAGAACTCATAACTTTGAAGTTTTGATATTTCCTACCATATTCAATCCATAATAAAATCTCCTCTTAGTAAAAGCATAAACAAGGTAGGAAGTAATGAATAACTTAGAATTATGTTTGACTTATGTCAAATTTTTATGAATAGAATCATTTATGAGTTGTCCCCAATTAATGTAATGTTAATTTTTGTGAATGATCCAAACATATTTGTATATTTAAGTATGAAAACTCCATGTAACTAGACTTCTGACTACTCTATATAGTGTGTAATCATATCATTGACCTCATATATGAATTAAATCCTAGATATTGACTTGGTAATTCTTCTTGTTGAATTCTTTGATTCTATCAACCATTAATTTTTAACCCATTTGGAACATTAAATAGTGTTATTTACCCAAATTTGTTGAGCAAAAACTAGAGCTAGGTCAACAAAGGATTCCTTATCTAACAACTAGAGTAAATTGTCAATATATTTTAGTGTCAAGAATAGAATATATTATCATTTTGATAAATTTAATTCTCTCCTCTCATGATCATAATTTTTGGCCATGGTTAGAACTAATTTTTAACACTACACTGATGTTGGGAAGATAGTTGCCTGAGCTAGTCCACTATCATGAATGTTTTGAATATAGTTTGTCTTGTAAGCCCCACTGGTTCTTTTCCAAAATTAATCCATATCAATGGACCTAATTCAATATCAAATATGTTTTCAACATTGGATTCCAATTTTGATGGAGGAATGACTCCTTGAAATTGATACTTCATATATGTACCTTCTTCACTCTAAGAACCCTTTTTCAAAGGAGCATTCTTTGGAGGATTTTTCTTTAGGTTTCTCTTGATAAGGGTCATGAATGTTGACATTTGATGCAAAAAAATATTTGTGAGAAAAAAACTAGTACATGAATTGATATTACATTGAGGCATAAAAAATGTGTGTTCAAACAAGAAGTGGAGTCTGCAGTGTTTGTTAGCAGGTTGATCAGGATCTAAGGGGTGCAATACATGGATCAATTTTTGGATGGTGTTGATCATGTTATAGATTATAATGGTAAAGGCTTAGGTTTCATGGAGTGAAAATCAAGGAAGTGCAAAGCATGATGTGATCTCTGATGAAGTTTATAACAAGGTCAAAATCTATGGGAGTGTAGAGCAAGGTAGTGGATCCTGATAAGGGTTCAAGCAAAATTTGAAGCCTGATAAAGGTGAAAACTAAACCTATAATTCATTTTAGTAAGTTCTTCAAAAAATACAAGTAAAATTTGAAAACTATGCTATGTTTTGGAATAAAAATGTGGTCTAAAAAGCTTTGCAAATGACATACCAATTTTGATCAACTATGTGTTGAATCAATGGTGTAAACCCTAGCCCCCTCACTATTTGAAACAAACATAAATAAATCCCTTACAATGTCAATGATCACATGAATGAAAATATTATAGGTTGGAATGAGGATGAATGAGTAAAAATGAAAGGAGAGGAAGATTTAAAGCCAATTGTGAAGAACCTCTATGTGTGGAGGGCAAAATTAGATTAATGGCAGAAAGTAGAGGGTGAAAATCAAGCTTCAAGATCTACAAAGTGAAAGACACATCTTGGGTTCTGGAAGGGTGCTCAGCATATTTTGTGTTTAGTGAGGTGTTAAGCATGTTTCAAGTTCTACAAGGTGCTAAGCACATTTTGATTTACGTGGGGTGCTAAGCACATTCTAGGTTTTGTAGGGTGTTAAGCATGGATTAAGTTTTGATATATCTATTTATAGGCTTGTTCGGATCTGCATTATGTTTATCACCCATAAAAAGTCTAAAAAATTAGGAAAAAAACATTTTTTACTATTTTTTTACCAATTTTTGACTTTGTTTCACCAATTGTGACCTAAAGGCAAAAAATAATAATTTTTGACACTTATCCAAAAACTAGTACAATATATAAAAATGTAAATAATAAAGGATGTGAAGGTAATAACTATCATTGAGGTGATTTTAGATGTTATGTGATTTCATTCAAGGATGCCCTAGTATATATTGATTTAATTGTGTTGAGATTGGGAAGGAGAGATAAGATTTCAGCCATGAGTGAGCATCTATAAGTAGTGGTAAGTGATGTTGTGAGAGATTCAATAGCTAGTTAGATAATGTGTGAACAAATCCAAGAGGGGTTTATGTGATGGTGTACATATGAAAGTGGGTTTCATCCCACAAGTGAGTTTATTGAGATATAGATAAGCCTTTGGTGGAGGAGGATAGTCTATGGTGGGATAAATCCCACTAGGAGTGAGAGAAAGAGTATAAATGTGAAGATAAGAGAAGAGAAACCAACATGTAAGAGATAGAAATGGTGTAGAAAAAAGAATAAAAAATAGATGATTTACTTGGTATGTTGGAAGGGTATGCCATGGTCATTATGCCTCAAGACCAAAAGAGTATATTTTTTACTTATCCCATTCATGTGAGTCAAATCCCACATTCTTTGAATCTCATATGTTTGATGCAGGAGCATCTTAAGTCCTTTACAATCTTATATCACCAAAAATAGAGTTTAGGTTATTCATTTTAGTTATTTGTTTTTTATTTTGGTTATGGTGTGTTTTTTGTAGGAAGCATTACTCAGTTTTTGTGATGGTTCATTATTTCACTTTGCCTGATTATGGTGATGACATCATATGTGTACTTGAGACACTAATATAGAAAAATTATGTTTATAATGGAATTTTATGACAAATTTGATCTGTTAAGTTTGCAAATTCTAGTCCTAAACAAACTTTTCTAGATTCTAAATAGGTATTGGGAAGAAACTAGTCTAAAGCAATGGAAACTAGTCTTATCTTACATGATTGGGTCTATCAATAAGTTTTAAGCACTTAACTATAATAATTTAACTTCATGATATCAAATTGGTCTATTATGGGCTTTGTTGGTCTTCAATTTGTTTTCATCTTCCAAATCGATGAATTTGTCATGTCAATTTCAATTTTTGGTATCCTTTGTAATCATAATTTCATATCCAATTTGTTCTTGGAAAACACTTGTGGTTTGATCCTTGGTATTTGATCTTATTTTCCTAGTGGATTCATGATTTATATGATTTGGATGAGCCTTTATTATTTCGTATAAAGTTCCCACATTGGTCTTTGTTTATCTTATCATTATGTTTCATACTTGGGCCCAATTCTCCAATTGAAACTAATGCTGACATTCATCAATTTTCCTTTCCTTGGAGAGAATGAAAACTTATGTAGGTTTGCAAACTTACTCAATGTTATTTTATGAATGAAACTTGATAAAAATCTCATGTGATTCCTTCAAATCCCATAATGGAAATTGGTAACACAAATCCCAATTGATATTGGCTCAAATACAACTCATTTGTTCATAGTGTTATGCAAAACATTAGACCTAACTGGGTCTATCCAATTTGAAATGTTTTGGCATTAGTGAAAATATTGATTACCTATTTCCAAGGGAATATGACTTCAGTTATACCCATCACAATCTAAATACAAGCTAAAAGAGACCAAAATGTTATTGTTTACACAATCTAAGAGCCTGATTTGAACTAGTTGTGCAAGTAGAAACGTGTTTTGTCATTTTCTTGAGTCATTTGGAATATGAAAAGCCCATGATAGCTAATAAAACATTTGGTGAAGATCAATAGATGTTAGGAGAAGTCCAAATGTATTTTCATTGGACTATATAGAAAAAATGGCATGTTATTTTTAGGGGCTAGTGGAAAAATAGGAAAAATATTAGTTTTGTATTATTTTACTCATTCTTGGTTTTTAAGTGATCATAATGCTTTTATTTTATGGGAAGAGGCCTATGTATGGCCTTTATGTTTTATTCATTATTTCTTCCACACTTTATATTTTTCAATAAGCCAAATCATGGCATAAACTAGATTATATTTCTATTGTGTTGATGAGTACAAATGTATCTCTATAGTATGTTGTCAAATTATTTTATGAAATGCATGTTTGATCATCTGATTAGTTAAACCCATGCAACACAAGAATTAATGGTAGAATTTAATTAATTTCCCCCTCATCATGATTTCACCAATAGGTAACATTGACATCTGGTAGGGTTTTAGTTGTATATTTAAATTAATATTGGTGTGCCTTCACATGTAGGTCATGTGAGTCTGATCATATTTGTTTTATTCATTTTGAAAGATGATGTGTACCTTCTTCTTCACTTAAAACCCTAGTTCAATAAGTCATGATTAATAAATGAAATAAATGGTAAAAATGAATTAATGATTGAATTTTTGCTTAACCTCAACACCCTATGTGTTGAGCATTTCCTACATACCAATACTCCAAAGAGGATTCAAACTCTATGTAGTTTTTCCATGCTATGGTGGTGTGTGTGAAAAAACTAGTGAAATTCTATGTTGGTGAAATATTAGTTTAATTATGCTCATCACCAATGAATTATGACCTTAGAGGTGTATTCATAATTAGCTAAGGGATACTAGGTTTGTGTGGACTTATAATTTAGAAGAACAGATGATTTCCTCTTAATGTGCAGCTAGGTGTTCTAGTGTTTTTGAATGATGTCAACCTCTAGTGAAAAATGGTTATAAAATATGGATTTATAGTGATCTCCTTAGAAATTACTCAAACGAGACTTATGAAACATGAAGGAATAGTCATTAGGTGAATTTGAATTTTAAAAATTAGCCTTTATTTGGTAGGAGGACATGGCTGACAGATTCAGACACTACTAGAAAATGGGGTACCATTGAATGAGTTTCCTTGTTTGAGGAACAACAAATATGAACCAAAAGTTTGAATCAGTATAATAATAAGTTTAGGCAATATTTAGTGAATAATAGGAATCTTTTGTATTATATTTGTTTAAGGTTAAGGGTCATCCACATAAGGGTAGAATAATAGTAGCTTAGAGCCATGGAATTTAGCTTGAGCTAAGTGTGTATAAAAGGATGGTCACAATTGCATTTTTTAAGCAATAATTTTTAATTTATATTTCTACACTATCATATTTCTCGAAATAGACTAAGACTCAAATAAGCTCATAACAATAGATCCTACATTTCCTTGAATGATTAGGTAAGGACAAAGAATAATTGTATACCTAATATAGGGTAATATACACTCAAATTTAAATAGGAATAGGTTCCAAATACTAAGCCTATGACATGGGGTATAGCTCTCACTAGAGCTCAATATAGATAAATTATTATAATAATTGTTATAAAGGTTTTAATAAAGGGGTGTATCAAGAATATAAAAAGGATACTTCATGTAAGGAACTAATGAACAAGAGTATCCTAATCCAAGCTAGCTAAAATAACTAAACTAATAATAAGGTGATTGGTGCAATGGTCAATCAATGGTCATTTTATGCAACCTAAGGTGATAATGGCAAACCTAAGGAACCATATATCTATACTAGCTTATTTGGTGTAAGGAAGAGCATAGGTAAGGATGAATACATACATTCAAAATATAAATAAGTAAGAAATATGTAATCTACTAAGTAAATAAATGAAAGAGAGTGGGGATAAAGATATTTATCTTTGGGTGGACCTGTCAATGCTTCAATCTCCCCCTTTGGCTCAAGTGGTACTTTGTTAGGGATGTTATAAGTTGAAGACCTCAAATGGCAAGATGAATACCTAAGTATCCTTAGTTTTGGATTCCAAAAACTACTCGTACCTTCTTAGTTCAAATTCTCCTATTGAGCTTCAAATACACTACAAGACTAAACCACCAATATAAAGCTCTAAACCTACAACTCCTCAAAATACTACTTAAGATCCAAAATGTGAGTGCAAGTAGAGTAGATGAATGTGTTATATCTATTTTGGAAGGAAATATAACCCCTATATCTATGTGTGTGTGTGTGTATCTAATATTAAAAAGCTACCTTTAAACTCTAAGCCAATGGTATCAACGAAGCTGATATAGTACAAAAATGTAAGTTGACACAATATTATATCGACCAAGTTGATATAGTACATGGAAAATAAGTATGAAATAGGCTATATCAGCCTAGCCAATGTAGTAAGATATAGGGAATATAGCAAAGATGGACATGAAGTAGATAGAGAGGTAAGATGAAAGGAGACTCATAAGAGGTTAGACTAATAGTAATAAATGTATAAAATAATGGTATTCAAACATTTTTTATAAAGTAGCATGATTCGATCCCATCCCATTCTCATTGCACCCCTTAATATGTACACTCATAGAAATTGATATGACAATAAGTACCTAAAAGAGAAACTATCAATAAAGTGATAACATGTAAAATATCATATGTATACATTTTCCCCACTTAAAACTCATCACATGTCACAATAGTGTAACATGGAATGGTGCTATGAGATAGATACATAGCAACACAAAAGAGGATAACTGAAAAGAAATGCTAAAAGAACTAGAATAAAATGAAAATATGCACCTTCAATTACTTGTTGAATGTAGATGTGAATTTTTATGTGTTGTAGCTAAAATAAGGCACCAATCAAGAAGAATGAAGGGCAGACTTGAAAAATAAGATTAAAATCTAAATTTTTACAAAAAAAATATGTTGAAACCTAAAAATTATCTACTTCACTAGGATCCTAACACTTATTTTGGTTCATGAAAAATACCTAAAGAAATAAAGATATGGGAAAAATATGAAATTTGGAGGTAAATAACTAAAAGTTTCAAAATTTAAATTTTTTACTATAAATAAGTTAAAATACTTTCACTTATCCATTTGCTATTTTTGGAAAAATAAAGATTTGTTTATCCAAATTTAGCACTACAAAAGGTGATGGATCAAAGATAAAAGGGCAAACATGTAGGAGGCTAGCTAGGTCCACCCACTAGAGCCATGCAAGTATGTGTGTAATTAATGTTTTGTTTATTAAATTTTGAGTAGATAGGCTAGATTGAGGGAATATAGATGCTAGGGTAAATTTGTGTAGCATAATTTTCCCTAAAAGTGTAAAAATGTAGGGTAAAATGTGATGAGTAATGGGTAGTTGATGAAATGCCAAATTTATAGCCAAGGGAAATTATTAAGGCTAATGGGAAGAAATTGTCACCACCAAGAAATTAGATCAACTAGACTAATCCAATTGGGTAGGGGAAAATCGTAGTCAATGTTGATACTGTATGGTATGGATGATGTAGTTATCTAAAATAAGTGACTATATTAGCCGATACCATATATGGTGGCTGATATAGTTATGAATCCAAGATTATTGACATGGTTGGTATAATAGAGGATGATAGATATAGTTTAAATGGAAGGAAAACATGGTTGGTATAGTATAAATTTAGCTGATGTCATTAAGGAAACTTTTACCTATCTAGTATCATATGGTATAGCTAGTGAAGTTAAAAATGTGTTAAACAAGGTCAGTACCATGGGTGGTGGCCAATGTTTTAGGAATGTACCAAGGGATAATACAGTATAAGTATGGTTGGTATGGTATAAAAATAAATGATGCATGTATATTAGAATTATAGGTGGCTGGCGGAGTAGAGATATAATAAAATATTTACCACATTATAAAGGTAGGAACCATTTTGATTTAGTTGTTATAGTTTTAAAATTTTATTTAATTTTATATTTTTTGATAAAAATATTATTGGTTGTTTGATATTTTTAAGAGGTAATGACAACTATATACATGTGTGGATGTGAGTTAGATGTTATATTTATTAGATTTATTAACTACCATCTATTGAGTTAGATTAGCTAACTTGGGATTCAGAGGGATCATGGAGATGTGTATAGTCCCACTAAGAACTAAGTTGATTAGGATGTTTCTTGGGTGCTTGGAGAGGATTACATATACCTTTAGATTGGTGTTGTATGGGATGCCATGGATGTGTCCATCGTTCTTGAGGATGTGCAGGCATATTGGAATTATCGATCAGGGGTAATCTTATGATGTTTGATGCACCTTTGTCTATAAATGCATATCAAGAGATAGATTGATGGTAAATTGGGTTAGATGAGTACAATGAGCATAAGCTCATTATATGATTGTTTGATGTATATACTTTAGTCATTGTGGATATCTGGAAGGACATTCTTAGACTTATGACCATGTATGTGTTATGTCATAAGTCAGATGGGGATTCTCCCTTATATATTATCACTCTATGAATTTTATTTGGAGAAAGGCACATTTTATGATATGGGATTTGTTATATGGGTGCAACTTGTACATAATTTTTATATCATATTGAGTCAAGTCTAGCAGACTACAAGCCTAGTGATATTATTTCTATGTTGGATGTATGAGTGTTTATATATGCATTTAGATTTAGAGTGAATATGTAGATATAGGAACATATGGGTGGTATATTGAGGTATGATAGATACATGGGCATTGTAATCAACTAAAAGTGGTATTTAAGTGTAAAGATTACTATTTGAGATTACTTATCCTTATACCTATTTTAGATCCTATTATCACACGTAGCCAGCCTTTGTATAGGCTACAGGTGTCCCTAGTCATCCCTAAAGTAGTTTGAGACCCTCATTTCTTGATCTTGGCCCTTTGTGCCTAGTGTTATACCACTTGGACACTAGCACCATAATAAGGACACTAGTACTACATGGAATTAGTGTCCCAAAAATGGCACTAATGTCCTTTACCTTTATTTTCCCCAAATGGATATATTTTCAAAACTATAACCTCCTAAGATTAGCCTAAACCTCTTTTATCACCTACATAAGCATCAAAATAGTATAAATACATGAATTTCCTCCATGTAACCACTAGATGGAAATCAAATGAAAAATACACATTCAAACTTAGAACAAGTGCATAATTAAGGTTATCAATCCCTTTTATATCCTACTTCTACATACTACCATGTACAATAGTCCTAAGCTTAGATTACCCAGATTTCCAGTCTCAAGCACATTCACGCCACTCAAGTCCACTATAATACTAACTTTACTTGCACTTGCACTAGTACTTGGGTGGGGAGAACTAAATCAAGCTTGATCCTTCCTTAGATTATTTATATGTAGATAACTCTCTTCACAATGGGGTGTTGAGGATGTCCCCCCTACCCTACTAACAAACATACTTTCAGCTCATATCAATACAATGCCTTAACTACATGAAGGATTAGGGTTTGCTCACAAAATTAGTTATAATAGGAAAAATATAGGGTTTCAAGACTTGTGCATGTAGGAATAGACCTTAAATATCTAGACAGAAGTGCACCCATAAGCTCAAGATAATCCTACATAAAGGACACTACCACCAATATCAGGACTCCACCACCACATTTCTAATAATGGTGTTATTGTACAATTATGGCACTATTATTTAGAATGGGTTTTGTCTTTGAGATATAGTTTACAACACTCAAAAAAAATTTCACCTCATTTTCCATCACTCATATCATTCATCTTAGTTGTTTTCTAGCTAAGTTCTTACTTTTAGTATTTATTGCTTTTTTGAGAAAAGTTAAAGCTAGTTAATTCTGTAACAAATCAATGGCTATGTTTATTACATATTATTTCCCTAAGTTAGTCTACTCAGCTCTTTAAAAAACATAGGATTTACATTCACTAGGTCATAAAAGGTTAAAATATTTGGTGAACCTAAATTACTTCAAACATTGCTCAAACCCTAACCCTAGATGTTATTAGGGTTTATATCCTTTTGGTGTCTATGTTCAGATATTAGTTCTAAGATCTCAAATTTGTTTTAATATTTTTTTTAAATCTTTCCTAGACTAAATTCATTTAAAGGTTCAAACTATATAATAGTTTGTTTTCCTACTTCCCAAACTACAATGGAAGAATTTAACAACCGATTTGATGAAACTAATAAAAAACAATTGTAATAATTTGTGTCCAAACATTCAGATATGCAAGATGACCTCATCAATATTATTCACAAAGAGCTCCAAAATTTAATAAATGATCGATCTTTAACTCCCCTAGCTAATAACATTATTACACCTACACTAGAGCCAACTCAGATAGTACAAC
The DNA here is from genome assembly GCA_037957365.1 of Torreya grandis. Classification (NCBI taxonomy): domain Eukaryota; kingdom Viridiplantae; phylum Streptophyta; class Pinopsida; order Cupressales; family Taxaceae; genus Torreya; species Torreya grandis. The sequence goes on from JARHVA010001455.1 coordinate 810,539, forward strand.
AACCAACAATTGTGATTCAACAACCTTCAATGATAGTTCCTCCACTCTAGATGTATAATCCATTATGCACGAGGTTCATACTCCATAGGCTAAGGTGTTACATCTTGAGTAGGGAGCCTCTAGGCCATCACATGCCTTAGATTATAATGTTATCTTATATATATATTTCGCACATCACATAATGGCAAATCCTTTTCCATATGAACTTATGGCACCTAAGCTTACATTGTATAATGGTAAGGGTAACCTAGAGCACTATCTCTAAGCTTTTCACACAGCATGTTTAGACTATGTGTCTTATGATTGGATCCTTACTAAGTTTTTTCCATGAAATTTAAAGGATTATCTCTTACAGTAGTTTTATGATCTACTAAATCAGTATATCACAGCATTCAATCCTTTGTAGAAATATTTTTAACATACTTCTTAATAAACATCAGTGACAATATCTCATATGCTCAAGTTGCGTAATTGAAACAAAAATTAAATGAGACTATAATAGAATAAATATTATGATACAAGATTATATTGGATAAATTAACTATCCCCATGCCAAATAAATAGCTTTAGTACATCTTCAAATAGAGTCTTCTACCAACATTATATGAAGCTATCTTGTTTAGGAAGTTTGTAACATTCACAGATTTATGCCACATAGTAAAAGAAAGAGAAGTCAAGATTCTCTTAATGGGTAAACTAAATTATACAAATGGATTAGAATCAAATTCTAAGAGTTATATTAATCCTCCATATAAGGTAAGGGCCATTGAAAATAAGAGTGATCTAAAGGCCATAGTTAGCATAGCTTCAAAGCCATCTCCTCACTTGGTTTATCAGATCCTCCATGTAGAATTTTCACCAACCTTCTAGAATCACTAGCACATGTTTTACAGTATTTCTTGGAATGTAATTTTATATCTCTCCCTCCCATAACATAGGTTGATACAACACAACCTCTTCTAAGGAACTATGATTATAATGCATTATATGCATATCACAAGGCACCTAACCATATAACAAACAAATGCACCAACCTAAAACATAAGATATAATATTTGATTAAGAGTAACATTATTGATTTGGGCACACCCATAGAGGCACAAAAAGTATAACAAATGAAATCTAAGGCATTCAAAATATTCCCAAATCTATTTCTAAATCACATAGCAAATGAGGTAGGCATCACTGCAAGTGTTCACTACACATATCATTAGTATGTACCACACTACAATTCAAGTTAGACCACTCATCACTTTATTAGATCAGAAGATTATTGATGATGATACATATTTATATCCACTCTTTATACAAGCCTACATAGATCATCATCATATATAGAGTGTTATGGTTGATAATGGTTAAAGCATTATCATGTGCACTATCACACTTAAATAGTATTTGGGGTATTTATAGAAGGATATATCCCTTAAAAACACAATTTTCAATGGTTTTAAGGGTAATTTTCATAACTCCATTAGGGAGATTATACTTCCACTATAGGTTGGACCAGCATATGTGGCCTTTAGATTCTTAGTAGTACCTAGTGTAGGTATGTTTGATATTTAATTAGATAGGCCATGAATACAGCAACTACAAGCCATCCCATCCATAGTGCATAGATGTGTAAAATATATAAATGAAAATTAGGTGGTCATAGTTGAGGGTCTTTTATATGACTATCCTTTACCTATTCCATAGGAAGTTACATCATAGTTACTAGTTACAACATAATTTTCAGTTACATCTCTAATCACATTTCCTATCAGTACACCATAGAGTTTAGTGGAGCCACCAATGTAGGCAAGATATACTCCTATAATGTTTCCACATACACATACCCTCCCATGAACACCATTATTAGAGAGACCCCTATGTCAGAGATATGTTACAGATTCTAGAGGGCCTCCCTCTACTCACTTTCTTTCAAGATCAATCTTATTGAATTCTCAAGGTTCTTGACATAGGGCACCTACGCCACCTACAACTTCTTCTACTAGATGGGTCCCTAACACCCATACAGTTCACAAGACACCACAATTAGTGTCACATATTCCTAGCATCACTCCATAGGCAGGGTTAGATATAGATCACTTATTACAATAGATAATGGGACTAAAATTACCCTTTTACATAGCACACATGATCATAGTTTCTTTATTTGACACATGCCACAGTGATAGTGAGTCTCTCACAAGGCTCATCAATTAGTAATTCCTTATTTATTCAACATACTTTATTTTTCTCTTTCTCCTTGTATGTAGCTAATTTTCATGTTTCTTATACATAGCTCATATCTATAAAAGACAAAAACATTCAAATGTTTACTCAGAAAACATAAAATTATGGATTTTATGCATTGTTATGTTTAAAATTCTTATATTTTACAGACATCACATATGCTATCTATCTTAATATAGTTGGTTTTATCATGCATGCATGCTTCACTTGTTATTGTTGAGTGTTTACATATTACTATACAACCTAGGTCCACTACATTGATCCAGCTTTGCTATTATCTGCCCATTGGGTGTATATACACTGATACATGGATTATTAATTTGAAATATTTTCCTAATTGGGGGCATCCTATACACAATTTCAATTCCTAGGTTCTATCTTTATATACTCTAAATCATAGCTTTAGCATTGTTATATCTTAATATTGATCATGCTACACTTACTCAAATGTTTTGCCAGATATTACTACTTAAACTTAGCATATGTACATCTTATATCCTACACAGATTTGTATTACATATTCATGAATACTTTCATTTCTAGATTTCCTAGTTTAGACTTGATTTTGTATCTATGCTTATTATATTTAAATTCATTTGAATATGTCATTGCTCTTTGGCTCTAAACCACTTTTATTCATAGTGTATATGCTTTACACATGTGCCCATGTCCTTGTGCATGTTTTTTCTCTAATTGTGTATGCAGACATTTGAACATGTCCTTCTATGTTGTCTCTATGCCAAGTTTTTTATTGCTTATGTATGTGGACATTTGAACATGTCCTTATATGTCTTGCTCTCTCAAATTTAATAACATGTACCCATATCCCTTGTATTGTGTCCCCTTGGCCTACTTTATGTGCCTTCTATGTTTTGTATGTCTATTTTCTTGTATACATCATGGCCATGACACTTGTCTCTTATTTGTTACACACACCAATTTTATATTCCATGAGGGACATCATTCATCTCCCTTTTCCTACTTGGGTTCCATGACAAACATCATGCCCCATCCCCCTAGGTAGCTACCCAGTTCTACTCATATTCATTGTTACATACATTATCATATCTATCTTGACACTATTTTGAATGCTAAAAATGGAATACATCTTACATTATTTACTTATGATTAAATTATCTTACATTTTGATGTTATGCATGCACATTATATTGTATTATTATGTAGTCATCATATTTACTCTAGCCAACACGCATTTTACAAATCTTTTTATTTTGAAGATAGTTATTGTACAGGTTCAATAACTCCCCTCAAAAGAGAGGGAATTCATAGGGGTTTATCATAGAGATCAGGCTCCTATATTTCACTCACATTACATTTTTCAGGACATAGGCTTAGATTAGAAATATTAGACTCAGGTAAACATAGTGGGAAAATAGTGACAAAAAGTAGTATAATTGCACAAAAATTAGGCAAAAGGACACTAGTACCCAAATTAGAACACTAGTGCCACATAGCACTATTGTCCAAGATATGGTAATACTATTGAGTAGCCTCAATTTTATAAAAAACCCAAATTAGCCTAAAAAACATAGCAAGTACAGTATATGTTTGCATAGGTTTAGTTACAAATTTATCAATTATACTTAATTTTGCTCATATTCATACTAGTTTAGCTCAGATTCATACTAGTTTTCTTAGATTAGGAGCATCATGCATGGAAAGACCATTCACATTTTTAGTTTAGATACCTAGATATAGATTATTATAACTCAGTCCAAAATATATATGCTCAGATATTAGATTTGAGGGCATGTGTGTGGCACATTATTTATGTATGCTCGCTTACACATCGATTAATTAGATAGAATGATAAATTTCATGTCATTATCTACATTATATACATATGACATCATATTATAGGTTACATAGTAGTTTCATGCCTTAATCCATCTGTAATGGTTAGAATTTCCAAGTGCCCCAGAGCTACCTAATGTACCTGATCAGTCATAGAGCTGACATACCTAGTTAGATATTTATAGTTACTTCATGAAGTTTTAGTTTTAGATGCATCTATTAAACATGGGTAGGAAATGATGGAATCATATCCTACTTGAGTTTTTGAGCTACCTACGTGAGAGGGTTAGACATGTTGGGTGAATATTTTGTCACCAGCTAACTGATGGGCAAAATAGGTTGCTTCAACCACAGCATAAGGAGATTGGTCGGCCAAGTGTGCAGGATTACCATATCAAAAGGGGACAAATCTCTCCTCTCATCAAGGGGAGGTTCCCTATAAATATGAGGAGCTATATACTATATATATATATATGCAAAAAATAACACTCAGGTGTAGGACAACACCATCCATCTCTCTTATTTCAGAGATGATGTTCACAAATAAAGGAGAAATCTAGGTAAAAACACTAAAGGCACTTCTCTTCTTTCATAAGTGGTCTTGCAGCAAACATTAGGAGTTCTTTCTGATAGGTAACAAGTAACTGGTAACAGGGGGCGTAGTAACTAATTGAAAAAGGTGTAGCACAAAGTCTCCACCTCAACTACCCAAGAGTGAAATATGAAGGATAATGGGGGCACAAAGTCATCCCAAGATCCTTTACATAGAAATAAACTAAAAACATACACAATAAAGACAATTGTGGTAGCACAAAGTCTTCCCACAGTTGGCTTGAGGACACCTTCCTGATTACTTCTACTAATTCTGCTTATTTCATTAAATAGACAAAAATGCATTCAAGAAACAGACATAAGAACAATCTCCTAAATGACACAGGCTATTACAGCACAAAGTCTGAAAGTAACCTATTTTCTCATTCAAACAAAGAAATATGATTAACAATCTGAGCTCAAAGTCTCAGTGATTGCCTCATAATTTTGGCAGAGTTTTGCTTCTATAACCAAAAATATCTCTTTCACATAAAAAAGGAGATTATAATATATAGCAGCCAAGAAAGGCTTGGTACTTTGTTTCATAGACGACCCATGCTACATTCAATGCTTTGAATGCATTTTTAGTTTTGTCAAGGGGCCATGCTGAAACAGGGCATCTACCTTAACTGTGTCATGTCAATTCATCTCAAAATATATTCTCCTTTGCATGGGTCATCTGATCTTTCTTCAAATATGTACATGGTTATCCCCTCGCTTTTATTCCAAGGGAGAAAAATAGGCTACACCTTTTAATTCTTGTGAGCTCAGATGTCTACTTGGTGGACTATTCCACCTACTGGAAATAACTCTTACATAGATATTTCTAGTATTTCCCTCTTTCTTGTTGTAATTTGAGCTCTCAGGCTATTTTTTCCCTTTCTGTTGGCTCTTTCAGCTCCCTCTTCAACTGGTCACTGAGTTTGTTTTCAATTCCCTCACCACATTTGAAAATCAACGGATATTTCATTACCCTAAATTTGATGTCCATGGGGATGTCATTTGTCATTGGTTGCTTGAACCATTTTGAACCATGAGCCTTTGAAAGTTTATTGGTTCACTGGTTCAATGGTTCAAGTGGCCTTATCAGCTCCTTGGTTCCACCACTTTCCTAGTTCAATCCCTTCTTTGTTCCTCGGTTGAACCATCTCTTTGAACTGGTCCCTAGAAACTTCTACTTCTTTTTTTTGCTCTGCTTCTTTGAACCTTTAAACCTGTTGAACCATTGAACCATTTTGGTTCAAGGTTTAACGGTTCATCCTCTTTCTAAGAATCCTTTATTTTTCTAAGTCTTTCAAAGCTTTGAAATTCCTTCAGCTTTATATCTTTAGAACCCCTCGAAGGGAAGGTGTCCCTTCGGGTCTTGAGAAAGGTTCATTTCTTGGTCGCTGAGAGTCCCCCCATAAGGGTACCTACCCTTGAGGTCCTTTGAGCAGCCTCCCTCTTCAAATCCTGTAGAGTCTATAGAAATAGCCCTGTAGAGTCCATAAAAACCAGCCTACAGAGTCCATAGAATCAAGCCTATGGAGTTTGTAGAAACAAGCCTGCAGAGTCCATAAAATCAAGCCTGTGGAGTCCATAAAAACAAGCTTGTAGATTTTGTAGAATCAAGCCTGTAGAGTCTATAGAATCAAGCCTACAAAGTCCATAGAAACTAGCCTATAGAGTCCATAAAAACTAGCCTATAGAGTCCATAGAAACTAGCCTGTGGGCCTTTGATCATTCCTTTAGCTTTATGTCTTTGGAACACCCTGAAGGGAAGGTGTCCCTTTAAGCTTTGAGAAAGGTCCATTTCCTGGTCATCGAGATCCCCCCGTAAGGGTACCTACCCTTCAGAGTCCTTCGAGCAACCTTCTTCTTCAAATCTTTTAGACAAAATGTCTGAAGGAATCTTTCCTTTGCCTTAGCCACTTTTTGTTGGGCCTTTGATCATTCCTTCGGACAAAACGTCTGAAGGAATTCCTTCAAATATTTTGTTCGAAAGATTTCCCTTGTAAAATTGGCCACAAAAAATATTTTTGAAGGATATCCTTTTGTTCCTTTTGTTCTCTACCCTCTGCAAGGGCACTTGTCATTCAGGCTTTAGGAGACTCCTTTGAACCATTCGATTAAACTGACCAATTGAACCAACAATGGTTCAATGGTTCAATATTGTGTTCCACTCATTCAATTGACCGCTTGAACTGACCGCTTTGAACCAATCTCATTGAACCATTGAACTTTGAACTCTTTTGGTTCAAGGTTCAAAGGTTCAACGATTCAATCTTCCTTTTTTTCATTAAGTCTTTTGAAGCCGTTGAATTTGCCAAAGCGGTTGAACTTTAAAATTTTGCCGAAGCGCTTAACTCTTTAAGCTTGCCGATGTTATTGAACCTTTGAACCCGTTGAACTTTTAAACCTTTAGAGGCAGGGTTCAATGGTTCAATGGTTCATTCCATTTGTTTGAAACCTACCGATGGACCTTTTGGTTGAACTGAGGCATTAAACTAACTTTGAAATTACCTAAGTGTTGGGAACTTGTTCCTTTGTGAGAGCTCGCCTATTGAAGTTGTTGAACCTGTTGAACCTACGAGTCCCTTAGCTAAAAAATCTTGAAAATTGAATACTCAAAACAATTTTTTAGAAGGGGAGAGAGAATTTTGGCTTGAAGGACCAAAATAGTTCACATGTTGTCCCAAAAATGAGTGACAAATTTTGGGAACAACATCTGGCTCCAGTTGGGAAACTTCCTTCAGTTGAAATTTTGAAACAGCCAAGGGGAGTAGAAACCAGAATCTCCAATGCTTTTAAGTATGCCACTAGGCTACAAAGTCATGCTACCCAAAAAAAAAGGTGCCGAAAATGAAAATAAAAAAGTACAAAAAAAAACTAAAGACTATACAAATATACATATGTACAGATGATCTTTTCTGATACTTCAAGAATTTAAGTGCTTCAAATGCTGCCCATTTTGAGGCAGAGAAAAGGGTGTGCCATCTTGATACTTCAACAGGAAATTGTTTTCACCATTGAGCTGATGGATAGTAAATGGGCCTCTCCATAGGGAATCAAATTTCTCATGCATTCCCTTTGGTTCTCTTCTCTTGTCCCAAAATAGGACTTGATCTCCAATCTAGAAATCATGGGTTCTTCCTTTTTGGTTGTAGATCTTCACCAGACTTTGATGCATAGCAATTCAGTCCACCACCATAGTTTGCTACTCATCCAGCTTAGTCAAGCACATGATCTTTTTATCAATGGATCTACATATGTCTGATCTTCAACTGCCTTTTCCAATTTTAGTACTGGCAATTCCAGAGTGATTGGTATCTCTGCATTGAGATCATACAAAAGCTGGAATGGTGACATACCTATCACCCTCTTGGATATAATTATGTCTGCCCATAAAGCATCAACTAATGCTTTATGTCATGTTTATTGGTTGTCATCCACCAGCTTTTTGATGATAGACACCAGGTTCTTGTTGCTTGATTCAACTTGGCCATTCCCTCGTGAGAAATAATCAAAAGAGTGGGAGAGGGTAATCTCAAAATAAAAATAGAACTGAGTGATCTCATGAGAAGAGAAACATGTTGCATTATCTATGATAATCTTAGTTGGGACCCCAAACCTAGAAATGATGTTTTCCTTGAGAAAATTGCATACTACTTCTGAAGTAGCATATTTGGTTGGAATTGCTTCCACCCATTTTGTGAAGTAATCTATGGCTATGAGGACATAATCATGTCCATCGCTTGAAGATGGATTTATAGCACCAATGAAATCAATTCTCCACTACTGAAATGGCTCTTCTATTACCACTAGCTTAAGAGGTAGAGCAGCTAACTTGGGTCTTCCAATGAATTGTTGGCATAGTTCACATCTTTGTACCCATTTATATGCATCTTGAAATAGAGCAGGCCAGTAATACCTGGCCTGTAGAATCTTATAGGTAGTTACAAGAGAAAAAAATGTCTTCCACAAGCTAGATTATGGAAGGACTCCAAAAGTTGGTTATGTTGCTCTTTATCCATGCAGTGAAGGAACACTCCATCAATGTTCCTCTTATACAAGCTGTTGTCCCATAAGACAAAATTGGTAGCTTTCAATTTAATAGTTCTCTTTTCTTTACGAGACAGGTGAGCAGGACACTCACCATAGATAAGGAAATGAGAAATATTTGAATACCACTTATTCATGTTGGAGACAAAGAGGACTATTGGCGTGTCTTCAAATTTTGCTTCTTCATGCCCTATCTCTTCTAGTTTATTATCAGCAATCAATTGGCAGAGACCCCTTCTCCACACAAGCTTTGTTGGTTTGATAACTAGATCAAACTCCTAGCTTTTGGCAATCTAATTACCTCTTTTGGTTCCAAACTCTTATTGAGTTAATATGGATTTGACTGTGGTATCAAAAATTAGGGTAGTAGTGTGTGAATTGAGGATGTAAAAATGAAAGTACTTTACTACTTTTACCACTGCATAAGCATGCTTCTTCAGATTTGAATATTTTATTTCATGAGCTTTGAGAGGACAACTCATGAAAGATATGAGAGATTTTACACCTTTGTTCTATTGAACCAGAATTGTTGAAAGTATGTGCTTAGAAGTATAACTATACATTGTGAAATCTTTGGTATAATCTAGAAAAGGGGCATGGGCAATAGCTGTCTTGATATCTTAAAATGCCAATTTGTCTTCTTCAGTCTAGCTGAAAGTGGCATTTCCTTTCATCATGTTCACAATGTGGTGAGTCTTTTTAGTAAACTCGATGATGGACCTTTGTAAAAAATTCATATTTGTGAAGAAAGAGTGAACTACAGTCTTACTTGTGTGCAGGGTAAGTTCTTGGATGGATTTGACTCTTTTTGAGTCAATCTTTATGCCTTCTCAGGATACAATGTGTCTGAGAATTTTCCCTTCTGTTACCCTAAAAATAGACTCTTGGGATTTAAAAAATTTCTATTTTGGAAACATCATTCCAGTACTTATTAAAAATGGCACACATGATCAAGACGATGCTTAAAAAAGACTATTAAATCATCAAGGTACACCACAATGAACTTACCCATTTCATCTTTGAAAGCAAAGTCCATTGCTCTTTGGAAGGTGGTGCCAGCATTTATCAGGCCAAATAGCATTCTTTGATATGTAAAGGTGCTCCAAGGTGTGGTGAAGGCAGTCTTATGTTGGTCTACTTCACCAAATTCAACTTGATTGTATTTAGAGAAGCTGTCTAGCATTGATAACATCTCTGAACTGGTCACTGTCTGAAGAACTTGGTCCATGATGGGCAGAGGATAGTTATCCTTTAAGAATGACTAATTCAAATTCTTAAAGTCCACACAGAGGCAAATTTTTCCATTCTTTTTTCTCATAGGTACTATGTTTTCAATCCATGTGGAATGATGGATTAGGAAGATTATTCTAGCATTCAGCATTTTCTATATTTTAGACAGAATAGTACCTGATATTTTCAGATTGTACTACCTAGATTTTTGCTTGTAAGGCACTAAATCACTTTTGAGGGGAATTTCATGGAAAACTTCTTCAGGCCTGAGTGATTTTAAATCATCATAGGAGTATGCTAGGACATCCATGTACTGGTGAAGCAAGGCAGTAAATTTGAGTTTCTCCTCCAAAGTGCAGCATTTTCTAATCTTCACCATCTTGGGATTTTCTTTGGTACCCAAATTTATTTGATCAAACTCTTGAGAGGAGCTTGAATCCATCTATTGTTTTTTGATGAACCTATCATGATTGTCAAATAGTTTCTCAAGGAAAACTAATCCTTTGGGAATTTTATTCCCATTCAGCTGTAGGAATTCCTCACTTACATCCAAACTTGATTCAGGGGTTGGTTCAAGCTTCTGAGACTCACTGCCTTCAAAGTGAAGCTGTTCAAAGTTGTCTTTTTATTCCAAAAAAGTGATGATTTGGTTGTCACCATTGAATACTTGCTAATGATTAGCATTATCATGCACACTTGGTTGAAAGATCAGTTTGATAGTGTACCTATCTCCTTTAAAATTTGAGTGAAAAACCAAAAGAGTTGTTGAAATAACCAAAGCATCAACTCGGTCATTGAATTCCTTAGGAACTACAGAGATGATGAAAGCATAAAAACTTTCAATTTGATCTCAAACTAGATTGCAATAGTGGTGTAATATCTCATTTTTGATTTGGTATAGGTTCCTCACCTGACAAAATACCAGCTCAGCATCTCCTTTGGCATGAAGGAGCTTGATGCTCCTATTTTGAGCGGCCTTCAATCCAAGTAGTAGCGATTCATATTTAACAGAATTGTTAGTATTAGTAAACTATAATTTATATGAAGAAATAAAACTATCTCCTTGGGGAGATATCAACACAATCTTAGCTCCTAAACTAGTAGAGGAATAGCTGCCATTGAATTCTAGTATCCATACATCGTCAGAAGCTGACCTTACCTTAGATTTTTTTCATTTGGAGGGGAGGATTATTTTTCACTTACACTACGTTTTGTTAACTCTTTTATTGTTTTTCCTGAATCAATTTTTAGATTGTCATTTTCAAAAAAATAATTAGTCACCACATGAACCTCCTCCATGGATAAGAAGTAATTACCCATGCCTGAAGACTCAAACAGAATTTAAGCTTCAGGCGTTGATGTTTTAGTGACAACATATTTTGCTTCCTTCTTAGGGAGCAGCCTCTGCATGACACCTTTGACTAGGATCCTTACTTCAAATAGGTACATTCTCAACTCACCACCAACATCTTTGCAAAAAATTTGCCCAAGAAGGATGCCATATGAGGCTAGAATATTGGCCACTAGGACTGTCATCTTGATCCTCTTGTCTAGGAATGTTGTAAATGTAAATTGGGCATCCTTAATTTGTCCCAATAGTGGCACTTGTTTATCCTGCATGGAGAAACATCTCCCAAATGTCTTGGTCAGTGTGAGACCAAAAGATTTTTCTATTTTGGCAAGCATGACATTGTCAGATGCACTTGAGTCTATGATGTAATTGTTCAACTAGTGTCCATTTATCAGCAGAGAGACATAAAATAGTTTAGTCCTTCTAGGAGCAACAGGAGGAGCAATGACAAGGCTATTTTGGGTGGATGTGGGAGTCACCTTTGGAGTAGTTGGTTTTGTAGGGATAGATTTATCCTTTACACATTGAACTAACTTATCCAACTGCTCAGGGTTAGATTACAAGAATTCAAATTCAAACATTTGAATCTTAGTTTTCTTGACATGGTCAACTATGTCAAATGTCTGAAATGAATTATGAAGAGGGGAAGGGAGTTCATCCTTCTATTTTTTAGGAGGGGGAGGACTGATCTGTGAAATTAAAGTTGAAGGTGTAGAAACATTTAAAGTACTTACTTTTTTAGCGATCAATGGGTGATTTGCTTGAAAAGGTAGAGTGGTTCCTTGTTTGGCAATTGAAATTATAGGTTGAGGTCACTCCTCTATTTTTTCTTTATCAACTTGATGGGATGACTGGTTCTTAGACCGGGTGAATACAGTGTATGATCCATTAACTACTTTACCTTCACTTCTGGGTTCATCCTAGTAATTCAGAAAATTAATGTTGGAGTCGCCAAATAATTCTTCTTCTCTCTCTATGAAGAGATTAGTGTCATCTTCTAGGTTTAACTCAGGCTGAAAGGATAAATCTAATTCTACTTCAAGATATCCAACTATTGAATTGGTTAGAGGTGCTTCAATGGCCAATTTCCCCTGAGGGAAAGGAAGATGATTTGGTTGTCCTTGATTCCTGGCAGTATTGCCTTGGTATGACTGATTGGAGAATGTCCTCCTTGGTATATCTCTGTACGAAGGGGCAGATGACATCCCTTGCACCATTTGCTTTCTAAGAGAAAGCAACTCATTTTCTAGCTTTTGCACCATTAGATCAGTGGTGCTTGTAGATAGAAATTCAGAAGATGAAGAAGATCTACCTCTGTTAGGATCTCTCCTTAACTTTCTTACCAAAATAAGGTCGCCTTCCACCTCAGTGGCCAAATCCTAAGCAGTAGTAAGGTCTATGTAACCATCACGTCTCAGCAAAAAACTCACTTTAGGCAGTTGTGAGTTGATGAAGAAACATTTAAGGTTCTTAGGTGTTGGCTGAGTAATTATAGGAATCATGTTCCTCAGCTTATCAAATTTGGCTATAAAATCCCTCATAGGTTCATAAGGTTCCTTCTTCATTTGTGTGAGTTGGGCTAGTAAGGCATGTGCATCTTTTGTAGGCTTGAACCTTGCTTCGAACTTAACTCTGAAAGTGTTCCAGTCAGTGACTGACCGAGCTTACAGATGGTAGAACCAGTCTACAATAGCGCCTTGTAATGTCTCCACAAATAGTCTGACTACTACATCCTCATACTCTGTGCCTATCACACTGCAGACTATGATAAAAGATGCAATGTGTTCATCAAGATGAACTCTCTCATCACCAAAGAATATGGAGAAATTCTTCCTTGAATTGTGTGGTATCTCATGTAGAGCTAGAGTTAAATTGAGTGAGCCAAAAGAGTAACCCAGGGGCCGTAAACCACCATGATTTCATTATGAAAAGTGGGGATAACAAATTTGGGTGGAGTATGTATAAGTAGAGCTCTAGTAACAGTAGAAAATGAAGCTCTGCCTTGTATTGGTGACCTAGTATTGGTAGGAGGAAAACTCTTAGTTCGTTAAACTTAAAGTTGTGGAGGAAATAAATTAAAATTATCTTGCTGCACCAACTCAAAAATAGGGTCAACAACACCTTAGGCTCTCTAGATTCTAGTATAGTGTGGAGTTTCCAAATTATAGAATAAAAATGGAAAATAACTAGCCCAATTTCAGCTTGAAGCTCGAGGCTTCAAACTGTGCGTTCTTCCCCAGCGGAGTTGCCAAAAAACTGTTGGGTGAATATATATTTTGTCACCAGCTAACTTATGGGAAAAATAGGTTACTTCAACCACAGCATAAGGAGATTGGTCAGCCAAATGTGCAGGATTACCACATCAAAAGGGGACAAATCTCTCCTCTCATCAAGGGGAGGTTCCCTTTAAATATGAGGAGTTATATACTATATATATATATATGCAAAAAATAACACTCAGGCATAAGACAACACCATCCATCTCTCTTCTTTCAGAGATGATGTTCACAAACAAAAGAGAAATCTAGGTAAAAACACTAAAGGCACATCTTTTAGAAGTGGTCTTACAACAAATAGTAGGAGTTCTTTCTGATAAGTAACAAGTAACTAGTAACAGGGGGCATAGTAACTAGTAGAAAAAGGTGTAGCATAAAGTCTCCACCTCAACTACCCAAGAGTGAAATACGAAGGATAATGGGGGCACAAAGTCAACTCAAGATCTTTTACATAAAAATAAACTAACAACATACACACTAAAGACAATTGTGGCAACACAAAGTCTTCCCACAGTTGGCTTCAGGACACCTCCCTAATTACTTCTACTAATTCTGCTTATTTCATAAAATGGACAAGAATGCATTCATAAAATAGACATAAGAACAATCTCCTAAATGACATAAGTTATTACAGCACAAAGTCTGGAAGTAATATGTTTTCTCATTCAAACAAAGAAATATGATTAACAATCTAAGCTCAAAGTCTCAATGATTGCCTCACATTTTTTGACAGAGTTTTGCTTCTATAACCAAAAAGATCTCCTTTGCATAAAAAAGGAGATTATAATATATAGCAGCAAAGAAAGGCTTGGTGCTTTGTTTCATAGAATGGCCCATGCTACATTCAATGCCTTGAATGCATTTTTAGTTTTGTCAAGGGGCCATGCTGGAACAGGGCATTTACTTTGACTGTGGCGTGTCAATTCATCTCAAAATATCTTCTCCTCTACATGGGTCATCTGATCTTTCTCAAAATATGTACACGGCTTTTCTCTCGCTTTTATTCCAAGGGAGAAAAATAGGCCACACCTTTTAATACTTGCGAGCTCAGATGTCTACTTGGTGGACTGTTCCACCTACTAGAAATAACTCCTACACAAATATTTCTAGTCTTTCCTTTTTTTTGTTGCAATTTGAGCTCTCGATCTATCTTTTCCCTTTTTTTTGGCTATTTCGACTCCCTCTTCAGCAGGTCACTGAGTTTATTTTCAGGTTCCTCGCCACATTTAAAAATCAATAGATATTTTATTACCCTAAATTTGACATCCATGGGGACGTCATTTGTCACTAGTTTCTTGAACCATTTTGAACCATGAACCTTTGAAAGTTCATTGGTTCATTGGTTTAAAAATTCAGGTGGCCTTATCAACTCCTTGGTTCCATCATTTTCTTGGTTCAATCCCTTCTTTGCTCGTCAGTTGAACCATCTCTTTGCACCTATCTCTGGAAACTTCTACTTCTTTCCTTTGCTCAGAGTTTCTTTGAACCTTTGAACCCATTGAGCCATTTTGGTTCAAGGTTCAGTGGTTCATCCTCTTTCTTAGAATCTTTTATTTTTCTAAGTCTTTCAAAGCTTTGAAATTCCTTTGGATTTATATATCTGGAAACCCTCAAAGGGAAGGTGTCCCTTTGGGCCTTGAGAAATGTCCATTTTCTAGTCACCAAGAGCCCCCCGCAAGGGTACTTGCCCTTTGGGGTCCTTCGAGCGGCCTCTTTCTTCAAATCATGTAGAGTCCATAGAAACAAGCCTATAGAGTCTATAGAAACCAACCTACAGAGTCCATAGAATCAAGCATGTGGAGTCCATAGAAATAAGCCTACAGAGTCCATAGAATCAAGCTTATGGAGTCTGTAGAAACAAACTTGTATAGTCTATAGAATCAAGCCTGTAGAGTCCATAGAATCAAGTCCGTAGAGTCCATAGAAACCAGCCTACAGAGTCCATAGAAACTAGCATATAGAGTCTGTAGAAACCAGCGCGTGGGCCTTTGATCATTCCTTCAACTTTATGTCTTTGGAACACCCTGAAGGGAAGGTGTCCCTTCAGGTTTTGAAAAAATTTCATTTCCTGGTCACCAAGAGCCCCCCGTAAGGGTACCTATCCTTCGGGGTCCTTCAAGTGGCCTTCTTCTTCAAATCCTTCAAACAAAATGTCTGAAGGAATTCCTTCAGACATTTTATTTGAATGAAATATTTCCTTTGCCTTAGTTGCTTTCCTTCGGGCCTTTGATCATTCCTTCAGACATTTTGTCTGAAGGATTTCCCTTGTAAAATTTGGTCGTGAAAAATCTTTCTAAAATATATCTTTTTGTTCCTTTTGTTCCCTACCCTCTGCAAGGGCACTTGTCCTTCAAGCTTTGGGAGACTCCTTTGAACCGTTCGATTGAACTGACCGATTGAACCAATAATGGTTCAACGGTTCAATGGTTCAATACTATGTTCCACTCATTCAATTGACCACTTGAATTGACTGCTTTGAACCAATCTCATTGAACCATTAAACTTTGAAATCTTTTGGTTCAAGGTTCAATGTTTCAATCTTCCTTCTTTTTGTTAAGTCTTTTGAAGTTGTTGAACTTGCCAAAGCAGTTGAACTTTAAACTTTTGTCGAAGCGTTTAACTCTTTAAGCTTGCTGATGTCATTGAACCTGTTGAACTTTTGAACCTTTGGAGGCAGGGTTCAATGGTTCAATGGTTCATTCCATTTGTTTGAAGCCTATCGATGGACCTTTTGGTTGAACTAAGGTGTTGAACTAACCTTAAAATTGCCTAAGTGTTGGTAACTTATTCCTTTGTGAGAGCTCACCTGTTGAGGTTGTTGAACCTGTGAGTCTCTTAACTAAAAAATCTTGAAATTTGAATACTCAAAACAATTTTTGAGAAGGGGAGAGAGAATTTTGGCCTGTAGGACTAAAATAGTTCATATGTTGTCTCAAAAATGATTGACAAATTTTGGGAACAATAGGACACACCATCAGTCTAATCCAAGATATTCATAGGTCATGATCCACCAAGCAAGGGTAGGTAATGATGGAGTCAAAACTAGATTGGGTTATCGAGCCACCCACACATGAAGATTGTGTAATCCATTAGCTCAGTCCAAGTTATTCATTCATTTTTCAATATATACATGCATACACAAAGGTTGTCACCAGTTTTATGTATTGGTTCACATACCTAGTGAGGTGTATTTGTTCTTTTCCTCTCTCATATCTCTTTACCCAATTTTACTCAATTTTACTTTAATAAATTTAGTCTTTTGATTTTGATATCTCTTAATTAAGGATTGATTTATGCATGTTTCACTTGTAGGACATGCATTGGAACATGCTTCACATACTTAGACCCAATTTCACACACTCAGACCTATTTTCATGGGCTTCACCTCTTAAGTATAGCTACACTTATTTTTCCTTTATCCTAATCATTTCACTTTGTTACATTTCTAGAATAAAAGGGGGCAAATGTAATCACCTAAAAGTGGTATTTGAGTGCTAAGAGTGTCACTTGAGACTACCTATCCCTAGCTTAGCCTTAGACCTATCTTAGAGCCTATTATCACACTTATCTAGCCTTCATGTGAGCTACAAGTATCCCTAGTCATCCCTAAAGCAGTCCCAGACCCTCATTTCCTAATCTTGGCCCTTTGTAGCTAGTGTTCTACCACTTTGACACTAACACCATAATATTGGCACTAGCACCACATGGTTTTAGTGTCCCAAAAATGGTGCTAATGTCATTTACCTTTTTTTCCATAAATAGATATCTTTTCAAACTTAGAACCTCTTAGGGTCAGCATAGACCTCTTTTATCACCTTTATAAGCATCAAAATAGTATAAATACATGAATTTTATCCCTCTAACCACTAGATGGAAATTAGATACAAAATACATATTGAAAATCTAAATAACTTGTGTACAATTAAGGTTATCAATCCCTATTTTACCCTACTTCTACATACTATCATCTATAGTAGTCCTAAGCTCACATTACCCAAATTTATACTCTTAAACACATTCAAGGCACTCAAGGCCACTGTCATAATAGATTCACTTACACTTGCACTAGCACGTAGGTGGGAAGAACTACATCAAGCTTGATCCTTTCTTGGATTATTGGTATGTAGGTAACTCTCTTCATAGCAGGGTGTTGAGGATGTCTAGCCTACCCTACTAACAAACACCCTTTCAGCGCATATCAATCAGATGCCATAAATACATGGAAGATTTAGGTCTGCTCAAAAAATAATTCTTAATGGTTAAAATATAGGGTTTTAAAACTTGTGTACATAGGAACAAACCTCAAAGATCTAGACATAGGTGCACCTAGAAACTAGGGACAACCCTGCATAAAAGACACTACCACCAATATCAGGACACTACCACCACATTTCAAATAATGGTGCTACTATTTAATTGTGGAACTACTATTTAAGAGGGGTTTTGACACTATGATCTATTTTATAACACTTAAACTAACTTCCACCTCAATTTCTAGCACCCAAATCATCTATCTCTATTATTTTATAGCTAAGTTCTTACTTGCAATATTTATTACTATTTTTAGAGAAGTCAAAGCTAGTCAATTCTATAAAAAAATTAGTGGTTGTGTTTATTACATATTATTCCTTGATTTAGTCTACTCAAATCTTTAACAAACATAAGTTTTACATTCACTAAGTCCTAAAAGGTTAAAGCAGGCATCATGGTCATCTATTGTAGTAACATAAATGAATATTTGGATCATAGGGCATTAGACCTAGTGGTCCAAGCCTTACCCTTATGACTGAATACTAGGGAATTTTTAGGTTGCATGCCCAATAGATCCTCTTATTCTCCCACCCCATTGGGTGATACATTCAAAAGAGCCATGTGGGACAAGAGGATGAGGTGTGTCAATTAATATACCAATAATGAGACCATATTTTTCCCTAGTTGGAGGGAGATGATGGAACCAACAATATAGAGTGAGGTAGTGGTTTCTCATGGTGTACATATGGTAGAGTTGGAGGCACCATGGCATGATACATGGGTCATGCAAGGACAAGCATTACCATTGAGGAGGTGAATCTTGGTGCTTAGGAGGTAGAGGTGGGTCATTTCTCAACCCAACGTGAATCAAGACATCAACCCCATCTCACGAGGTCGAATAGATGGGGAGACCATCATGGAGCAGCATCTTATGGCAAGTAAAAAGGAATTATGCATTAAGTTTTTTCAATCACTTCTATTTTATAAACTTATAGATATGCATACTATGTACTAATGATAGTTATACTTCTAGTTTTCATGTATATATCAATGTCTAATGTCATTTTTATTTTATTTTTTAGATGTAGTAGTAGATATGTCAAAGTACAAGACCGTGGTGGATACTGCACATCATGATATTTTAGATGGTGTGTTTCTAGAGCATAATACTTCTCAGATGGTAAACCTAGTGGTACCTTCATCCAAACCACATTCTAGCTAGTTTAGACTAGTTGATGTGGCTACATGACATATATAGTGGCAAAATCATGTTGTTACTCCACTAATAGTCTTGGCATGGGGAAATGGTGATATATGGTTGTAGGTGGTTGAAACACAATGAGATTTGATAAATGAGATCACTACCCATAGGAATATTATGCCTTGAGTTTCTAGGGAATACAATCTTGGATGCATACCTTAGATATGTCCTTAAAGGAAGTGACAGTTGTCCTTAGGACATGAAAAATGATTAAGAAGAGTAAATCAATGTAAAACATACCAAATTTGAGTAAGATGTAAATATTAAGATAAAACATAAGGTATTAAAACATTGTAATTAAAAACTCATAAGTCACATCAAAATTTAAAATAAATCTAATCATAAAATGTGAAAAATAACTATAACAAGAGATATTCAATTTAGGAAAATGCAAAATATAATCAAATAAAGATATGTGAAAATGTCTTAAAATATCATCCAATGCAAGACAATTAAATTGAATCTGAATACAACAGAGGGGAAAGTAAGAAAATGATTGGAACATACATCCAATGTAAGATAAGAAAAAACTAAAATCAAACAAAGACATGTTTCAAAAAAAGTAAAAGACTTCAATGATTTTGCGAAGGAAATATGCAAGAAAACACAACCATCTAGAGACATAACTATGATGATAGAGGTAGGGTGGATATGAATGGTGATGGGTGTTTATGAGGAAGGCTTGGTTGTATTCCCCAAGGTCTTACAATGCAACTCATCAATTGAAAATCCAAGAGGCACTATAAGTGGAATCTAAAAGTCAAAGTTGATGCAAATAGATAGAAGATGGGAATGTAAAGAAGAGGGATGTTATTAGCTAAAATAAATATTAATTTAATTCAATATTAGGTAATATGAAATGGAGATATAATAATGAAAGGTTCCACAAGGGTGATATAAGCATCCTTAGTGGAGACAAGACACTTTGATCTAGTGGGCAAGGCTTAAAACTATCAACATTAAGGACCTGAAGAACCCCACCTAGCAAGCATAAGCTTAAAATAACAAGTGAAGTATATAAATCATCCCATGAAGGCTAAATGCATGAAAAAAAAGATGATCCTACCTTCACATAACATGTTCCTTGCTCCTCATAACCTCTTACAAAGTCATTGGTCTACTATAAATATTGGGTACTTGTATGATAAATTAAGTGGCACTAATATGTAAAATAAATAATGATGCATTGAGACCTTCTAACCCAATCTACTAGCTTGTCTCACCCCAATGTACCTCAACTCTATCATGGGGCCAACTATGGAGTTTTAGCTTTGACTAAAATAGATGTGTCAGATCACATCTGTTGGTGTGACCTGGCTTTTAAGATATAATTTGCCTCTTAACATTTCATTTTGTTATGCATTGGCTTTTAAATATTTTATATTTTTCTATTTTACTTCTCTGTATAGATTCATAAATCAAAAAATGGGTGTTAAATATGAGTAACACAATAGATCCTACACCTAGCTACAAGAGAGGATAACTTAAATACCAAGATGCCTAAAAGATTTTTAGACTTGCACCTTAGAAAGGAGTTCAATATTTAAATCAACCTTGGTGAGCCAAAGAAGTGAATTATAGGGAATCATGGAAATGATCATAAAATTATTGGGTTTCCCCAATAAGAGAAGATGGTACAATGACAGGTAGATATGAAACATAATCATAAGAGAAGGGAAAGTGTGGATGAAAGACATGTAGATAGACTATTATATTTTTACCAAAAGATAATATGACTAACTCGAATTGATGAAAAACACTACTTTTGACCATTTCCTTGTTCTTATAGTACAACACCTAGCTAATGTTGGGAATAAATCAATCAATGTAGAAAAATAAAAAATTGTGGATGTTTGTGAGGAGGGCCTTGTTTATTCCCCAGGTCATACCATGTAACTCACAAACCAAAAAACCAAGAGGCATAATTAAGATAAATTTTTGAAGTATATAAATTATATCGAAAACACAAAGGGTGTATATAGTGATTAAATAGACCAAAGAGTTTCAAAAGGAAACAATGGTTGATGGAAGAAAGTAAATGATTGTAGAAAGAAAGATCTTGTTCTTATAATGTGACACCTAGCTAATGTTAGGAGCAAAATCAATCGATGTACAAAATAAAAAATTGTGGATGTTTGTGAGGAGGGCCTTGTTTATTCCCCAAGTCTTACTATGTAACTCACAAATCAAAAATCTAAGAGGCATAATTAAGATAAATTTGTGAAGTATATAAGTTATATTCAAAACCCAAAGGGTGTATATAGTGATAAAATAGACAAAAGAGTTTCAAAAGGAAACAATGGTTGATGAAATAAAGTAAATGATTGTAGAAATAAAGATAAAGAGGATGGGTGTTTGTGAGGAGGGCCAAGTTTATTATGTCAGGATCTTGCTCCTCAATTAGAGCACATATGATTACCTCTTGTATTAGCAACTAAACACGGAATTTAACCAGAATAATAAGTAATTAGAAATATGAAACAACACAGGATATGAGAGACAATACACAATTGTATTAATAATCACTCAGAAGAAAATACAATAAAGAAGATGCCACTTCTTCTTCCACCTCAAAGCCTTGCCATACCTCAAGGACTTCTTCCCTCTCTCTCTTATGGTCCCAACACACAACTCAAATACAGAATTGTTGTTCACCTCCACCAGTCAGTAACAACGCTGCCAGTACACCAAGCACACAATCGTACTCCAAGTAGATCTCCCTTTCCTTGCTGCCACATGCAAATCAACAGACCTTACTTACCCTGTAGATATCTCTACACCCTGAAGAACCCTTGTCCTTGCCTCACCAAGTCCTTATGATTCTTCAACTAGTACCCCAGTGGATCTTCTACCTGAACTTGCACACCTGCAACTCTCCAAGATCATACACACTTAGCACCCCTTTGGAACTAGGAGGAACACACCATTGCTCTCTTCTCTCTGAAGGAGCTTATTTTTGCTCTCTTACTCTCTAGCACACTTTTACAATACAGCCCATGAGTCTATTATATAGATCTCATGCATACAATAATTAGACCCTAATTACAATAATTAGATCCACAACTTCTAGTCTAAAATTAGCTCTTAACATGCAAACACTCAGTTCGTTAACTAACTATCTGTGAAACTGGTAGTTCTAAACCGCACAGGCGATCGACGTCGTTTCCTGTCTACCTGGAGATGACCGACGCCAGTCAATCGTTGACCGGCGTTGGTTGCTCTTCCTATCTAATCCTACCGATGTCAGTTGGCCTAACGGATGCTGGTGTCTATGACACTTCAACAACTCTTATTCGCAACCTGGGGAAGCTTTTAACTCCACAACCTAACAATCTCCCACTTGGAGATAAACCACTGCACCTATACCTATACCTGTACCTTTGTCTAATTCATTTTCTAGCTTGTATCCCTCTTCAAGATCAATCTTGAAGACCAACCACCACACAACCTGTGATGCTACACCTATCATCCAAGTAACTTGCCACATCTGAACCCTACAAACCCATGTAGTGAATACCTTGACCCTGCGTAACATGAATCCCTACTGCTGGTCCCTCTTAGATACTTGATAATCCACCTTCCTCGAATTGGCTCCAAACTCTCTGACAACTCCCACTGCTTGGGAAAACTCAGATCTACACTAGACCTCATGTGATTTTGAACACTATTCTAAGCTCTACTTGAACTGTCCAGCCCTTAGTGTGCTTACCGATTTTGCATCCTACATCTTGAACCTCACCAACACCTTCTTCACATCAGCTCCCACTGGAGACAAAATCTCCATGTCTCTTATGCCAAAGAATTTCACTGCTCCAAATTCTTCATGACATATCTCTAAACTAACTTTACCTTTAGCTCAAAAAACTCCCTGCATGTGTAACCTTGCAATAAGCAACCACACCACATACAGTAACAAGATAATGTTGTGACTCATCATCCACTTGGTAAAGACAAACACAATGGTTACACTGACATTGATTGAAGCCCTACTTTGTCATCCACCTGTCAAAACTTGTACCACTATTTTGCAGCTTCCTCAAGACCATATACCTTAGCCTTCCATCTCACGTATCCATCCACCCTCTTCTTTAACTTGAGAATCCATCCGTCTTTCAGTGCTTTCTTCTAGCTAACAACTCCACCAACAAATACATGTTTGGTTCTTCTCCAAGGACTCACACTCTTCATCCATGCCAAGCTCCCACTGTTTATGGATTCTACCTGCATTGCCTCTTCACATCTTCCTGGTTCTTGACCATCAGTAAGCAACTAGTAAGAAGGTGAACAACAAATATGAGTTCCACTTACCATTTCAGTCCTCTATATGGGCATTTGAGACTCCTTGACAGCTTGATATCCACCCAACATCCGTTTCAGTGACCGATCTCGATCATCTCCCAATCTACACCCGATCGACGTTGGTTTTTTGCGACTGACCCTATCTGCCGACGTCGGTTTCCTGACTGACGCTGGTATACCTCTTGTCGACGTCAGTTCTTATATGACCAACATCGGTTCCTGCTGCCTGACACCACCGACTCTGCTAATCTGCACATGATCAACGTCAGTGTCTGTCTGTTTGATGTCGGTTCCTCCTGACCAACGCCGATACCTATGTTCGCCTGTGAGTGATGACTTTTTACTCGCAAGCTCCTTTTGGGTCAAAACCTTGTTTAAATTAACACAACCCTACTCAGAATAATTTAGTCCCCTTAGTTGATCTCTATCCGTCATCTCTTCCATGAACACCAAGGCTTTCCAGTTCTTAAGTTTTTCAAAAACATCTATCCTCCGCTTAAGAACATACATTCCCTTCTTACACATGTGACCAAGCCTACAAAGCCACATCTCTGCAACAAAATGTGAATCAGTAATATATGTAGATAGATAAAAGATACTTACTTTCTTACCACTGTCTAATTTAAGTGCATCCGCTGTGAGAGTTACTGTGCATCTCTCATCACCTAACTTTTCTGAAGAAATTAGACTCATCTCCAAGACTGGTCCCTGCATGACCTCATTCAACACCTGTGTGTTATCTGTCTGCAATTTTAGCTTCACTTCCCCTTTGCCAACCATGTGACAAGGCTCACCAACCCCTAAATAAATCTCTCCAAAGTCTCCCTAGACATACTCTTGAAAAGATGCTCTATTTCAGGTTGCATGGAAAGAGGTAACAGAATCTATAGACCAAGATTCTATCCAGTGTAACCTGTGCAACAACACCTGAAACATCTACTTCTACACACTGATCTTCTATCGACCAATAATCTTCCTTTACCTGCTCTTTCTTTCCATCAATCAGACCATTCGTGCTATTCAATTTCTTCATTTGTAGCTTACTTTTTTCTGCCATTGCTATACTCTCACTCAATTAGAAACCCCTACGAGTAACCTATAATCAACAAACACTATCTAGATCTGAACCACCTGTTAGTCAACCCAACCAAAAGCTCTGATACCAACTGTCAAGTGGTATCAAGCTCTAGAACCTATAACCAGGCTCTGATACCAACTGTCAGGATCTTGCTCCTCAATTAGAGCACATATGCTTACCTCTTGTACTAGCAACTAAACATGGAATTTAACCAGAATGATAAGTAATTAGAAATATGAAACAACACAGGATATGAGAGACAATACACAATTGTATTAATAATCACTCAGAAGAAAATACAATAAAGAAGATACCACTTCTTCTTCCACCTCAAAGGCTTGCCACACCTGAAGGACTTCTTCCCTCTCTCTCTTACGGTCCCAACACACAACTCAAATACAAAATTTTTGTTCACCTCCACCAGTCAGTAACAACGCTGCCAGTACACCAAGCACATAATTGTACTCCAAGTAGATCTCATTTTCCTTGCTGCCACCTGCAAATCAACAGACCTTACTTACCCTGTAGATATCTCTACACCTTGAAGAACCCTTGTCCTTGCCTCACCAAGTCTTTATGATTATTCAACTAGTACCTCGGTGGATCTTCTACCCGAACTTGCACACCTGCAACTCTCCAAGATCATACACACTCAGCACCCCTTTAGAACTAGGAGGAACACACCATTGCTCTCTTCTCTCTAAAGGAGCTTATTTCTGCTCTCATACTCTCTAGCACACTTATACAATACAGCCCATGAGTCTATTATATAGATCTCATGCATACAATAATTAGACCCTAATTATAATAATTAGATCTACAGCTTCTAGTCTAAAATTGGCTCTTAACATGCAAACACTTAGTTTGTTAACTAATTGTCCGTGAAACTGGTAGTTCTGAATCGCACAGGCAACCGATGTCAGTCCCTGTCTGCCTAGAGATGACCGACACCGATTGATCACTGACTGACATCGGTTGCTCTTTCTGTCTAATCTTGCTGATGTCGGTTGGCCTGACCGACACCGGTGTCTGTGACACTTCAGCAACTCCTCTGTTCGCAACCTGGTGAAGCTTTTAACTCCACAACCTAACATATTACCCAAGTGTTACCATGTAACTCACAAACTAAAAAAACTAAGAGGTGTGAAAATGACATAATACCTAAGGACCAAGTATAATTACTATGGATTTATGAAAATAAACTCAAAGGTGTATAGATAAAGTAAGGCTAATATACTATATAATAAAATCAAAGTAGAACCTGTGAGAAATGTTAGCTCCAAAAAATATAAACTAGTTATAAGCATGCAATTAATATGTAAAAGAAATGGAAAAACATAAATAAAAGGTAACTAAGAATAGCATAGGTTAGGATAAATACTTCCTAAATAAATAAGTGTTAGTTGGTCCCTTGAATATATATCCTTCATTTTTATACAATCTATAAGTGATAGGTCCAAGGATGTCCTTGACTAGGTAAGGATCCCACCACTTTTGGACGTAATTTTCCTCTTTTTCATGGGTGTAAACTAATTTCAACACTAGGTCTCTGGCATCAAAAGTATGAACTTTGACTTTTAATTATGTTTTTTAGTAATGCAAATCTTGTATTATCGATTATGTTGTAAATAAATCATACATTGCTCACTCAATAAGTCTAAAGTGTGAAGGATTCATGAAACTCTTCATCAGGAATGACATCATGAAGATAAATTCACATAGGTTTTAAATCCACTTATAGTGGTAAGACAACTTTGAATCCATAAACTAGAGAGAATGGAGTTTCCCCAATGGAAGTAAAAATACTAGTTTGATAAGACAAAAGTGTGAGGTAAATTTGAAGGTGCCAATCCAAAAAAGAATCCCTAGTATTCTATTGCAGGATCTTTATAAGTATTTTGTTAGTGGCTTCAACTTGGTCATTATATTAAGGGTGATAAGGTGTATAATATTTGTGTGTAATTTTAAATCTCACATAAAGATACATCATGTCTTCGGTTTTTAAATTCCCACCATTGTCGAATATGATGGAGTGAATAATTCCAAAATAACATATAATTTGATTAAAGATGAATTTGGAGATAGTGACACCAATAACATTAACAAGGGGCATAACATCTACCCACTTTTTAAAGTACTCAGTGGCAATAATAATGAAAAGATAGCCATTTTATGATCAAGATAACTTGTCGATGAGATATAATCCCCACATAGATAATGGCCAAGGAGATTCAAATGTTTTAATCTAAGCTAGAGTAAAATGAATAATATCATAATGAAGCTTTCAAGGATTACACTTATTTGAAATTTTGATGGCATATTTTTCAATAGTAAGCCAATATTATCCCATGTATGTAGGAATATGTAGGTTGTATCATGTTCATTACAGTGTCCACCCTAAATTCCCCCATGTGTTTTCTCAAGAAGAGAAGGAACTTATTCCTGAGTAACACAACAAAGTGGGGTGACTTTAGAATTACAATAATAAAGGATATTATGTCTAAGAATGAATTTAAATGCTTGTTTTTAAGTCTAGTCTTTTCACAGGAATTAGCCTCAAGTGGATAAGTTTGATGTTTGCTAAATTTGATGATATCTATGTACCATGAGTTTTTTCAAGTAGTGGCAGCTTTGTTGTGGCAAATAATAGAATCATCCTTAGATGTTAATTTATAGGGACACTTCCTCATGTGGATGATAAATTATGAGTCATGTAATTATTGATGAGGGTGAAAGAGGGAACTTTATAGGAAATAGATTCAGCTATAAAATTTTTCTCTTGTGCAATTTCCTTAATGGTGAAAGATGAAAACTCTTTAGAAATAGAATCATCAATCTAATGATATGTTATATTATTTTCACTTTTGTATTGAGAAGCACTATCGATTTTGTGGTGTATAAGTTATGAATTAACTAAATCATGTAAGTATAAAATGTATAAATCGATGGTTGGTTGCATCTCAAGGATGAGAGCTTCATATTTAGCCATGTTATTAGTAATGTCAAAGGTCAATTGAAAATTAGAGGATTTATTTTTCCATGAGGATCAGTGAGGAAACATCCTTCCCTAGCTCCATGAAGGCCCCTGGCTCCATCAAATAAAGTGTCTAAGTATCCTCATGAAAATTGATGCTGACCTCAGGGGGTTCTTCTAAGGTAGATTTTATAGATGTTTTAGACTTAGAGACTATAATTTTAGGTTATTTGAAGACTTGTGCCATTTGATCAGCCATGAAATTATGGAATCAGTATTTAATAACAATAGATTTATCAATGCCTTTGATCAAGAGGGCACTTCATCTATAAGAGTGTCCTAAAGATGTCGTTGAGTTGATATAGGTGCATCTACAATTTGATCAGTTATCACTTGTCCCTTAAGTAATTTTTTATTAATAATATTAATGGCAAGCTCCATCAAGAGTACCATCCATTTTCTAATTCGATCTAAAGGCAAGTTTGGCCTTAAAAAATAAATGGCGAAGGGGATTGGAATGGACTCTGACATAGGTAGTCTAATAAAGTATGTAGTGTTAGATATTTGTGATGGTGAAGTATATTTTGAGGAATTCACACTCCACTTTAATGTATTAGGACTCATAATCTATAATTTCATGACTAATGCAATAAATAATATATTCCTTGTCAGTATCATCTCATTATTCAATCATTACCTCAACTGAGATGGGGATAGATGATGTATATAATATGAGAGGGAGATCTCTAGAAGGTGGTCATAAGGTAGGAGGATGAGTTAAATGTGTATTCATGTTATCAAAATCTTTTTGACAAAAATTGGTCTATTCAAGCTTAATATGTTTCTTGAGAAGGTATTTTACCAAATATGTATGTTAAACCAAATCAGGAACAAATCTATAGTTTGCACTAAGTTTCCAAAGATAAGTATAGATATAAGGAATGGATCAAGGTACAGGCATGTTAATAATAACATTTATTGTATAAGGACCACATCAATTCTTTGTAGTGAGACCAAGAATCTTATAATTTTTCTAGAGGTAACACCAAAAACACATTTATGGGGATTAAGCTTAATTTTGCATTTAATGAGGAAATTAAGAATGATAGTTAAATTATGAAGATGATTTCACAATACTTGGATGTAGTTATAAGGTCATCTACATAGGTTTTGTCTATTTAATGGATGAGATCATGAAAAATGTGGGTCATTGTAGGTTGGCAAGTTTACCAAGTGTTTTTAAGGCTAAAGGCATCTCAATATAGCAATATGTGCTCCACTTGGTAGTAAAGATATTTTTATGTTGATCCTTAAAGGTGACCTGAATCTAATTGTACCCCAAAAATTATTTGAGGGAAATAATCTTATATCCAACTTTGGAATCAACAATAGCATTTATGGAAGGTATAGGAAAATTGTCCTTTGCACATGCTAAGTTTATATTATGAAACTTGATAAAAATTCAAATGACCATAATGACTTTCTTCCTTATGGGTACTATGTTGGAGACCCATTTAAAGTAATATACAGGTCTAATAAACTTAGCATTTAGAACTTGATGACTTATTTGTGACATAGAGTATGAACCTCAAGAGGTAACTTTCATTACGTATGGCAAATAGGTTTCACATTTGGGTAGGTCACTATATTAAGAAAAAAAATGCTAGGGTCTATACCATGCATATCCTCATATGACCATGTAAATAATTCATGGTATTTTTCAATAAATAGGCTATATTTATCCTTCTCTTCAAGGTAAATCTACGTAGAGATAAGTATGGATTTTAGATTTGTGGTTGTACCAAAGTTTATTTATTAAGTTTATTTGATAAGCATTGCATTTATGTCCTATAAATTTTTTGGTATATAAAGAAGATTAGAAAGATAATTAGGATAAGGATCAACACCAACAATGAAGTTACTAAATCAAGCAACAATTTTCTCAAAGTGGCCAAGCTTGTGATGTTGGCATGGAAGTTGAGGTTCTCTTGCATGAATTAACTATAGAATGGATTTATTACTAAAAATCATAGGTAATGGGCCATAATATTCAACATATACGTATATATAAATAATTTTATTACCTTTTTTATCGAATTTTGTGTGAAATTATCTCACAGTAGTGGATTTGGCATCCAAGCTAATTTTGAGATGTTGAGGAGTGGTTGATTTTTATTATATAGTATTGGCCTGGATAATGCAATATGGGGTAGTAGAACAAGGCTAAACTCTATTAGTTATATTGGCATATTTGGTTGAGGTATTAGTGGTATTGATTGTATCATGATGGTTGATACATTAGGAAAAATTTAGGGATGTTATTAGAAATGTATATGCACTATGTAATGAATGGTAGGTACAATTGGAAGATGAAAAATGAATTGTATCAACACTGTAAACATCTATACTGTACAATAGGAATATAATGGTTTAGATATATCAAAATTTTAAGGTATCTGACCAGTAAAATTAAAATATGAAGGATGAACTGTATTAACAATCTGAGGGAATACTTAATGTGTACATTACGTAGATAATGATTGAGATGTATTTGCACTCTTGTGTGATCGATCGGTACAATTGGAAGATGAAAAATTAAATATATCATCACTTAGAGGAAACACTTGGCTAGTAAAGTTCATAGATGATATGTTAACTATATCGACACTCTAAGGAACTGCCTGACCAGTATAATTGTAATTGTTAAAAAAATTCTAAACTATATCAAGTTGGCCGATACAATTAGAATGACTGAGAGAATAAAAATTTAAGATAACCCATGGAGTGTTTTCCAATGGTGGGTTGACATGATGAACATAGCCTTGAGGTTCTAGTTCATTTTCATTAGCACTAGAGTAAGAAGAAATATGAACTATATGGGCATCTCAATTAAAGGCATGCATCTTAGCAAGATATTTTAGATAATGAAGTACATCTAAGTTTTGTGATTGGGCTTAGGAAACTATGTAATAATTATAATATATGGATAAATATTATAAGCATGTATAATTTGTTTAACTATATCTGTTGACGTAGCAAAAATGCACCCTTTGGCAGGAAGTTGAGCTCCTGCCTTCTCCTCACAACATGGAAACTCCCCTCTCGCCTATGGGACTGGCAAAGCTGGAGGGGAGAGTCTCTAGATAAGGGCTAGCTCCATTTGATGCATCATGTTTGTTCCAATAAGTGCAAAACACATATATATATAGATAGATATAATGGGGGGGTGAAAAGGGAGAAAGATACAGGCAAACAAACTACTCTAAAGAGGTGATGCACCAAAATAAGTTTACCTTCACAAATCCACACTTAAAATTTAGACAAATGCATACATACACTTCTCACTTGGTAGAAGGACCAGGCTGCAAGAAACTAGTAGGGAGGCTTGAATGAAAATATAGAGAAAAGAGGTTCACCAAAGGCGCTGTGAGATGCACACTGCAAGTAACTTCCTCTATTCTACACTTCCAAATAGAGCTCTTCTCCTGTCAACTGTAGAAAATGGCACCTTGTAGATAACTGGTGTGTTGGTGTTGAACCTATGAGAGCATCAAAAGACAATGACTAAACACAAATTAAAACTTAGGACATACACAGAATATCCATCTAAGAAGAGGTAAAAAACTGCATTTATTGATTCAAGTGGAAAATTTTAACAGGGCTACGCCTTGTAAAATGTGGAAGATGATTTTTTTAAATGACAAGTTCACAATATATATGAGAAGCAAGGAGGCCCATTTGGCGTTCCTTTTTTACAAGTGGCCATTGCATCCCTTCATTGGGAAGAACAAGTCGCTCAAAACATTAATGAGCCATGCGCTTTATCTATTGAAGCCTGCCTTTTCAAGGTCAATACATGGTTTGTCCACCCATTAAATGTAAAATGGAGAAACTGGTTGCTTTACTAGCTGCTTGTGTCCTCTCATGATCAATTCACAAGAACTATTTCACCTGATGGAGTCACTTCTCAAATTGGTGCCACTTAGACTAATTGCTTGCTCATTCCATGCTTGTCTCCTTGTCTTTTCTCAATTTTGTCTCTATCTGGCTCCTTCGGCCCTCGGGAGTGAATTCTGGCGGGTTGTTACATTCTGGCCCCTTGGTTAGCTCTCTCTTATTTGAAAACAAACGGCCATTTCATTCCGCTAACTTTGATGTTCGTATGGCCGTCATTGGTTGAAAACCAATGGCTAACTTGTTCTATTAAACTTGACATCTTCTGGGATGTCATTGTCCCCGTCACAACGTCATCAGGTCCATATGGCTTCTTTTGTGGCTTATCTTCCTTGGCCCTCTGCGGGCACTCTTTCTCTGTCTATGTCACCTTCCCAAAGGGAAGGTGACCCTTCGACCTTTAGAAATGTCCCTTTTGTACTTGGTCAAAAGTCCCCTTAAGGGCACCTGCCCTTTAGGGGTCCTTCGGTGAGTCACTTTGTACTTTAGATCGCGCCCCAGGCTCCCGCAGACATTTTCCCTGAGTCTTGCTTGCTTCGTGTATTTTCTGCAGAATTTTGTCCGCGGACATTTTCCCACGAACAAAAAGTTTGCAGAAATTTTGTCCGCCCTCTGCTTTGACTTTGGACTATGCCCGAATTCCTTCAGACTTTTTGTCTGAAGGAATTCCTTCGAGCAAAAAGTTTGAAGGAATTTAGGACTTAGTCTATTTCAAAAATTAAACTTTGAAACTTGAACTTAACTTACCGGGTCCTTGTATTTTGAAGCGTTGGCCCTCCACTTGGGCATTTTGAACTTGGAGACTCCCCTTCGGCTAAGGGCATACCCTTGAACCAAGCCATTGAAACAAAAATGGTTCAACGGTTCAAGGGTTCAACCATTGCGCGTTGATGGACCAATGAACCAAGGCCGATGAACCCCTTGCTTTGAACCAAGCCTGTTGAACCTCTCCCTTTGAACCAAACCCATTGAACCAAAAAATGGTTCAATGGTTCAATGGTTCAACCATTGATGAATCGATATGTTGAACCTGAAGATGGACCTTTGAACCAAAGGTCATTGAACCACTTGAACCAGGCTATGAACCAAACTCATTGAACTTGAAGACGGATGAACCAAGTGCTGAAGAACCATGACATGAACCTGTGTAACCTAAAAAATGACTGGCATTGAATAGCAAGGGAAGAGGGAAACCAAAATTTTGCTCGTGGGCAAAATTGGTCAACAAATTGGCGACTCCCAGGGGAAGCATGCCTGCTATGCTTAAAGACCAGCTGCCTTGAAAATCCATTGGGTGCATAGTCAATTGTAGCTTGAAGAATCAGCAATAGCTCTGATAAAACTTAGAACCAGTCACGCAGATCTACCTCCAAGGGAATGAAAGCACACACAAGACTAAGAAAACTACTACTTGTGCAATAGCACTTAGGGAAAATAGGAAAGAAAACAAGGAAAAATGTATACAGCTAAAGAGAGACTCAGTAGCAATGCTTCAGATGTATCCCATTAACTGGGATATGTAGTTCTTAACGATCCAACTTGGAGAGTTGGAACGCATTATGCTACTTGCACTGAGTGATTATGTAAGGACTGCTCCAAAGGGCATTGAATTTTGCATGTTTTCCAGGCTTAGCTCGATCTTCATCCCATTTCAAGACAATGTCTCTTTTAGAGAAATATTTTGACAAAGATTTCTTGTTGAAGTGTCTTTTTATTGTTGTTGGCGACTGGTCATAGAAGCCATAGCCCAGTCCCTTACCTCTTGGAGCTCCATTAGTTCACACAGCCTGATTTCCATGCTATTTCCTTCTTCTAATTATAGCTGGCGAGTGAGGTCCAATGTAGGTAGTTCAAGTGAGATGGGAAGCCTAGCTTCCCTTCCATATATGAGTGTATATGGAGAGTTTTCGATTACTCTCTTTGGAGTGATTCGATCGGCCCACAGAGCTGTCTTTAGCTTGGCATGCCAAGTCCTCTGATTTTCTTCCATAGTCCTCTTTATGATTTTGATCAAAAAAAATTTGGTGGACTCAACTAGCCCATTTCCATGCGGGTAATAATTTGATGAAGTGCTGAGATATATGCCATACCTTAGAGCCCATTCACTTGTTTTGATTCCCAAAAAATCCAAGGTGTTATCTAAGATTATGGTGGCTAGGACCCCAAATCTTGTTACCAGGTCCTCATAAAATTCCAAGACTGCGCTTTCATTTGCCTCTTTCAAAGCAACAGCCTCCACCCACCTGGTGAAATAATTTATAGCAGTCAGGACCCATTTGTGTCCAGCACTGGAGGGAGGATTGATCATCCCTATGAAATCCAGGCCCCACTGCATGAATGGCTGCTCCACCTGAATAGGTTATAGAGGCATGGCAGCCAACCATTGTTTTCCATCAAAAAGTGCACACTTTTAGCACTTTCTTACCTAGGCATGGGTGTCTTTGAAAAGAGTAGGCTAGAAATAGCCAGGTCTCATTATCCTTGTTACCGTAGCTCTAGGAGTGAAATGGCTACCTGCTGGCCCATCATGGAACTCAGCGAGTACCTTATCAATCTAGTTTAAGTCAATGCATCTTAGAAGGACCCCAGAGAGATCCTTCCTAAACAATACTTCATCAACCAAGACATAAGGGAGAGACTGGAGTTTAAAATGCCTTCTATCGGTCTTATCAAGACCCTGTGGGCACTCACCAATGAGAAGGAAATGCCTCATGTCTAGCGTCCAATCCTTTATGACAACTGGTTCTTCTGTAGTGGCCGCATCGTGAATTAGCAAACTGCCTTCCCTTTTTTTCTTGAAGTTTGCAGCCAGTTGTTTGCACAGGCCTCTTCCCCTCACCAACTTGGTGATCTTGATGTCTACGTCATACTCCATCACTTTGGTGATCCACCCTGCCCTCTTCTCATTCAGGTCTTGATTGGTCGAGAAATCCTTGATGCCAGGATGTGGGACCATGAGGTGAATCCTGCTGTTAGACAACATATGCCTAAATTTTTTTAGGCTCCGCACTACTGTCAGGACTTGCTTCTCTACATACATGTATCTGACTTTGAAATCCTCTAACCCTTGGCTAAAAAAAGCAAGTAGTTGCTTGAGGTCATCACCATTTGCTTGGGTAAGCATGGCAGATATTACCTTTTCATTGCTGAAAGTGTAGATGTTGAAGTCTTTGTTGAAGTTGGGGCTGATCAAAGTAGGAGCCCAGGTTATGGCTTGCTTGATGGCTTCAAAGTTGTCCTTTCTTTGTGTTATCCACTTGAACTCCTCACCCTTCCTTAGCATAAAGGTCAGTGGCTTGACTATCTCATCAAAATTCAAAATGAATCTCTAAATGAAAATTATCTTGCCAAAGAAGCTCTGCAAACCTTTCTTGTGCTTTGGTAGGGACATCTCCAGGATAGAGTGAACTCTCTAAGGGTCAATGGATAAGCCTTCCTTGGACATGATGTGGCCAAGGAGTTTCCCCTCATGAACAACAAATATGCATTTCTTTGGATTAAGAGAGATGTCAAATTCCCTGCACCTTTCAAAAATTTGCCTAAGGTGTTCCATGTGTTCGCTCGCTTCTTTGGATAATATTGTCACATCATCGAGGTAGACCAGCACATTGTTGTTTATCAAGCCTCTGAAAGCCATGTCCATGGCTCGCTGAAAGGTAGCACCAACATTAGATAGCCTGAATGGCATCTTCTTGTAGGCAAACGTTCCCCATTTAGTGGTGAAGGTTGTTTTGTGCTAGTCACAGCCTTACACCAGACTTTGATTATACCCTGAATAACCATCCAGGAGGGAGAAACGCTCACTGCTTGTTAGCTTTTGAAGGATCCACTCCATGCTTGGGAGGGGATAATGATCTTTTAAAGAGACTTTATTAAGGTCTCTAAAGTCGACACATAGCCTGATCTCCCCATTCCTCTTTCTAACAGGAATAAGGTTGGCCAGCCAGGAGGAATGCTTTATTGGAAATATAATTTTGAACTCAATCAATTTGGCCAGTTCCCTCTATATGAGGGGCTCAATTGTCGGGTTGACAGGGCTCTGCTTTTGTGTGACTGGCCTAGTGCCTTCTTCAAATTCGATGGTGTGTTGGGCGAGTCTTGGGTCGAAGCCCTTCAAGTCACTGTAATCCCATGCAAAAACATCTACAAATTCCTGACACAGCAAAATGAAATCTCACCTTTCTTGAATTGTGCAGACCTTTCCAAGTGCAAGCAGCTTGTCCTTGAAGATCTCAACCCTTTCATAATTTTCCTCTTTGGTTTTGATGCATGCCTTGTCATTTCTCAATTGGTCATCTCCATTGAAGAGGCTCTCAAGCGTGACCAAACCTTTAGGGAGCTTATTGTTCTTCAACTGAACAATCTGATCGCCATATTGTTACAACTTTTCCTGATTCTATGCTGCAAACTTAGCTTCCTCCTGTAGGAAGAAAGCTATTTGCTAGTCAGTTTTGAAGACTTGCCAATTTGCAATGTTGTCTGAGACAGAGGGCCAAACTACCACTTTCAAGTGGCGTGAACCACAGTCTCGACTTATTTCTTTGGAAACATTAAACTAAACACTAATTGCTGCCAGCTTATTTGCCTGTTTGTTTTGCTCTCTGGGAATGGAGGTGATACTGAAAGCGAGGAAATCTTCCACCAAATCCCAGACCCTATGCTTGTATGACTTCAGAAAGCAATTCTTGGTTAGATTTTGGCCTTTTACCTGATTTACAATCAGCTCACTATCTCCCAAGACTTGCAACTCCTTGATCCCTCTTTTCCTTGCCCATTCCAGCCCATGGATAAGGGACTCATATTCTACAACATTGCTTGTGCAAGAGAAATAGAAACAAAAAGCTAAAAAGTGCCTTTCTTTTGAAGGGGAGACCAACATTGCCCCACCACCAGTGCCCAGCCTACTTCTGAAACTGTCAAAGTACAGCTGCCATAGAACAAGGTCGTCCTAGCTAGCCTTCATTATATTTGGCATGAAGGCACCCTCTTCATGCATACAGTAGACTCCAAAGTCTGCCTCCTCAATAAACTTGTAAGGATCATGTTCGAAGTTATCATTTCCCCACTCATCCAAGAGTAGGTCTGTAACTCCTTTAAGAGCAAAGGATGGAGATTGGTCTGTCTTGGACTCTTTTGGGTCGATAATAGTGTAACTAATATTTGCTTCCTTGGGCGAGTATGGCTCAATATGGTCCTTGTAGAGTGACTCAGACTCAATTTTTACCTTAGTCCCATACTTGGTTTTGAAAACCAGATATGACCAATTCACTGCTAGATAGCCACCTTTCTTTGATGTAAAGTCCCTGGACAAGCAAATTGAGAAATACGGAGGAACATCCGCTACCACTATATCATGGGGAATTGAGAAGGTTGGGCAAGCATGCAATGTCAAGCCTAAACCCTTCATAATCCCAACTATTTTTGCAGGTGTCCCATCTAACTGTAAGACTCCTTTGTTCATCTCTTCATACTTCAGTCCCATCTTGTCAGCTATGCACTTGGGCATCACTGAGGTACTAGCCCCACTATCAATTATGCAGTTGTGTACCAAGAAATCCCCTATGACCAAAGATACATAGAAAGGGGGAATTTTCTCTTCTTTCTTTACCTGACCTGAAGTGGAAGGCTGCCTATTCGTCATCAAGACATTGTCAGTGTTTTTTGGGACAGCTTGTCGATCCAGCTCATGTAATTCTTTCTTTAGTGCATCCTTCTGTCTTAGAAGAGACAAGAAATCCCACAAAGATATGTTCACATGCAGCTTCTTCATCTAGTCCACTATATTGATTTGGGGACTGCCTCCCTTCAAATTGTCTTTGGGGCTGATCCCAATATGAGTTGCAGGTTGAGGGACTGAAGGTATAAACGGATGTCTGATGTTTGGGGCCTTCAAATTTGAGTGTGACAGAGAAGGTACTGCTACTACCTAAGTGGTAGCCTAGGCTTCTCCCATTGCTCTTCTCTTAAATCTTGTGTTGGCTGCAACACAGTAAACCTGATTGTCTGTAGCACCCACATAATTCATTGAGTAAAATTCCCCTTTTAGATGATTCATGAGGGTAGAATCAGGCTGGGTCTAATTGTTACTTGTGTCAGGTTGAGCTGGAGCCTCAAAAAATTGGGAATGAGCAGCTGCCTGATTATTTGCACTCTAAAAATAATTCATTATCTCATTTGTGTAAACAGCCTATTCTTGACCACATCCCATGGTCAAACAACTTGGCTCCCCCTATACTAGATTGTTCTAAACCGGCACCATGACTTTAGATGATGAAGGGGGACCTGGATTGTAGTTTTGAAATGGTCTGGTCTAAGTGAGTTGACCTTGTCCCTAATTATAATTTTGAAAAGGGGGTCTAAGGGCTTGACCATAATGCTGGTATCCCAGATTCGGCCTGTTGCTTTGAGCTTGCTACCTTTTGAGAGCTACAAGTTCATTTGACATATTCTACAATAGGCTCTTAACCTCATGAAGCTCATTGGATGAAACAGTAGCTGATTTCTCAATGCTAGGTAGAGGGGCTAATGTAGGAGCAACGGTCTGAATTGGAGGTATCATTTTTGGCAAAAGTGGCATGTGAGGTCTAGGGGCAATTTTTCCAACTTGTACTAAGCAGTTTTTAGTTGTTATGGCTATGTCATAAGCAGCTGGCAGTATATGCCCTCCCATGGATTGGATCATCACAGCAATATCACTATTTAATTCTCTTAGATAATACAAGAAAGCATAGCTAGGAGTCAGCCTTACCAGAATGGGGATTTTATCCCAAGTCTTTTGAAATCGTGTGTTGAAATCTTGCATATACTCATGCGGAGCTCTCTTTATGGTCATCAGTTGCTCAGCAAGCGAGAGGCCATCACTCTTTTCCCCAAAATGATCTGTCAACTGAGTCCCTAATTCATTCCAAGAATGTATTGAATTTACAAGCAAAGGTTTGTACCAGTCAAGAGCCTTGCCTTTGAGAGACAGTGCTAGCAATCTGATGGTAATATTCTCCTCTGTGACGTTGTGAATATTGCAGAGATTAGCTATATTCCTAATATGCTCAATGACTATAATGGATCCCTCTCCATCGAAAGAAGGCACATTTTTTAGGGCTATTCCCAAAATTGGATCATATCATGGGAGATTCAAGGGGCTCTGACCATGAAAAGCTACAAAAGGTAGTGCCATCACTGGGATGGGCTGTAACTGGGGTTTTGTTGCGTATGCATCCCTTACAACATGTCTAGGAGGATTGTTTGTTGGATAAGGATGAGTTCTCTCAAATCATAGTCTTTTATCAGAGTTCAAAGGCAACTCAACAAAATTGAAAGGAACCCCTTTTGAAGTAGACCTTGTGGTGACTTTAGGCATAGAAAGTTAAGAAACTAGTCTTAATTTGAAAACTGAAGCTCTTACCACTGGAGTCGCCAAAAGCTGAAAAGCTTAAAATTGCTATGACAGGACCAACATCAATCCTGAAACCTTACTGAGTTGTCAAATTGTGTGTCCCACCGGGCATGCCAAAACTGTTGACATAGGAAAAATGCACCCTTTGGCAGGAAGTCGAGCTCCTGCCTTCTCCTCACAACATGGAAACTCCCCTCTCGCCTGTGGGACTGGCGAAGCTGAAGGGGAGAGTCTCTAGATAAGGGCTAGCTCCCTTTGATGCATCATGTTTGTTCCATCAAGTGCAAAACACATATATATAGATAGATATAATGGGGGGATGAAAAGGGAGAAAGATACAGGCAAACAAACTACTCTAAAGAGGTGATGCACCAAAATAAGTTGACCTTCACACATCCACACTTAAAATTCAGACAAATGCATACATACACTTCTCACTTGGTAGAAGGACCAGGCTGCAAGAAACTAGTAGGGAGGCTTGAATGAAAATACAGAGAAAAGAGGTTCACCAAAGGTGTTGTGAGATGCACACTACAAGTAACTTCCTCTGTTCTACACTTTCAAATAGAGCTCTTCCCCTGTCAGCTGTAGAAAATGGTGCCTTGTAGATAACTGGTGTGTTGGTGTTGAACCTGTGAGAGCATCAAAAGACAATGTCTAAACACAAATTAACACTCAGGACATACACAGAATATCCATCCAAGAAGAGGTAAAAAATTGCATTTATTGATTCAGGTGGAAAATTTTAACAGGGCTACACCTTGTAAAATGTGGAAGATGATTTTTTAAAATGACAAGTTCGCAATATATATGAGAAGCAAGGAGGCCCATTTGGCATTCCTATCGCATCCCTTCATTGGGAAGAATAAGTCGCTTAAAACATTAATGAGCCGTGCACTTTGTCTATTGAAGCCTACCTTTTCAAGGTCAATACACGGTTTGTCCACCCATTAAATGTAAAATGGAGAAACTGATTGCTTTACTAGCTACTTCTATCCTCTCATGATCAATTCGCAAGAACTATTTCACCTAATGGAGTCACTTCTCAAATTGGCACCACTTGTACTAACTGCTTGCTCATTCCATGCTTGTCTCCTTGTCTTTTCTCAATTTTGTCTTTATGTGGCTCCTTCAACCCTCGAGAGCAAACATTCTGGTGGGTCGCTACATTCTGGCCCCTTGGTTAGCTCTCTCTTAGTTGAAAACAAATGGCCATTTCATTCTGCTAACTTTGACATTTGTATGGCCATCATTGGTTTGAAAACCAACGGCTAACTTATTCTATTAAACTTGACGTCATCGTCCCCATCACAACATCATCAGGTCCATATGGCTTCTTCTGTGGCTTATCTTCCTTGGCCCTCTGTAGGCACTCTTTCTTTGTTTATGTCACCTTCTCGAAGGGAATGTGACCCTTCGGCCTTCAGAAATGTCCCTTTTGTACTTGGCTGAAAGTCCCCCACAAGGGCACCTACCCTTCGGGGGTCCTTCGGCGAGTCGCTTTGTACTTTGGATCGCGACCCGGGCTCCCGCAGACATTTTCCTTGGGTTTTGCTTGCTTCGTGTATTTTTCACGGACTTTTGTCTACGGACATTTTCCCGCTGACAAAAAGTTCATGGAAATTATGTCTGCCCTCCGCTTTGACTTTGGACTGCACCTGAATTCCTTTGAACTTTTTGTTCGAAGCAATTCCTTCGGGCAAAAAGTTTGAAGGAATTCAAGACTTAGTCTATTTCAAAAATTGAACTTTGAACCTTGAACTTAACTTACCCGGGTCCTTGTCTTTTGAAGCGCCGGCCCTCCACTAGGGCATTTTGAACTTGGAGACTCCCCTTTGGCTAAGGGCATACCCTTGAACCAAGCCGTTGAGCCAAAAATAGTTCAACGATTCAAGGGTTCAACCATTACACACCGATGGACCAATGAACCAAGGCTAATGAACCCCTTGCTTTGAACCAAGCTCATTGAACCTCTCCCTTTGAACCAAACCCATTGAACCAAAAAATGGTTCAAGGGTTCAATGGTTCAACCATTGATGAATCGAGATGTTGAACTTGAAGATCGACCTTTGAACCAAAGATCGCTGAACCACTTGAACCAGGCCATGAACCAAACTCATTGAACTTGAAGACGGATGAACCAAGTGCTGAAGAACCATGAAATGAACCTGTGTAACCTGAAAAATGACTGGAATTGAATAGCAAGGGAAGAGGGAGACCAAAATTTTGCCTGTGGGCAAAATTGGTCAACAATATCATTGGAAGTTTCTTTAGTGGACACACATATTTGACTAAATGTTCGATGAGATAATGACAAAATATCCTAAAAAAGCTTAGCCACCCCAAGGTCATTGCATAAAAAGTCATCTTCTATGTAGGAAGCTTCATGAGCATTACAAAGAGGTGAAATTTTAGTATCATCATCAAGTAATCTAATTATCCTATCTCATGGTAAGAGATATGGAGGAAGCCATTATAATATATAAGGAGGTAGTCTAGTAGTGTTAAAAATGGTTTATAGTTCATTGGATTATTCATCATCAAAATTGGAAAGAGTGACTTGAAAATCGGGATGCATGCTGACGAACTCAAGAAGAGGGGGATTATTGATGTGAGGAATAGTCTAGATGTGATATTTTTTTTTAGGATTAGATATTTTGAGACCTCATGGGTTGGGATCAACTTCATTTTTATTACACTTACCATCATGATTGAAATTATTACATTGGCTACCAAAAGAGGTGATAGCTTTCATGTGATGAGTCCAAGGATGACCTAAAAGAATATTAAATGATAGCGTAAGATCTAAAACTAAATCTTTGTGTGTACTATTTTGGACCTAATAGTGAGGGGGATCCAAATACATCCAAGAGGTTATTTTTTTGTTTTATCAAATCATCAACATGTAACTCTAGTTGGTTTGAGGTCAACTATGGAATATCTGATTTGTTGGATTGGCCAAGGGGAAGTGAGACTAATTTCAAAAAATTAATCCACTAAAACTTTCCTTATTGGGGTATTATTGATCATAATATTAATAAATAGAGGTCGATCATTATCTCAAAAAATGATCTCATCATTGATCATATCTTCTTAGGGAAACTCTATGGAAGATTTCTTGGAAGAGGAAGGATGTAAAATGGTTTCAATAGCATGGAATTACATGGGTGTTGGACCTTTGTAAGTTTTAGGAGGTGGTTAAGTTTCACTAGAGGTTAATTATTCTATATCTTTCAATTTTTGTATGAGAAATAACAAATTATATGGATATTTTCTCATGAGTTCCATTAAATGAATCTTGCAAGACTGGAATTAAGGTCAACTAAGAAGTTTCATTTTGACTTTGGATTAGAACCATAATGATATTTAGTTTGAGTTGTAAGAGTGACCTTAGGAGGTAAGGTACTAGAGTGATTTTATGTGTTATGTTGAGACTTTGTAGGTGGAGTGGACTCATCACTAGGTGGCAAATTGGAAGAGGATGTAGTGGTCGCAATAGTATCCTTGAGAAGTAATTCATTAGGAAAAGGCTTCTTAGGTTTGGTAACATGATATTTTTGAGTGAGATTACAATGGAAGTTAACCTTTGTTTTAGTCATTAATTTTTAATTAGTGTAATAGTGATCATAATCAACATCAATAACACAAACAAACAAATTCATTGAAATGTTGTGTATTGGGATCAGACATTTGAGAGGATTTTTGTGATTTTTGATTTATAGATTTAGGATGATTTGATTGGTTCTTAGAATATTTTAGGTATTCTTTATAACATTATTTGGTAATAAATTCATAATTTAATTTTTACCCCAAGATGATATTTTATTCCAATTTTTGAAGTGCACAACATGTATCATGAAAATGACCAATGTTGTCATGGAACTAGAAGAATTTTGTGGGTTCATATAATGGTAGGGACGCAAAAAAATGAACGCATGATTTAGATGGGGATAATAACTTCCTAATTTCCTGCATAGTGAATAGAGGGTGGGAGGTAGGTTTATTATCTAAATTGGATGCTCCAACTTTG
The DNA here is from genome assembly GCA_037957365.1 of Torreya grandis. Taxonomy (NCBI): domain Eukaryota; kingdom Viridiplantae; phylum Streptophyta; class Pinopsida; order Cupressales; family Taxaceae; genus Torreya; species Torreya grandis. The sequence continues at coordinate 853,321 of JARHVA010001455.1, forward strand.
GGTTAGGGAAGGTTATTTTAAAAATAATTTATATTTATTGCATTGGTTGAGGTTTGAGAAGATTCCTTTTTGGTGTTTTGAGATGGTTCAAATTGGATCATAAGGAAGTCTTGTCTTTTTCCTTGGTTTAAGGCTTATTCTAAAGTTTGAGGATAGAATATCCTAACCTTGTATTGAAGAGGGCCCTTAAAATCAATAACAATGAGTTTGAAGAGATTGTCATCACTCATATTACGGTATGTTTTATGTGTTAATAGTTTGCATCATTTTATGAAATCATGGGTAAATTAATTAGGAATTTATTTAGCATTAATGAAATTATCATTATGTTATAATTCCTTAACTAAATCATTGACTAAGTCTTCTAGTCATGTAATGGAATGTCTCAAAAGTTGGTTATACCATTATAGCACATCTCCAACAAGGTTTTACCTAAAATCTTGGTAGTAACATAAGTATTATTTTTGACCCATTCTTTATGGAGATTGATAAAACATATAAGATGTAGGGTGGGATTAGTAGTTCCATCATGTTTTGATAGTTGGATAAATATTTCCAATATTCATATACATGATGACAGGAGCTAAAGGTTTGTTTTGAATATTTTGAAGCTCTTATTTTGAATTGGAAGTTGAGGAATAAGGTTTCCATTGGCATATTTAAGAGGAGGAATGTAATTTTAATTTGGTTGATTCATGATGATTTAGAGACCTCTATTACCAACTTTTAAGATGTGGTTTTGAATTTTAAATATTTGATCACTACTAGAATTTTGCATAAGAGCCCATTTTTGAACCATTTGTGTAAGGGCTTGTGAGGTATCTAGAGGAGGATTAGAAGTGGGATTAGGATTTTTATTGGAATTAGATGGAGGATTATAATTATGTGGAGGATTACAAACATTGGTATTGAGATTAAGATTCTCAACATTGGTGGTTGTTTCTCCAGCTAATGTTGTAGGTGGTGGAAGTTTACTAAGACTCTCATTCTTATTTGGAACACAAATTGTGTTGTCATCAAGATTATTAATAAGCTTATTAGGATTTACTAGATCTAAATTTTGGTTGATTTGAACCATGTTAAATTCAATAGATATACGCTGACATTAAGAGAAATTACATCGTGAGGAATTACCATTAATGGTGGATAAAGCAGGATTGAAAAACTAACCCATATAGAATCTGAATGGGTTGAGACTTGCTAGAAAGATCCTAAGAGGAGACACTGTGATGAAAAGTTTAAGATTGTAAGATTAACAAGAAAGAATAATGTAAAAATTTATAAGATATTATTAGCCTAGTTGATATAATAGAGAACTTATCTAAGAAATATAAAGTTATATCGGGTTGGTCAATATATTTTGAAGAAGACACAAAACTAAATTAGGTTGGTCGTACAATTGTAACAACATAAAATCGTATCAAGTTGGTTGATACATTTGCACTGACAACTTCACTAGAATGTATGATGATAGTGAAGATAATGTTATGAAGCCAAAATGAAATACATGAAAATGATCCAACCAAAGCTTGGGATAAGATTCACATCAAGTTCACTAGAATGTATACATGGGCTAAGATGACCTATAACTATCATCATTCTCTCAATAGACTAGGATTAGAATATGGTCATAACAATAGAACTTGCACTTACTTGGATGATCGAGTAATGACCTAAAATAACTATAGACCTCACAAAGGGTAATCTATGCTCAAATGTCAAGAGGAAAGAGTTTTAAAGTCGAAGACTATGGCATGGGGTATAACTCTCACTACAATTCAATATAAATAAATGATTGTAATAATGGTTTTAAAGTTTGTAATAAAGGGATGTATTAAGGATATAACAACGATACTACATGCAAGGAACTAGCGAACAAGTGTAGCCTAATCCAAGATAGTTAAAAGAACCAAACTAATACAAAGGTGATTAATGCAATGATCAACTAAAGGGTGGTATTTGCAACCTAAGGTGATAACGACAAGCTTAAGAAACCCTATATTTTTACCAGCTTATTTGTTATAAGGAAAATCATAAGAAAGGATGAACAAATGCATTCACAATAACAATAGAAGGCAATATCTAATTGACTAAGTAAATAAATGAAAGAGAGTATGGATAGAGATACTTACCTTTCGTTGGACATGTCAACGCTTTAATATCCCCATTTGGCTCAAGTGGTACTTTGAAAGAGATGATGTAGGTTGAAAACATAAATGGCAAGATGAATACCTAACATGTGTACCTTCTCAATTTAACTTCTTCTATTGAGCTTCAAAAACACTATAAGACTGGACCTCCCAAATAAGGCTCTAAACCTATAACTCCTCTAAATGCTACTTAGGAGCATAAATGTAATCACAAGTAGAGTAGATGAAGGTGTTATATCTATTTGTGAATGAAATGTGAGCCCTATATATATGGATCTAATACTAAAAAATAACCCAAACTATAATTCGATGGTATCATCCAAGCTTATACAATTGGAAAATGTTAGTTGGCATAGTTTTGTATGGGCCAGATCAATACAATACAATGTGTGTGTGTGTGTGTGTGTGTGTGTGTGTGTGTGTGTGTGTGTGTGTGTGTGTGAGAGAGAGAGAGAGAGAGAGAGAGATAGACTCAAAATTATATTGACATGATTGATAAAATACAGAGAAGATAGGTATGAAATAGATTGTATTGGTTTGATCAATAAATAGAATACAGGGAAGCTAGAAAATAAAGATAAAAAATAAATAGAGGGCTAAGATGAAAGAAGACTCAGATGAGCTCAGAATGATAGCAATGGAGGTATGAAAGAATAGTATGTAAACATTCCTCACAAAATACCATGACTCTATCCCATCCCACTCCTAGTGCACCTTTAAGGCATGCACTCAGGGAGATTAATGCATTGATAAGCCCCTACAAGAGAAATTGTCAGTAAAGTGATAAAGTGAAAAATATCACATGTATATATATTGGGTTGTCAAAAATCCTTGAGAATTCCTAGCTATGTCTAAGGGGTGTCTAAAAATTTTTAATCAGAATGGTGTTTTATTTTTCAAAGTGACAGCAACATGGATTCAAATACAAACATGTGTAGTCATTCATATGCTCATTTTTCAATTTATATTTTTCAAAGTTACTATATTTTACATTGAAATGATACAAGATTCATTAATTATGGATATATGGCCATAACTCATAGGTATACTAAAGGTTTGCAGACAATAAAGGTGGGGATGGGTGCATGGAAATATTTCATCCTTCCTTCCCTGGGTAAGTCAAGGTACATGATTCAATTATGTATTCTTTTTATAATTTGACACATGCATGCATTCACTCACATATGCAGATCAAACTAGGGGCATTATGTAAACACCTAATTTTGATACAAGGCTTTTTATTACAATATTTTTTAGTATTTTTTGTGCATAGGGATAATTGGTTTGAATTAGGGTCTTATTGGCACTTGTCTATGTGCTTTGGTCTTTTTCCTTCTTTTTTGTATGGTCTTATTTCCTCTCTTTCCTTTGTTTTTCTGTTTTATTGATTGTTGCTTTTTCTTGGAGGCCTCCTCTCTTTTATTGTTCTTCATCCTCTATTTTTTATCTATTGGGATGGATTTGACAATCTCACCAAATTTTCCCTAGGAAAATTTAGTGGACCATTGAATCTCTCACATCCTATTTTATGGGCACTTCTACCTTCTTTCACTCTTCTTCAATGTTTTAACCCATGATTGTCTCTTGTTGCATGTTTTCATTGTTGCCTTGAGCACCAATAGGTTTTTAATTCAAATTAGGAATAGTTATATATACAAATCAACTAGAGACATTTCAATAAGAAGGATCACAAAGAATTCCCTTGGAATTCAAGTCTAAGAGCACTTATGATTGTTAAATTTATGTTTAAAGAATTGTATAAAAGTGTTTAGTTTCATTTTGTACCAAAATTAGGACAAAGAAAATTTCATGTAGTTGTATTGCACTTAAGGAGAGAAAACATTTTTTTCTTCCACACTTCCATTCACACTGCACTAGAACTACATGGGGTCTAATTCCAGTATGTGAGATATGTAGTGGCAACTCTTTTGAGTTTGTCTATCCCAACTAATTTCTTCCCTTCTTCAATATTTTGTGGGAAATTAGGTCAAGGAGACAAAGGAGTTCATATCGAACATATTCTACCTAGCAAAATAGGGAAGAGAAGATACATGCATGTATGGCATATGATGGTGCATAGTTATAGAAAAAATTACAAAACCTAAAACATAGCACAATACATATTCGACATCAATAAACATATTTGGTGATAGCAGTAAAGCCTATTCAATAGTCAATTGAATCTAACTTAGGTGAATTCCATTGTCCACAACTAGGCATTGAATTTGTTTGTTCATAGGAAAACCTCCATATTTCACATCGAGTTCTAGAATCATTTGCAAATTTCAAACCCAAAATCTGAATCCAAATATTTTTCTAATGTGTGGTTGTTTCATCACTCTTCGATATGTTACATTCTTTGTTGCTTAGTGAATTGTTTCATTAATGTTAATTTTTTATTTTTAACCACTATGGTAAATATAATTTATTGTTCTGGATTGTTATATGTTATAAATCCCTTGTATAAATGTTTTAGCTTATTCTAATTGGGTTATGTTGATGTTGTGGAATGCACCCTTGACAGAAGGCTGAGCCTCTGTCCTCCACGTGGCACAATGGAGACTCCTCTCTTGACTGTGGGTCTGACAAAACTGAAGAAAGAATCTCTAGATAAGGGCTAGCTCCCTTTGATGCATCTCTAAGTTATTCCAGTACTATTGCCAATATATAAAAAAGGGGGGGTTGAAAAGAGAGAAGGATTATTGAAAACATAACCTAGACTAATACGGTGATGCACCAAAAAAGTTTGATCTACTCATTTACTCACACTTCAGACCAGAAGAGAACATACATACACTTTATCTGATGAAAGGACCAAACTGTAGGAAGCTTAACAGGGAGGCTTAATGAAGACACATAGAAAATGAACTTACCACAGGGGTTGTAGGAAAACACATTGTCTGGTAACCCTCTCTTGTCTCTGCGCCCCAAACATAGCACTTCTTGTTACCTGTAGAAATGGTGATTTGTCTATACCAGGTATGTTGGTATCAAACTTGTGAAATCATCAAGCTACAATGACTGAACACAAGGTTAATACTCAAACACACTCAGAGATATCTCCAACCAAATAGAGGTAAAATGCATTCTATTGATTCAAGGTGAAAATTTGGCAGGGCTTCACCTTACAAAATGAGAGATATCTTTCTCAAATGAGAGTTTACAATATATATAGAGAAAGAGGAAGCAATGGTGCCTTTTTTTACAAGTGGCCCATGCTACATTGAAAACATTAGGAAGAGGAAGCCGCTGAGAGAACATGTTCTGTCAGTTGTCAGTCTTGACTTTGGCATTCAAAGTTATATCAAATGTTATTATGAAAGCATGGGTTGCACCCCTTTGTCTACTAACAAGACCACTTTTTAAAGACATTCACGTGGTTGTCTGCTCATCAATGCAAAATGAGGAAAAATAGACCACACCAATTTATTTGTGTTCCTTGATGACCATTTTATAGGGACTATTCCAACCACTATAATAACTCTTATGTCGACACTTCCCTTTTGCCACCTAGGTTGTTTTTTCCATATCTGTGCTTGGCTCCTCAGGCTCCTTTCTCGATGGGTCACTGAGTTCACTCTTGACTTCTGTCTTTTCCCAACGTTTGTCTTTTTTTGGCTCTTTCAGCCCTCGGGGCTATCTTCTGTCAATTCTTGACTCTTTGGGATCCTTTCTCAATGATCTCTTCCTTTTGGCCTTAAGGCCTCTAAATTCCTTCAAATTCGTGCTCAATCATTTAAAGATCAACGATTATTTCATTGCCACAAATTTGACATCCATGGGGATGTCACTATTTGAAAGCCAACGGCTATTCCATTGCCCTAAATTTCATGTCTGTGGGGACGTCGTTGGACGTTTGAATCCAAACGGCTATTTCACAATGTTGAATTTGACATCTTTGGGCCCATCACCCCTTTAGTAATTCCTTTGACTTTCTATCATTGAACCCTCCCGAAGGGAAGGTGTCCCTTCGAAGCTTGGAAAAGGTCCCACTTTTGGCAGTCGAGAGTCTCCTACAAGGGCACTTGCCCTTCAGGCTCCTTTGGGCTGCCTTGGCTTCTCAATTCCCTCAGACAAAATGTCTGAAAGAATTCCTTCGAACATTTTGTCCGAAGGAAATGTTCTCTTCATGTTTTGTCACTTGTTTCTTTCGATCGGGCTTTTGTTTTGGACAAATTCCTTCAGACAAAAAGTCTGAAGAAATTCCTTCGGACTTTTTGTCTGAAGGAATTTTGCCTTTGCCATTTTGCCACATATTTCCTTCGAACAAAAGTCCAAAGGAATTCTTTTATCTTTTTGCCTTGTCTTTCTCTGAAGGGCAAGTCTGCCCTTTTCGCCTTGTCCACTTTCCTGAAGGAATCCTTGCCTTTCGGCCCTCTTCCTTTGGTCCCTTTTTTAAGCGTTTTCCACCCTCTGTAAGGGCTGCTTGGTCTCCAAAATTGCCTTTCAGAAGAGTTACAAAGGTCTTGCTTGTCGTCTGGGTGCCCCCCGCAAGGGCACCTACCCTTCGGGCTTTTAGAAGCGATCCTTTGGCCCTTTGAACTTGGTCCATTTTGCCAATAAAAATCCCTCTGAAGTAGTTTATTTGCTCTGTCAGACCCAAGAACACATCATGGAGCTCCTTGGACGTTTGAAACACAAAACTTGCACTCAACTTTGGAACTCTCATGAAACTAGCACCTTTTGCAAACTCTTGTATAGTCACTCCTTCCAACTCTGCCTGTACCTTCCGTACCAAGTGCTTGAAGTTGAGCCCTTTTGTATGCCAAGAGGAGAAAATGAGTTGCAAAAGCATATTTTTGCATTGTCCTTCATGTTTGAGCATGGAAATGGAAGGAAAAGAAAAGGGAGACCGATTTTTTGTCCATGAAACCAAAAATGGTCAATAGGTTATTTAGCCTTAATCCAATTTTAGCCAAAACAATTTGGCATGTGGCTCTTGAAAATCCCTGCTTCTTCCATAAATTTTCTTTTAAGTTAGATCACCCATCTGGGCTCTCTTTTCTTCTTTTTGTTATTTATTTCAATTCCAATGGGAACCATATGCTCCTACCTTTGTCTTGCTCATGATTTTGCTTCAAATATTTCTACAATGTTAGTCATTTTTCTTTCATTAGATTTCATTGTTATGCATTATCAATTTTTCTTAAGCTTACTTTATATTATCTCCTCTTCAGGTTATCATTCGCCTTATGATTTTGCATCTTTTCTTCCTATGGTTTTACTTTTCCCTTTTGTATTCATTCTTCTATTATTTCAAGTTGCCTTTTATTTTTCTTTTTGTTGCTCGTCACCCTTGTCTTTGCTTGTTTTGTCCCATCACAAAAGTCCACGCTAACTTCCTCATAATGATAGAACATTTATTCTAGCAACATCCCTAAAAAAGTAACAAATTCTTATGGTAGTTGTGGATCACCGGGGATCCCCTTTTTCGTTTTTTCCCTTAGCTCTTGTTTTGCTTTTATGTAATTGGTTAATCTCATTTCTTACTAAATGTCTCATGAAATTCTTGTCTTTATCTTGTTTAGCAATGATTTGCCAAAACTTGGCATATTATGACTATGTTAAAGTGCATGCTATATGTTCATGATTATCCCTCCTTTTAAAGAAGTTTTACAACTTTAATATATACATGTTATTGATGAGATTGAGACAAATGCAAGATTTGTATGCAACAAGTATAGGTAAATGATTAAGGATTCACAATAGGCTAGGGGTACATACCATGTTTGCTAGGGTGCAGCTCTAGGGGCATTATGAGGGCATCTCTTGGTACCCTTTCAAAGTCTATCTTCACTAATTATTTTTATCATATTGGGTTCTCATGTGATCTTATATTCTCTAGTGTACTTTATTTGATGGATGTATCCTTTTATGCTTAGTGATTTTATATATACATGTATGATATGTTTCTCATATTCTTATCTTCAATTCTTATGTTGTGCTTAGTTTGCCTTCTTTTCTTTCTCTTTATACTATGTGTAGCATGCTTTCCTCACCTTCTTTGTCTAATCCATCTTTGATGTGTTTTCCATTTTTTTCTCTCTGTCTACATTGTGTTTTATGTTTTTTCCTTGCTTTCTTTGCCTACTCTATGTTTGATGTGTTGCATGTTTCCAATGTTTGATGTGTTTGTTTTGTTCTTGATCACGTATGTGGCATGCTACTTGTTCTAGTTCTTGTTCTTCGGTAGTTGTTGTGTCCTATAGTACCATGATATATATCATACACAATGCTTCTATTGCTTGCCTACGTTTCTTACAATGTGTCTATGAGGCAAGAACCCATGTTTGCACCTAACAATGCTGTATCTTATGCTAATGGCATTATACCGCTTATATTTGGCCTTCATATAGGGCATTTTTTATTCATCATAAATTGTTTCTAGATTGTATCTTCATATAGGGCATACTATATTTGTGTTTTACTACTTACATTTTGCCCATAGGGAGCTTATTACTCATGCACTTACATTACTTTCATTTTGCCCTTGTGGGGCATACTATATTGGTACTTACATTTATTACATCATAGGCCTATGTAGGGGAATTTATTTAAAACTTATATGCTTCTAAAATGACCTTTTATGTTAGACATCAATTATTTTATATCTTATCTTACATATGACACGTGATCCTTTTCTTTTGAGATATGTGTTTCACATGTTCATCTCACAACTCAAAAGAGGGGCATATATTCCTCTCAACATATCCAAACTCCAAGCTTTAGAAATTTAGTATTTTATCACTCTTATAGATAAGGGCATTTATATTTTTCTTGCTCTTAAATGTACCCAATACCTAGCACATTTTTCCACACATGATATATTCAAGGTATTTCTTAGCCTTAACTCATTAGTACTCTTATTATTGTTTTAGCCTTGATTTTTTGTCACTAAAATTTGTACTATAAAATGCATTCAAGATTTAGCATAGATTCAGAGACATGGAACTTTACAGAGATGCCCTCACATCTTTGGCAAAACCAAGTGTATTATTTTTAGTTTTCTCCTTTCTAGTTTTTAGCAAATTATTGTTGTGGTCACTTATCCACATGTGAATGTCCTTGCAAGTTTCATAGTTGCATTGAAGTTTGTTCAGAAAGCTTCAGGTAGCACAATATTTTATATCTACCCTCTGTCTATTTTACTTTGATACGTATATACCCACACATCAAAATAGGGCATTACGTAGACACCTAAGAATGGCCCCTAAGTATTTGTCAGTCACAAAATTGAATTATTCTAAGGTCCCTATGTATTTGTCGATAATTGGTCCAAATTATGCTTTATTAATGCATTTTCTAATATTGTTGGTCATTTAATGTCATGTCCTCACCTTTTTTTTCTCTACTTCTCTCTCCTCGTCCATGTCCTCTATTTCTAGTGTTTTTCCCAACAATGTAGTGTACATTCTAAGGGTGTGGGCCCTTTTCACTTATAAGGTGCCCCTTGTGGTTGTGGGTCATGTCTTATTAAATTTTGCACTCATTTGTTTTTGTCGTGCATCAATAAAGTCCTAATTTGAATTCAAGATGTCTATAAATATGCAAGTGCATTAATGTATTTCAGACATTCATTAACCTAAGGAAAATATGAAGAACATCTAGCATTTATGTCAGTGCCTTTTAAAAGAAATCAAACATTTATTGTAGCATTGAAGATCATGATAGTGACACACTTGCATTACATTTGAATGCATAGCTGAATTGCATTTAACTTGACATGTTGCCTTCGATATTTTATATTGTCAAAGGCCTTAATAAGTCGTCAATGCTTAAAAACCCTAGGGGGCCTAACCACAGGTCCTAGCACAAATCCTTTTCATTATATTTCGTAAGTTAAGTTGCCCTTTTAGGGTTTGAGGAAGAAGAAGATCAATTTCCTAGTGATCAAACATGAAGATTCGAAAAAGTGAACAAATGTTTTCAAACCCTAACAAACACAGTGGTTGAATCAAATTATACCTATTTCCCATCTGCTAGAAATGTGGAGTCCATGGTGTTGGTAACAATAAACGTGGAGTGCATGGTTAGGGGGTGGTGCTCGGGGCGCCACAAGTTTAATAAGTTCTCATTACCTTGCCACAAAAACCCTAATTTTGTTGTCATATTAATAAAGTTTAATTTCACTATTTTAAATTTGATTAAGCTTTAATTAAATGTGTACGGGCAGATTTATCGTGTTTTGATGTAAAACCACTTTTCCATGAAACACAAACATAAAAAGAAAGCTTCTTACACAATTGTTGAGTTCAATACAAAAAACTTCCTTTGCATCTATATCCTATGTTTCTCGAGTATGCTGCCGAAATAGACTTGCCACTTTAATATCCAGAGTTCTCGTCTCCTAGCCACTGCCACTATAAAACATAACAGATATTGTTAACATGTACTAAAATGTCAAGAAATATGACCAGAAAAGATGCTCTGGCCAAGCAAATAGAATGTTTTGTGGATAGGGGGTAAATCCTAGCACATATTTTATAAATTACCATATAAGTTTTTAATACGTATAGCATTGATGGTCTCTGTGATTTGGTGCCTCTCATCATGTCTTTGTGCCTGACACAATAGATCAGATTTCAGTATAATCTGATAAAAGCAAATTTCTAAGTATGCCTGCTTGAATCAGCTGTTTTCAACTAATAAAAAAAAGACAGCATGTTACCCGCACTAACCGTCCCTGTTACAGTATTGCTACAAGGTCATTTTGGATTCATCCATTTCATTGATTAAATTTATTTTTAAAAAAAATCTTCTTTTGCCTATAATACACTAGTTTGCATTGTTATGCTCCAAATAACCGACGTTTTCCAAACTTGTTCTTCCCACGTCCTTAGCCTTCAAACCCTACCACTTGCACATTTATTCATATGCTGATGCTTCGATATATCATATAACATAATGTCCATCAACATAGATCCCTTTTTACCTCATGCATCTGCAGGAGTAGGAGTATGACACTTATTTTCTTTCCCAAAGTCAGCTGACAGTTGTCTTGTTTTCCAAAGTAAGGTACAACATATGCTGGCTTTACAAACATCAGAGTAACATCTATGGTTTCCCTTTATATCTAACAAACATTGGAATGAAAACTTCGTGATTTAGAAGATTCCATTTGATAGAAGGGCAGCCTGATGCCGATCCTTCTATGTAACAACTATGTTCATCGCCATAGACTCTATTTACCTCAATTACCCCATAGAATATCTCACAACTGTTCCCTCTGTTCCCCGAAGTCAGGTATAACATGAGTTAAATGTACTCGTGACATAACTTTACAAAAACAGAGAAACATCTATACTTCTATCGTCAATATAGCAAGCAATGCTATGAAGTTTTTGTGATACATAGGTTTTATGTACTACTCAAAAAAGGTGATTTCATATTTTAAGACGGCTTCCTGACACCAGAAGAAACTACAATAAAAGTAGGAATAAAACATTTACAACCTAAAAAAATTCAATTCACCCGCTTTGAGGAAAAAAGGCAATTTTTTTAATTTGAAGAGCACATAATTTTCCCCCTTCAAGAATTTATCTGCTGCCCAGCATGGAACGGGTCATAGCAACACCTATTTGCATCTCTCACTATGCACACTGGACCCATGTGGGTGCCTCGATAATAAACAAAGACAGAAGAGGCCATAACTTTTTCAGTGTAGAGAACTAGGAGAGAATTTTATCATCTGCAGCCCTAAACCAGAAAGAAGAATATGAAACTGCTTCCGAGTGTAATACAGCATCTGCAAACATGCAATGAAACAAAAAGGGTTGGTTAATTCATAAACATCAAGAATGCCAATAATTAGAGACAAATCCGTTCAAACCATGGATTCACACTAAGGACCCACAAGTAGCAAATCCTAATGTCGTAATCTTTTTATTGAGAAAGAAACTAAGGCTTTCAAATTTCATAAAAAGCACGGAAACACCAAAATGCACTTTAGACATTAACATTTGATTAAAAGTATAGGGTTTTAGCGGTTCTGTGTATTCATGTTCTCCAAAAGAAAAGGCTGTCGAGGATGGCACCATGTCAAAAATTAATCTGAAGCCTCAGGAAACAAGGTTCTGCAGATTATCAGTGTGTTATACATCTCAAAAAAGAGGCTTCCAATATAAGAATTCCTCAAGGTGCGAGAATATTTTTGGAGTTGAATCTTGTATGAAAAAAGGTTGGCAGACTAGCCACCCAATGAGATAGTGCGAAAGACCCAATGACCTTGAACCAATTTCAAATACAAGCTCACCAAATGTCATCAAGGAAGATTTCTTCAAGATCAATTATTTTTTATTCGAAGCCTAGTATGGCACTCCTAAAGGACTCAATGTGATCAACCATTACAGCTATTTTATTTATGGCATGTGTCGAATTTGAATAAAAAAAGCGAGAATTTCAAGGCATTTATAATTGTCTTCTAGAGCCCTAAGCAGAATTGAGGCTCTAGGTTGTGAACCTTGAGAGACTTGCATTTGTTCAATGGTTCAAACGGAGTAAAGCCTTAACTCTTCCAACAGGAAACCGTCATACGGTCATCCCCAACAAGACAAAGTAATCCCTCCAATGTCCCAAACAAAGAAGAATGCATTGAATCTATTCTCTGAGATAAAAGAAACCCAAAATAGCGTGCCTGGCGATTGGTGAAATCCCACTGTGATTACCAGTTCATCCTCGCAGCTTCTCTCTTTAATGCGGTGTCGTCTGTGCTTTACTTCTTCAGTTCCAAAGAATCCAAGACCAAAGAACAGGGATTGATACAAAGCTAAAGCAACAGAAGCAGCATTCTTGACAGCAGCGATTTCTACTTTTAAGGGTCAGAGGCCAATAAATAGATCCTAGACAATCTGCAAATCATATTGAAGTTACGCCCCATGACGACAGATACTTCTTGAAGCATTGACCGAACAGGACAACTTTAAGGAGTATTTCAATTGGTCCATCTAAAGATTCAGTAAAATCTATCCTTCGTTTGCCCCATTCAGTATTTCTTGTATAGTCTCAATATTCAGACGTTTCATGTGGATTCCATCCAGTCACTGGATGTTAAGACAATTTATAATGTACTTGTTTGGTAGAATGTGTGTTGTCGTTATTAGTCAGAAATCAGGTTGTATGGACAAACAATCACGATTTTGTATGGGTAGGTAGTGATGCCAAACTGCTCTCTCTCTCAGTTTCCAGTGGAAAACCATTTTTCAATATCATCGCAAATAATATTTTTTGTCGTTTTTCAACTTACTGATAGAATGACTAATGTAAAAAAATCAATTGTACCAAAAACGCATGTGCACCAGAAAAGGGGTTCATTTTTTATTTTACAAATAGAACAATTAGTGTACAGCTTTGCGTGAACACTCTTCTATCTGAAATCTCAAAAATAAAGTAAGAGGATAATATCTTGTATTAAGTGATTGAAGGCTTCCACGGGAAATTTAATTAGATTATTAGTTTTTGTGGGATTTTACCCATATATGTTTACTTCGTCTCAATATGACCTCCATGAACAGTCATTACCCTAGTGACATTTTCCTTCATGTACTTCTAGTAATATTCACTAGGCTAGGGAACCCATTTGGGATGCAAGCACCTCAAAACTTTTGTTAGTAGGGGGAGGAACGGTAATGTAATCCACTGCTTTGTGCTTCTCATCCTCTAGCTTCTTTACCCATTTGCAAAGCTTTTGGAGCATGTAATGCCTTATAAGTCACCCTGATAATTATTACCAGTGTGGGATTAACCCAATTACAACCTTATGTGGGGGATATCTTGCTTTAGTCGGTTCTTTGTAAAAGCTAATAAAGACATGTCTATCATCTAGCCATGAATCTACAAGTATCCATAGCTACATTATAGTTCATTATTTATGAATATCAACTCTATTAACTGTAGGTTGCATACTTGGAGTAGGGTACATGTTTCAAAGATAGGTACACATCTTGAAGATGGGAAGCCATGCAGGAGACACCTTTGTGCTGCACGAGAGATCTCTCTCAACCAGGTAGCTTTCCCTGACATCTCTTTGTGCCTTGGTGAATGTCTCCAGCAGCAAATAGCAAAAGAAAAATTCAATCAAATACCCTAATCCCTACGAGGTCACAAGAATCCATGCAAGACATTTTTCACTCCTCAACTCAAAAGACCAAGAAATATGGAAAGAATGCAAAACAGTTAAAAAAAGGAGATAAATAAAATGAAGGCTTGGGCAGCATAGACTTGCAAGGAATATTATCACAAAACAGGAGACAGCAGAGAGTAACATCTTCATTTTCATTCATGATCAATGATTATGACAGATCTATTGATTTTTTTTTTAAATTGAAATTTGCATACATATATGCTGTATCTGCATACCCCTGTGCACTAATTATAAAAATGGCATTCTGTACCCATACCCACATTTCACGGTAACTATAAAAACAAATGATCATTTATATTCATTATTGTTTTTTAATTTCAAACAAATCAATACCACAATCCAAACGGTCATTCGATCTTCAATGGAATACCCATTAACCAGAAGAAACTTTAAAACCAGCTGGTTTATATTTCATGTTCTTACCATGTTTACTTCCCAGAAAAGATCCGTGCAATCCCAGTCTCTCTGGATAAGTCATTTGATATTAATTGGTTAATGATGTTAAAAAGAATAAAAAGGTGAGACTTTGCAAGCATTCAGTATTAGTATTTGAACTACAAAGATATTACCTTATGTGACAGAAACCTGTTCTATACCAACTGTTGAGAATGACATAAGGTCTGCAAGTATATTTTAAATCCAGGAGTCAAAAATTCATCATTAGCTTGCATTCAACTAAGACATAAGTATTGAGTATCAACCATGTCATTTATATGTACCTCTTTGTCTCCTTCATTGCTGCAGGTGGATGGACAAGATACCAAAGACCCATCTTTGCGTCCATTTCCACCTTAAGACATCCAACAAGCATGATTAGATAAGATTACAGATTAAAAATATCTTTTGCAGCTATAAAAATACCTACAATCTGTAGCAATTCAAGAGAATATGCATAAAACATAATTCATGTACCAGGGTCAAACCAAGAAAAGAAAACAGAAACAAATTATTCCAACCTATAGAACCCTGCATGCTTTCTGATGCAAGCTGAACAAAATTTGTATCTACGTTACTTCCACCGTGACCAGCACGTGCTATAGCAGGCAATAAAGTTTGGAACTCAGGGTACACAGCCATCTCACCAGATACATTTATAGCTGTCATTCTGCTTCCACCTTTCTCTCTCTGGGTAGATGGAATATCGCCTTCAGTCACTGCAGATGACCTTGGCTTTGGAAAATATGTTGTAGACCATGAATGCCCATTTGATCCAGCTAAAGCCATTATGGCATCCACCTGCTATTTACCAAAGAAAACATAAATCACAATTTAAAAATCCTGGAATTTATTCAAAACATCTGATATAATATCTCAACCTATGTTATTGCCAAGGCATGGGCACTAAGGCGCCAGCAGTGACTAAACCAACATTTATATAAAAAACAAGACAAAAATATGACCATTTAAACCTCTCAGCAATCTTACCAAACAAACTTGAACTTTTTTGCATCATAAATGCTCCCTATAACAATTAAATTGATCCAATAGCCAAAATCCTCCACTATGTTAATAAATTTTAACAAATTTACTTGCACCACCAGTGGAAATAAAACTAGTACAGATATCTTAAATAGATCTATCTGGGAAAAGCTGAAAGATATCAATCTCATGGTGCCTATCTTGGAATTGTCACATACCATATGGATTAATGACTCCATGAATTTACTACTGATTAGAGACAGATGGCCTCAATCTATCTGCACCACTGTGTTGGATTAGAAAAACTCTTTCCAAGGGGAAAAAAATGGGCTCCAAACTCTAATATATGCCCTAGATATTATGATTCTTCGATTGACTTCTCCAAGCAAGAATTAAAAATTTCCATATGATGGTCAAATGAACATCGAATTTAAGGTTGAAACTGCCCTATGATAGTCAAATGGATGTCAAATTTTAGTTTCTCCATTGATTGTTAACCTGGATGTTACAGTCCACCACCACCCCTGGCTGCCATTGCAGGATGCCTTTTGGTCTAATTAACATTTGACATTTTATAAAAACAATGCAAGACAGAAAGAGAAACCAAACTGAGAGACCTACAGGATAGATTGTCACATAATTAGTCAGTTGTCGTAGAGCTCCTAAAACCTCCTTTGAAGTGTATAATCTATATGCTACCTAATATCAACCTATATACTGTTTTATAAACCTGAAATCTAACCAAAGAGAAGATAACAGTTGATGCCAACCCAAGTCAAAAATGGTATTTTCTTTTAGAGGAGTGAGGTTACTCTTATCAATACCTTGCACACCAGATACAGATATTCAATAATATTCAAGTCATATGTGAAACCAGTGTTGCAAGAAACACAATGGCTTAAAGCCATTTCGCATTAAAACGAGAGGAAACACAGACATGACAGATAACGGGTTTGCTGCCATTTTTGTGCATGTTTTTTTTTATATAATGATTGTATATTAAAACTTCTGTCATGCACAGCGATTTGGACTTCATTAACAATGCCTAAATCCAAAAATACAATGTTAAGATGAATTAAATCTTTAATATTATTTTCTCCATAGGAATAAATGTCTAACGAACAAGCAATTGAATACGATTTGCCTTAAGGACCTCTTTTTTCTTTTTCTTTTTTTAACTTTTTTAAGTTTAAGAATCAAAAAATAATAATGAAATTAAAATAATAATATTTGTTTTTTTAAAAGTTAAAATTTAAATATTTTTGATTTTATAATTTAATATATGTATATATATAAAAATTTGTTTCTTATGTGCAACCTCTTCCAATCTCATCTTTCATCACGTTTCTGTTGCAGTTATGTTTCTACGTTTCTCGTTTCTTGCAACAAAGTGTAGACCCTGTTATATAATTGGCATGTTTAGCTCAAAGGCATTGGTGCCTACTTGCTTGATGATTGTGTGGACCTGTATTGAAGAGGCCTAAGTTTATTGTTTGGGCCCTTCAAATGTTCTTTTTGCAAATGTAACAATACCTGATGATGTGGGTCATGGCATTGTTTGTACTTCTGGCTAGTTTTCTGCAGGATTTTATGCACCTGTTTTTGGATTTTCTGGATTCGTTCAATAAATCTGGTGGTCTCGTCAGATTCTTTCTGTGCATGGTGAGATCCTTTCTCCAACACAATAAGCAATGCCACATTTATAGGCGCTAGCGATTGAAACCCAAGACAACCTAAAAAGGAATATCCTATGGAGCCATGGATGGCTCGATTACAACTATGTTAGATGTACGGTAAACTAACATCCCATGTCTATGGAAGTTTGGAATTATACATCTGAAGTAGATGCACCATCATACAGTTAACCATTATTGTTTGCCCATTTGTCTATAGATGAAAAAAGGTGGACTTTGTCATCTTGGTGTCTGTCATGGACCATAATGTAGACTAGATAGTGCTAAGGAATTTTTGTCCCTATTTGACACAATGGTCTTTGATAACCCAAAGTGGCCTCACACATGCTCAAGGAAGAGCCTTGCAGTGTCTTATGATGTGATCCCCTTCATTTATGATGTGATCCCCTTCATACAAGGCACCAATAATGCTATCTTGGAAAACCTGTCAACCACAACAAAGACAGTCATGACCACTCCTAGTCACGGGCAACCCTGACATGAAATCCATGGAGACTGACTCTCAAGGTAAATCAGAGATCAGTAGAGGTGTGTAAAGGCCCTGATTTTTGTTGGCTGGTTTTACTATTGAACATGTTGTGCATGATGTAATATACCTGGTCACATCATGATGAAGCTTCAGCTAATTGAATTATTTATAGAGTACTGTCATTGTCTTTTCCACTCCAAAGTGTCCTGCAACTTGATTGTAGTGCACCTCCCAAATCATCCCCTGTCACTCTGCTATCAGAACACATAGGTGTCCCAAGGGACACAAAATCCCTTTTTGTAGATGGTAGTCTACAACTTGACATCCCATGTTAAGTGCTTGATATATGGTGGAAAACTTAGGATCACTACTATACAACATGTGTCATGTCCCCTTTTTGGTTGACATCTTCAGACTTGATGATTAGCCTATTATGAGACCCTCGTAGGCTGATAGGATGGATAGAGGGTCTTGATGGTGCTTGGCTTGGCTTCGATTAGCAAAATTTTACCAGTTGGCTTTCGTTCGGGCTCTTTCGGACATGTATCAAGGGAGATATTAATATTTGATTGATTTAATTAAATATTAATTATTTAGCATATTTTCATTATGAAACCCTAATTCTCAATTATGAAACCCTAATTAGGGAAAGCACACTTTTTAGAAGATATAAGGGTTTCTTATTGGAGGGAGGCAATAATGATTATTGATTATTGATTATTGATATTGAAGAATTTTGCTAAGTATTTTCTGAGAAGACTGAGCCAAGGGTTCCAGGATTCCATTTGCATTGGAGAACGTCCACTCTTCAATGTGTGCGATTCAGAGGCTGTGAAATATCAGCTGATCTATTGCCGGTTTGAGAGGTAACTTCATACAGAAGTTGTCACAGAGCTTTCCAGGTATTTATTTTATTAGGGTTTGATTCAGCTATTATCCAGATTAAGATCTTTCGTATTAGAGCCATATTCCTTGAGATCAGATTTCCAGCATACAGGCTGCACTATATTTTATTTGCTCCTGTACGGAATCCGTACAGATCAGTGCAAATCCGTACCGTTCTGCCGCAGGCCGGATATCGTCGCAGGGGACTCAGAGACCGACATCGGCAGCCCAGTGACCGACATCCGCCGACTTCATACCGACGTCGGCAAAGTAGCCGACCGACAGATACCGACGTCAGCAGTATGTCGACCGACGGTGGCAGAATAACCGACGTCGGCGACTATGTTTTTTTTACACAGTAACCCGAGCTGCACAGATCTAGGGTATTTTCATATTGCTGGAAAGAAATCAGGGTTTTAAGATAGTATTTTAATATTCTTTTATATGCATGACAGAGGACTTTAATTGTAATCATCTGGACTAGTAATAAGATCTTTGATTTGCCAGTTGAGAGATTATACTGTGGTTTATTTATTTATTTGAAATTATTTTGCAAAACTCGCAATTTTTTCTTATTACATGCATAAAACACCAAAAAAATCAGAATACACAGGAAAAGCAATTCAAAATATCTAGTTTCAAAATTCAAGGGAAACAGGGGATATTACAACATGGACCATTTAGAAGTCTCGTGGCCACAAGAATCTAGGACTATTTTTAGTGCTGCAATTGGAGGACGGCTTAAGCAGTCTTCAGCCTGATTGGAATTGCCTTTTTTGCGCTTGATATTAAGATGAAATTGTTGTAGGTAGGTAGAGAACTTCTGATGGCAATCATTCTTTAACTTGCCATGGGTCTGCGTGAACTGCAGAGGCTTGTGATCTGCATGGATGATGATCTCCATTCCCATAATGTAATGCTTCCATTCCCTGCACATGGACAATGGCATAAAGTTCTTTGTCATATGTAAGATACATATGTACCGTAAATATGAATATTTCACTGTGGTAGGCAATTGGGTGCCTATCTTGGGTGAGGATTGCACCAAGTGCATATCTTGAAGAAATAATCTCAAAGGGTTGTTGCAGATTTGGTAAGGCAAGGACTAGTGTTGAGCAAAGTCACCCTTAGCTAACACTAAGATGCTTCTAAGTTTTGCAAGTGTTGTTGGGGCTGGTCATTCTCTTATGATTTGGATCTTCTTTTGGTCAACATGTACACAATCCTTATCTACAATATATCCTAGCTATTTTACACTTTGCAAAGTGAAAGAACACTTATCCCTATTGGCATATAGCTTATGTTTGTGTGAGGTGTCACGAACTTGTCAAACCTGTTGTAGGTGCTCCTCCCACAAAGGAATTAATGAATGGTTGTAAGACATCATTCATCATCCACATAAACATTGCAAGTGAACCAGTCAAGCCAAAGGGCACGACTAACCATTCAAATAGACTCCTTTGGACTTAAATGTTGTCTTCCAAATGTCAAATAGATCAATGGGTACTTGATGGTACCCTAAATTCAGACTAATTGTTGTGAATTACTTTGCTCCCTTGATCTGGTTTGGGAGGTCATTGATGTGTGGGAGTGGATACTTGTTCTTGATAGTAATCTTGTTAAGGGGTAGTCAATACAAAGTTGCTGCACCCATCCTTCGTTCAGGCTAATATGATTGGGCTTCCACAAGGTGATGCACTGGGCTGAATATGGCATTTCTGGATTAGCTCCTAGATCTATCACTTGATCTCTTCATTTTCCAACACCAAGTCCCTGTATACTAGTCCATTTGGCAAGGGTGTCCCTGAGATCAAGTCAATAGAATGTGTAGTGAAGATATTTGTGTATTCTATTTGGCCCTTCTCCACCTATTGTTGTATAATTTGATTCTATATAGCATCTTGCATGGTTGCAATGCCCTGTTGAGTGCTCTATGGCCTAATAAACATTAGAACAAACTTTCCATTGTGACCAATCACACACCTACATTGCTTTGCACTAATGAAGCTCATTGTCTTCTTAGGAGGGACCAAAGGTATCTTGTAGGATTTCTTACCTAACACGATGATGACACTACAAGTCTTGAAAAGATAGATTCCTTTGTCCATTTGTAGTGATCTTTCAAATGTGGAGAATGGATCCGCTGATAACATGGGGGTCTCTTTTAGATTCTCTTAGAGATGTGGATTTTCCCCTACCTTCCTCACAAATGAATAGTGTTGGCCATTTTTGGCCCACATACCAAAATTTTGCCCAAGTGTGAGAAGGTGGACTTTCAAGCAGGAAATGGCAAAGTATTCAGACTTCGGGTTTCTAAGGGCACAGTGCAAGTCAGGTTTCTAGCGATGCTTGACTTCTAAATGTTTTATAAGTGAAAGTAATCCGGGTTTACGAACCCGAATTACTCATGGACAGTGCGAGCGGATTCTCCAAGGTGAATGACTTCAGGTTCTCTTAAGTGCACGACTTCGGGTTTTTGAAGTCGAAAGACTTAAATTGCTTTATAAGTAGTCAGCAGTGAGAACTCCGAAGTAGTGGGGTTTGGAAACCCTGATTCAGTCTTGGATAGTGTATTTCGGGTTCTCTTTCATAGAAGTCTTCGGGCTCTCCAAGGTGAATTACTTAAAATGCTTTATAAGTAATCAGCTTTCCAAACCCCGAAGTAAGAAGCCAGGACAAGCCCGATTTGGTCTTGAACAATAGTCTTCGGGTTCTCCAAGGAACAAGTCTTCTCCAAGGGTCATTTCCGAAAGAAGGTGGTCCAGACACAAATCCCGAAGGACTCTTTCATAAACAGAAGTGGTCCTCTTCAAAAAACCCGAAGAACCTTTTGCATATTTCCGAAGGGTCATTACCTTTCTCCAAAGGGCATTCACAATACCAAAGGCACTTTTCAGGAAAATCCGAAGGTACCAATTCATAAGGCCAAAGGGCCTTTTCTCGGCTAAAAGGGATAGTCAAGAAATCCTTAGGGGCTTTACATAAATTCTGAAGGGGTCAAATGCAATAAATCGGAAGGGCACCAGCAAGCAGTAAGGGCAAAAAACAAAAGAGACCCGGGAAAATTGTCTGAAAGTAAAAGTTCGAAGGAGTTGCGGAAGAAAAGTCTGAGGGATAGTTGCAAGGAAAAATCCATGGAAATAAGCCATCCCGGAAATAAGCCCAAGTACAAAAAGCCCGAAGAGCAAAAGGTTGATAGGTAAGTGCATAAGGTCTGCAAAACCCGAAGAAGCAAGTAATGAGCAATGAGAAGTTCGAAGTAAGTTGTGAGCAATGGGAAGTTCCGAAAGGAAAATTATAGAAAATAGTCTGGGGCAAAATAGACCAAGGAAAGTAGAAAGGCCGAGGAACATCAAGGTCAATGGTCAGCGAATCCAAAGGGCCAATCAGTCAAGGACAAGTGCACAAGCGCATCCAAAAAGCTCAACAGATCAACGAACATCAAGGACTTCTCCTTTTGACTCTGGCATGCAAAGTGGTCAAACAAAGATTGGACGCGTCCAAGTGGAGCAACGAACATGCAAGGACCAATTGGGATAGTCCAAGTTACAATAAAGAACACGCCAAGCTTTAATGCAAAGATCAAAACACTCGGACTTGGCAGAGACATGCAGCTACCACCGGTATGGCTCGCTCAGTTCCAAACATGAGAATTGAATGCATGAGGAGCTCGAGGAGATGGGTGGCGATTCTAGACGGTTCATCTGGTGGTCAAAGTAGTTGCATGCTTTGAATGCAAAGAGCTCGAGTAGAATAAGCGTTAAATGACTTCCTCTCTCCCTTCTCTCCACGCAAAGTTCTTCCTCTTCTCTCTCCCCCTTTCTATATATATCTCACGTCTTCCATTTTGTAAAGGGTTCCTAGTTTTTAGACTTTTTCATCTTTCTGGGAGACGGGCATTCATTGCGATACTGCAAAGTATGCTCCGCTTGATTAGGCTCAACCCTATCAAGTCTATTATAAGAATTGCCTCTTTATGTAATAAGATGATTTCTTTGTCTATCTCTTGTCATTGATCAGTGTCTTAGTATGCTTGTGCTTGGTGGATTCGTGAAAGAGATTCTTCCTAGTCTATTAGCCTTCTGCTTGCCTCTTTAATGTATTTTCAAGCTCTTGCAGGTCTGGATTAGTGTTCTACCTGAACCTCTTCTAGTGTGTTAACTTGATCTCGAAATTGTGTAAGCCATAGTTGTCTTATGACTAATCTAGTGTGGGTTCAAGCATAGATGAGTGTCCATTTTACTTTGGTGCATCGCCTAGATAGCTTTCTTAGGAGCCCTTACCCCCTTTCTAACCCTTTTCCCTGTGAATCATTAGTTTAGCATTAGTTTAGGTGAGCATCAAAGAGGAACCTGCCTACTCCGGAGGTTCAACCTCACTACAAGATACCCACATCCTAAGGTTGTCCCCATGCTTGTAGTTGGAAGTGAGAGAGCCTAAAAAACTCTCCCACGAAGGGTGCAATTCTAGCCTACAACAAATAGTATTGTGGAAAACGCGTTATCTCCTTGTGTTGGGATTGGGGTGGGGACAATCTCTCATAAAGCTATAGATGATTAGGAGGATAAACTAATAGTCAACTTGTCTGTTTTCCCCTTGAAAACCCCTCTTTTAACATTTAAAAAAAGGGCTTAGCCTTTGCAATCACCCCCAAGTACATTCCAGGAGAGGATTTTTTGGTCGAGATAGAAAACGTATTGAAATTTTTACCCATTGAGGCAACAGAGGAAATTAGGCAGGATTGTGTAGTGGCATTAAGGAGAGCCAGCCCCCCTAAGTGTACTATAGATAGGGCTGAATGGAATGCATTGAAGATGATTAATATGACTGATAATATTGTTATCACTAATGCAGATAAAGGTAATGCAATAGTTTTATTAAACAAGAGTGATTACCACCCTAAGATACTTCACCATTTATAGAACAATGGGAGCCATAGAATGTTACTACTTAACCCGGTTTCCAAAATCACTAGAATCTTTAAGGAACCAATTAATCGATCTTCTCTGGATGACAATTTAAAGAAACATTTCATTCCTATAAAATAAATCACCCCTAGGATTTATGGTGCCCCGAAGATACATAAAGAGGGTGTCCCATCAAGGCCTTACCATCTTTTTTGGCTAACAAATTAAAACCGTTAGTAGGAAGAACTTCATCTTATATCAAAGGCTCCTTTGTATTTGTTGGTTTTATCAAGGACCATAGGGTTTCTAGTGAGGACGTATTAGTTAGCTTTGATGTAATGCCATTATGCACAAAGGTGTTTATTGAGGAAGCAATTAAGGTGGTAAGGAGTCATACTAATGAGGAGAAAACTTCATTAGTGGAACTACCTGGAGTTTACTTTCTTCTCTTTCAATAAAATCATTTATGAACAAATAGAGGGTGTTGTGATGGGTTCTCCTCTTTCTCCGGTTGTAACCAATTTGTTCATGGATTATTTCAAAGACTTGGCTCTCAACACCTTCCCTTTAAAACCCAACCATTGGAAAAGATATGTCAATGACGCACATGTAAATTGGCAGCATGGTTTGTAAAAATCTCAGGAATTCCATGCCCGTCTAAATAAGGTTATTGATACCATCAAGTTCACAAAGGAGCTTGAATCCGATGGTAAACTTCCGTTCCTAGATGTCCTCCTCACAAGGAAACCAGATGGGACCTTTTCTTGCCAACTTTATAGAAATTCAACCCCACGAATCTCTATCTACAAGCAAATTCTCATCATCACCCTTCTTAGAAAGCAGGTGTCCTTAAAACCCTTGCTATGATAGCTTTTATTTTTTTTATTGTAAGAACTTGTACAAAAGACTATACATCCAAAGACAAACCAAAGATACAATCAACCATAATAGGCCCCAAAACACAGTAACAAGTTTCAAGGCATCACAAGAGTATAGCTGTTATTACAATATTAAAAACCCACGAACAATAGAACAAAAAGCAACAAGTCACCCAAAAAACATAACACAGCTAAATATTCTTAGTTCCCTTAATTTCCTCTTCTTCCTTCATATCCTTCATCAACATGTCTTCAAAATCAGGCCCCTTGGAACAAGTGACCTAAACAGTCCCATATGCCCACTTTCAGTCTTTGAATTCTCAGCAAGACTGAAGCTATCCGCTTGAAAGAGAAGTTGCTTCATATTAGAGTTTTGAATAAACTCCACTAGTTCATCCATGTTCACTCTACTCCTAGTTTCAATAAACTTATGACGTCGAACAACCATACAATTTATGTTATCCTCAATCATCTTGACCATGTTTGATCTCAGTGGAGTCCCATACTTATCGTTATGCTCACCATTACTCGGAATTGAAGACTGATAGGAATCAATCTCACTTCCAGGATTTTGCTCCTGCTAAAGGTAAACCTGCAAATTTGAAACAACATCTTCATTGTCTGTTGCCAAAACCTCATTAGCTCTCTTATCCGAATCCAAAATCCCAACGATCACAAGTCCGGATTGTCAGCTTGCTCAAAGTAAGAATCTCTCATGCACTCCCATTCATATTCAGTAAGTTGAACATCCACAACTGAGTCAAGTAGATTCCTTCAGTCAAGTGGAGGGCTCAGCCTTGGGTATCCATCAGTGTCCAGCAAAAAATCAAAGGTGATCTTCAACATTCTGGTTTTGAGGAATTCTTCCATTTCTATTCGTGGCAGCTTCAGCTAAAGATAAATCTGCTAGGAAATAATAATAACGATAAATTTTATTAATAAGTTAGTAAGTACCCTAGTCTTAAATTGAAAAACCTCAAGATTCTTTTGTTTCCATATGAACCACAAAATTTCAGTTGAAAAAACCAACCAAAATTTATGAGAAAATGCATGAACTTTCTTCTTGGCACACACATAACCAAAGGCAATATTAAACCAAGAGATATCACATGAAAAAACACAAGACCAACACTTTAAATTGTTCTTCCAAACTCTAACAGCATAAGGACACTTTAAAAATAGGTGTTCAATAGTTTCCAATTCACCACAAACTAAACAAAAGGGTTTATCCAATCCAACATTAACTAGCACAGTACCAACAACCATCTTTTTGTGGAGTAGCCATCTAAAACAAGATTTTTTAGGCTCAAGATAGGAATACCAAATCACATCAAACCTAAACTTCCAACTATAAAACGGTCATAAACAACCCACTTACGATTAAGATTAAGGTACAGACTTTTGGTAAAAGAGAGTTTATTATATAACACTTTAGTACTATACTCATTAAGCGGAGGGCCATTAATCCATTTAATACTATTCCAAAACTCATCATCATCCTCCAAAATAGACACAGATCTAGCTTTGTGCAAATCCTTTTCAAGAAGAGTAAAGGTACTACATTGAGAGGAAAGGATTTGAAATTTCTACTCAATAGAAGCCTAGGAAGCCCAACCTTCCTGTGAGAAGAGATCACTAAATGTCCTCAAGCCCTTAGATAACCAAGCAAAAGCAACACGTCCCCTTATTAGAGCCAATGAATATCCCTTTACTTTGTGGTTCTACCAAACAGATCTATAACCCTGACATCTTGACCCCATCCCGTTGATTACTGGTTTCACAATTACCAGATGCTTAATCAGCTCCCATGCTTTCCATATTGATTGTAAAATGCGATAACCCGCAACATGACAGAGAAAGATCTAGTTAAGAGGTCAGAGATATGCAAGCCTTCCCACTTAGGCTTCCCTTTAGGAAAGCCTCTCAAAATATTGTTCTGTACAAGGATTTTCCAAGGCTCATTCCCTTTTAACGCTAGGATGATCCATTTAACTGCAAGTGTAATTCCTTGAATTCTCAAATCCTTCAAGCCAATACCCCCAAAGTTTCTTGGCTTAAAACAAGTATCTTAAGCAACTGCATGTCTTTTATTATTACCTTGACCATCTGACCATAAAACATCTTTGATGATCTTGTGCAAAAGGTTAATTTGTAACTTATTGAACAACCAGTAGGAAGAATAATAAATAATGTACAAAGCAAATTTTTTTTGGCATACTTGGATTCTACCAGCAAAGGAAGGAAGATGTCCTTGCCATTTATTAATTTTCTTATTGATTCTGACATAAAGCGAATCCCACATTTCCTTGAAAGAGGGATAGTGTGCAAAAGGAATACCCAAGTACCTTACCATGTGATTCAAACCATTCCACATCCACCCAAACTCTGCCAACCACTCAGGACGTCTTTCCTCCCAATCAATCATACACAATTTATGCATAGCAACTTTGATCCAGAAGCAAAGAAATAAATGTCGAGTCTAGAAGACATTTGTTGGAGATTTTCCTTTTCTAATAGAGTAAATAGAGTAGTGTCATCCGCAAACAACACATTCAATACTCAGATTTATCTGAGGCCTTTGACAGGGGAACCCACAGAGGCATTTCTTAAAAAATAATGCAAAGCCTCAGAAGTAATCACAAATAGTGAGGGGGCCAGAGGGCAACCTTCCCTGATGCAGCGCTGAAGACTAATTGAATCAGTGAGTTCCCCGTTGATTTCAATTACAGTAGAAGCATCTTTAAATAATGTGCTAATCATTATGTAAAATCTATCCTAAAAACCAAAAAATCTCAGCATAATATCAATGAATGGCCACTTTATTCTATCATAGGCATTTTCAAAATCCAAAAGAATCATCCCCACCTTTTGATTAGAATCTTGAGCCCAATGTATTCCCTCCCACTAAAAATGAGGTTGTCAAGGATATACCTCCCTTCCACAAAACTAGTATGAGTGTCTGAAATAAAACTAGGGAGAAAAGAAGAGTCTCATGGCAAGAATCTTAGCCAGGATTTTATGAGACATCTAAGAGTGTAAGCGGCCTCCAATTTTTAACTTGAGTTTGATCCCCATTCTTAGGAATAAGCTTTATAACCCCCACTGTTAATCTTAGGGCCAAGAGTACCCACTTCCATGGCTTCTTCAAAAACTTTAAGGCAATCAAGAGAAATCCAATTCTTGTTAACTTTACAGAATTGAGCAGGAAAGCCATCAACACCATGGGCTTTATCGAACTTAAGGGAGTTGATGGCAATCGTAACTTCATCCAAATAAATCTCACTATCCAAGAATGATGCATGCTCAAGGGACACCTTTTTGGGAATACAATTAGCACAGATCTTTCTATTACGATCAACCTACTGGTTAGATCCATCTGTGGAAAAGAGGTTGTAATAAAAGGAGACAAAGGCATCCTTAATTTCATTTAAAACCTCATTAACCGTACCACCAATCTCAATTTGCTGGATCTTTTGCTTACTATGTTTAGCTTTTGGGAATATAAAAAAGAATTTGGAACCTTTATCACCAAGCTTGAGCCAATTCATCTGGGCTCTGATTTGAGCTCCTCTAGCAACATACATTTAGTTCAGCCTATTCTGGTGTTTAAGCCTTGTCAAATTGCCAAGAAGGTCATCATTTGAGGGGTCTTTCTACAAAGCATTTTCAGCATTAATCAACTTTTCCTGATTGTCCCTAAAAAGCTTTCTTCTTTTTATAGCTTTGGTTTTCCCAAAGCTTCTCATAAATCATTTACATAGATTAATACAATTGTTCCAGCTGTCAATAATAGAATCGAACTCACACAACATTTTGCCAATATTCCATGACACATTAAGTCCATATTTTCAGTCTTTATCATTCAAATGAGAAATATTAAGCTTACATAGGTCCTTTCAATCAGATTTACTAGAATCTACATTTGTTTTGAGACAAACAAGTATCTAAATGGGGTGATGCTCACAGATAGTATAGGGAAGTACATTGACCATGTTGCCATCATCCACCTTCTACACAAAAAACAAGTCTTTGTTCAAATAGAATCTATCAATCAAGCCTCGAATACACTCTTTTCGAATTGGTCTAGTTGTTGCATTATGTATACCATATTCCTTTCCTATATCTGTTGCCCTTGTTAAGGGGGTCAACAAGCTTATGAATGTGCTTCAACTTAGACCAGAAAAGGAGCTCATTGCCTTTCCAAGAAAGAGGATCACCTCCATGTTTATCTTCTTTCTCCTCAATCATATTGAAGCACCCCCCCACTTCCCCCTCCCCGACTATCCATGGGATATCTTTCAGATTTGAGGCAAGCCAATACTACAAATCTCGTGTCCCTATAATCATTCGGAGTGTAAACATTGCACACCCCAAAAGTTTGGATTTAATGAGTAAAAACAACCCATACATCGCTTTAACAGGGAGAAAACCCATGCTCCAAAATAGAATCAGACCACTATGGATTAATATGAATAGAAGCACCACCCTTTCCTCTAGTATGTGTTGACCATTTTGGTCCTGCAGGCCAAAATCGGTCCCCCCTTTTTTTTCCCCTGCTGTTCTAAACCAGTCCAATTTTTGATTTTGCACAAGTCTGGAATTTCTACAGAGTCTGCAGGAATTTCTGCAGACTCTGCAGGGGTTTCTACGGACTCTGCAGGGGTTTCTATGGACTCTGCAGGCGTTTCTACGGACTCTGCAGGGAAGTTTTCTACGGACTCTGCAGGCAGAGACGAGTTCCCAACACTTAGGCGCAAAATGGACCATTTCAAGTGCCCTCGCGGAGGGCAGTTCGGGACTCAAGAGCCCTTCGGAGGGCAGGGAACACTTTCAAGGAGGCCACAGAGAAAAGCCGAAAAGGTAAGTTTCCTTCGGACTTTTGTTTAAGGCAAAGGAAGCACCCTTCGAAAGAGTCGTTTTCAACTTTCCCAAAGGGCACTTTTGAAGGCAGTCGAAAGACAAGGACGAAGAATAATTTCTTCGGACTTTTGTCCGAAGGAATTCCTTCGGACAAAAAGTCTGAAGAAATTCGGAAGGGCTACGAACAAAGATCCCGCCGAATGAACAAGTAAAAAGACAAAGACTAAGGCAAGAATTATTTCTTCGGACTTTTTGTCCGAAGGAATTCCTTCGGACAAAAAGTCTGAAGAAATTTAGAAAATATCTGCGGGAAAAACTCTGTGGAAAAAGGTCCGCGAGAAAAAGTCCCGCAGGGAAAGAACCCGAGGAAAAGCTCCAAAGGATTTCAAGACCAAGGGAGCCGAAGGACCCCGAAGGGCAGATGCCCTTGCGGGGGACTCTCGACTGCTGAAAGAAGGGCATTTCTCCAAAGCCGAAGGGACACCTTCCCTTCGAAAGGGAAGCAACAAGAAGCCGAAGGAAAGGAAAAGCCGAAGGAATTCCAAGGGGTGATGGGCCCGAAGACGTCAAAATCAAGCACGGCGAACTAGCCGTTGGAAGTTCAAATGTAGTGACGGGTGCGCAGACGTAAAATTTAAGGCTCATGAAATAGCTGTTGATTTTGAAAAGCCCAAAGAAGAGCCCAAGGAACGCAGCGACCCGCCAAAAAGATAGCCCCGAGCGCTGAAGGATCCAGAAAGAGACAAAGCCAGGAATAGACAAAGTGTAGAAACAGACAAGACGACCCAGGTGGCAAAGGGAAGGCGAGTTATTGCCAGGTGGTCATCAAACGGCGCAAACAGTAAGCGGCACGGCCTGCTTTCCCCACTTTGCATTTATGAGTAGACAAACTGCGTGATATCTGGAAAGAGCAGTCTTGTTTGCAGAAAAGAGGCGCGGCCCGTGCTTTCACATTAATGTTTGAACGCCAAAGTCAAGATCGGCAATTACACAGCATGGTTTTAGCAGGCCTTTTTCTAGAAAAATGACATCAGCAACAGTGACTTCCTCTTCCCGATGCTCTCAACGCACATGGGCCAACTTGTCCAAGAGCGCCAAAGTCTTTTCCAAAGCGGCGCCTTCACTTCTCCTCTTTCTATTTATTGTAAACTTCTCATTTGAGAATCGATCTCTCAGCCTTAAGGCAAAGCTCTGCCCAAAAATCTCTGGGGTTTGTAAGGTAGAACTCTGCCGGATTTTTACCTTGAATCAAGACTTAGCAATTTTTACCTCCATTTGAACTTGCACTCACGCATATGTCTATGTTTTCTTTTTGTGTTAAGTCATTTTCTTTTATGCTTTTCATAGAATGATTCCAGCATGTCAGTGCATTGTAAAGTTTCTTCTTCTGCAAGTCTGCCAGAAGTGTCTACAGCAGGAATATAGGCGTATGTGAATAGGCTGCCAAAGTGTCTCAGAACACCTTTGATGGTTCATCCTCCTTGTATCTCTACGGACCCCTGACTCACTGATAGAAAAGAGTTTCCCACATCGGATGAAGTGTATGGCAGCGTCTTCTTGGTGAAAAGTGTATGTTCGGGCTGAGTGGGTCGACTTTTTTGGTGTATCACCTTTTTAGTTTAGGTTTAGGTTCTGTTTTCAGCATCCTTCTCCCTTTTCATCCCCCCCCCTTTTTTTCATTTATTTGTTAGCAGTAGGGAATCCAGGGCCTAAAAGATACATCAGAGGGAGCTAGCCCTTATCTAGAGACTCTCCGAACCGGCGAGAGGGGAGTTTCCATTGTTGCGTGTGGAAGGCAGGAGCTCGGCCTCCTGCCCAGGGTGCAATCCACTGTGTCAACAGTATGGTTGGTAGAAAAGTACACCGAGTTTGGTCACACAAAATTGAGCACAAAACCAAGATTAGAACCAGTTTCCTTAACTTCTTACAGCAAAAGGAGATCAATTTTGTCCCTCGAACATCTAAAATGTCTAGCAATAGGTTTTCTATCAAGGGATTCAAGTCCCCTTACATTCCAACTAACAATCTTCATAGAAAACAAGGGGGTTATTTAGGCTGACATAAGGACTTGGGACCACCTTTATTCTAATAGAGCCTAATAAAAATTGAGGCATCTTACTCTCTTTGGGTTTCATTTTAGAGTCATCCAGGGTTCCTTGAGTCCCACCTTTGATCTTTTTGCGTCCTTCACCAAAGCTTGCACCTTGAAAGGCAATATAATTCATCTCTATTTTAAGCCTCTTGACCCCTCCTTTAGGCTTGTTAGGCAAAGTAGAGCCATTAGCATCAAAAGGAGTAAGGGGATCTTTCTCTGTTACGGGCACATCAATCTTACTCAAACCAATAGTCACAAGAGAAATAACCATGGGATCAAGTTCTTCAATCACAATACCACCATTAGAGTCAGGCAAGAGGTCTGGGTTAGAGATACCTGAGCCATGTTGAGCAGAAAGGATGAAAGTATACCCATCAAAAGATCTCTCAACATGAAGAGCAAGGTCTTTATCCTGACCCCCCTTAAAGCCTTCCTCACTGCGATAGATCACAGGTTCCATTGTAAAATGCAGATGGACATCGACAACCGCCAAACCATTCTCAACAAAGTGAGAAGGAAGAGTAGAAGAGGGAGGATCAACTAAAGCTACAACCGGAGAAGGGTTTTGCACAGCGAGAGTTGAAAGACCGGTTTCAGGCTCAACACTTCCTAAGACACCAAAGTCACCTAGGGGTAGTCTAGAAGGTAAAAGGTCACTATCTTTTTTGGTATCAAACACCAAGTTGTCCTTCAAAACATCACACTCATTAGGAAAAACACAATCATCCTTCTTAACAACATTGACCTAAGTTTCAACTTTCTGATCATAATGAACCTTAAAGTTTGATATGTTTAGGAAAGGCAGTGTCTTTTAAGATGACCATATTTTTAACAGAAGAAACAAGCATTAAGACCACCCAAACCATTAATTGAATAGGAAAAGGTCACTCATTTCATCCTAAAGATTAGGGTTTATGGGAAAACCTCTAATGGCTCCAAGGAAATCAACACACGAGCAAGCATGTGTGCCAAGGATCTTCTTGTATCCTCTCTTATTAACACTTCTCCTAGGGGTTTGAGTGCCTAAGGAAGAAAATTCCACAATTGTATCAACACATTCTCAATATCTACCCATCTAGGAGTGGTTTTAAACACAATGTCATTGCAATCAAGGCTAGGGTTCCATAGGATTGCCTTAAAAACAAATTGGCCAACATTTCATAATGCCTTGCTTATAGCCCTTCTTTGAATATTCAAGTTTTTTAACAAGACCGTGAAAACTTCTTTCTGATTCATTCTAAAAAAGCTAATATAAATACCCATTTTCTTCCCCCAAACAAAATTCAGCCAATTATCAAAGAAATTCCTAGATGGCAACAAAATTTTGTTTTTAAACAAACCAAAAAAATCCCAATATTTTTCAATCTAACTTCTTCCAACTGCAAATCATTCTCCATTGTTTCATTTGGACACAAAGTAAGGGTTTTAAATAGGGTAGGGGAATTACCGATTTGCTTTGAGCTATGTTCATTGACTCCAGACTTTTCCTTGCCATAACCACCGATGATGAAATGTGCTCCTTGTAAGTGCTAGGGGGCTTCTTCCTAGCATAGAATCTCGTTGAATGATTTCTTCTTCTTCCGCCATTTCTTGCCTTCTAACTCTACCAAACCTGTATCAACGCTTTTGTTAGGGAAATCCTCAGCAATAACTTTTCCTTTGTTGGTTTCATTAATACAGCCTCGAAAACCCCCTTCACTTCCATCCTTTGCAAGAGTTTAAGAGTCATCACTAGTGGCCTCTATAAATTTTTGCACTAAAATGTTAGCCTAAGCTCTCTAAAAGCAAAGGCAACCTTAACACATAAACCGAAGACGCAACCCAATAAAAAATACCAATATCAAATCTAAGACACACCACACCAAGGGGCAATAATACCACCATAAAGCAAACAAGAACAAAGGAAAGGAAGTAATGACAAAACAAAGAAGACAAAGAGAACCAAGGCTCCTAAAGAGAAAGCTTGAAGCGTTAATAATCGAGATTGTCATTTCATCTCCCCATTTGCAGAGCTCCAAGCCTTTTCCTCATTACATTTGCCTAATTTGTCAAGTTTTTGGTTTTTGCTACGATAGATTCGAGGATATGTGATGAAGATCACTTAGAGGATGAGATCAAACATTTGACTAGATTTTTTAAGAATGGTTACATAGGGAAATTAAAAATTTCATTACCTCTTTTTCAAATAAATTAAAAAATAATAAAGTTAATATTTTAAATTGTCTGACTTACTTTTTATTTTATTAAAAAAAGTGATAACTTAATATTACTTTATTATTATTACAAATAAAGAAAAGGGTGAAAAAATTGGAATAGTGAAAATAAAAAATGAGGGAAAACCTAAAAGTGAGACCCTAACCCTAAAAGTGACAATTGAGTATATATATCGAGAGTTCTCTCTCATTTGTATCTATTGAAATTTATGATCAATATATTTTCTCGATTCGTTAAGCTTCATAGTTCTTCAAGTTTTTCAACTTGAGGATGAAAACCTAGCTCTATGTCATAACGTACCGGACAAAAACATAGCGGTAAAAACGTAGTGTGACAAAAATGTAGTATGACAAAAATGTCGCGAGGACAAAACATAGCGGTATTGGTAATGTCGCGAAGAGCATGATTGGGACATTTTAGTGATTATCACATTGTTTATTTATTGTCTAGTTCATTTTGGTGATAGTAGTTAACATTTCATGGTGAAAAAGTAATGCACCAAATTTACAAGCAAAATAATAAAGGAAAATGTGATTTCGTGAGTTTGAACCTTTAGTTGAAACTTAGCAAAATTTTTGCGACATTACCAATACTGCTACGTATTTCATCACTATGTTTTGTCCTTGCAACGTTTTTGTGATACTATGTTTTTACCGCTACGTTTTTGTTCGCTACTTTTTAGTAAGATGCGAAAAACCCTTGTTAGTTGAAGATAGTTGTGGGGATGAAAACCTCCATCTTCCGTAATTCAAGATCTGAGTGTTGACCAATTTTTGGTCTTGCAGGCCAAATTGGGCACCCCCTCCTTTTTCTGTACAAATAGTCTTTCACATCCATGATTTCGCTAAGTCATCCCTCAACTGCCTTGTGCAAAATACCCCCTGTCAAACCTGTTCCATGAAAAAAGCCAAGTGTTTTGTCATTTTGCTTAGTCTAGTACAAATCAAGTTTGTGCAAGTACATTACTTGTCGACTTTTATAAGTAGAAGCGATTGAAGAACCCGAAATGGTCTAAGCAATTCGCAAAAAAGGGCAACTAATTTCCTTCGGAGGGCACCTTGGTCGGTGGTAGGACCAAATTAAAAGTTCCAAAGGGGCATTTCAAGACCCAAACTGCTCTTGCGAACGGCAGGGAACACTTGTAGAGGGATTAAAAAGAAGGCCAAAAGGAAAGTTTTCCTTCGGAAAAGTGAGCAAGGCAAAGGATTCCTTCGGACTTTTGTCCTAAGGAAATCCACGGCAAAAGGCAAAGGTATTTCGGACAAAATGTCCGAAGGAAAATACAAGGAAGAATCAATGGATGAATTCCTTCGGACAAAATGCCCGAAGGAATTCCTTCGGACATTTTATCCGAAGAAATTCACAAGGGACCAAGGCAAAATTCCCTCGAACAAAATGTCCAAAGGAATTTGACGAAAAAGCTGAGACTTTGAAGGAAAGACTTCCTTCGAGCAAAATGTCCGAAGGAATTCCTTCGGATATTTTGTCCGAAGGAATTGAGATGACCAAGGGAGCTCAAAAGGCAAGTGCCCTTGCAGAGGGCTCTCAGCGACCAAAAGGGGACCTTTTCCAAGCTCCGAAGGGACACCTTCCCTTCGGGAAGGTTCAATTGCAAAAGATCGAAAGAATTGCAAAAGACCGAGAGAATTGCAAAAGGCCGAAGGCTCAATTAAAAAAGCCGAAGGAATTACCAAAGCAATGACGGGCCCGAGCACGTCAATTTCAGCATAGCGAACTAGCCATTGAAGTTTCAAACGTCCGGTGATGAGCACGCGAAAGTCAAATTCAAGGCGGCAAAATAGCCGTTGGTTTTAGAATAGTGACGGACCCGCAGACGTCAATTTTGATGGGATGCGTCGGCCTAGAAAGGAGCCCAAAGAGCTAGGAGGAGACGAAAGATCGCCCGAGAGCTCAAAATTGCCAGAAAAAGACAAAAGCCAAGCGCAGGGGCAAATAGAATAGCCCAGGTGGCAAAAGAAGCATCAACACAGGAAGTTATTGCAGCGACCCATGCTTTCGCAGTGACATTTAATACGACCCATACTCTTGCAATGACATTTAATACGGTTTGAGCACCAAAGTCAAGACTGGCGACACCTACAGCATGGTTCATTTAACAGTTTCCTCTTTCCAATGTATTCAACGCAACATGGGCCGCTTATTCTAGAAAGCGCCAAAGTCTTTTCTGTTGACATAGTGGATTGCACCCTGGGCAGGACGCCTAGCTCCTGCCTTCCACACGTCAAAATGGAAACTCACCTCTCACCTGTGGGACTGGCGAAGCTGGAGGAGAGAGTCTCTAGATAAGGACTAGCCCCCTTTGATGCATCTGAGTTATTCCAATAAGTGCTAATACATATATATATATATATATATATATATATATATATATATATATATATATAATGAGGGGGTGAAAAGGGAGAAGGATTACAGGAAAACAAAACCTACTCTAAAAAAGTGATGCACCAAATGATTTGACCTATTCACACTCACACTCTGAACCATAAAAACACATACGTACACTTTAACTGATAAAAGGACCAGGCTGCAGGAAGGTTAACAGGGAAGCTTTAATGGAACACAGGGAAAGGGACTCACCATAGGTGTTGTAGAACAAGCACACTGTCTAGTAACCTCCTTCCGTCTCTGCGCTCCAGGTACAGCTCTTCTTGTCACCTGCAGAAATGGCGTCTTATAGATATCAAATGCGTTGGTGTCAAACCTATGAAAGCATTAAAAAGCAGTGACTAAACACAAGACTAACACTCGGACACATTCAGAAGTATCTAACCAGAATAGAGGTAAAAATGCATTTTTATTGATTCTAGGTGAAAATTGCCAAGGCTTCGCCTTACAATGTGAAAGATGTCATCTCCAAATGAAAAGTCTACAATATATAGAGGAAGAAAAGAGGCCTTTTGGCGCCCTTTTTACAAATGACCCATGTGTGTTCCAATCATTGGGAAGAGCAAGCCGCTTAAACATCATATGAGAAATTATGGGCCGGACTGTTTGTTTGCAAACAAGACCTCTCCTTCAAGGTGATTACGCAGCTTGTTTGCTCATTAATGCAAAATGAAAAAAATGGGTCACGCCGTTAGCCGTTTGCGCCTCTTAATGATCAATTTGCAGACACTGTATCACCTGCTGGAGTAACTGCTTGAGTCGACACCTTCTTTCGCCACTTGGACTGCTTTGTTCATTTCTGCACTTGGTCTTTCTTCTGGCCTTAAGCCTTTGAATTCCTTCGGGTTCGCGCTTAAGTTTGCGAAGATCAACGGCGACTTCATTTCCACAAATTTTACGTCCTCGGGTCCGTCGTCCTTCTTAACAATTTGTTCGTGTCTTTCCCGCTTGCCTTGGTTGTTTTCCGCTGATTTCAATAAGTGACATGTGGCGTGTTCCGCTGCTGAAACAGGCAGGACACGTGGCAGCATCTGTTGAGTTTATAAAAGCTTCAAACACCTTTTGAGAGTCCTACGGAAGAGGAAACGTGGTGGCTTTTGCTCTATTTAGCAGTTCATTCGGGGCCCACCACAGTTCTCGCGGGACAAAAGAGAGAGACTGCAGCTGTTGACACTTGTCGGCTTCCACCGAGCTTTGCAGGGGACACGTGGTGTGTTCCGCTTCTTTAGAGAAAACATGTCAAAGCCTTTCACGGTTGTCAGTTGGCGCTTTCCGCGCTCTAGCTTTTCCTGGTGTAAAATTTGACGTTCGCGAGCCCGTCACTATTTGAAAACCAATGGCTAGTTCGTTGTGCTTTATTTTGACGTCCTCGGGCCCATCACCCCTTGGACTTTCTTCGGCTTTCCTCTTGATTCGGCTTTTTCTGTCGCTCCCTTTCCTTCAGACTTCTTGTGTGGACATTTTCCCATGGAAAACAGTCCGCAAGAATTGCCTTGCCCGCTTTTTCGGAGTTTCTCCCCGGGCTTTTTTGGCTTGCGGCTTCGTTTTCAAATTTCTTCGGACTTTTTTGTCCGAAGGAATTCCTTCTAACAAAAAGTCCGAAGAAATTATTTTATTGCTTTTGCCTCGCGTCTTTCGAATTCCTTCGGACAAAAAGTCCGAAAGAATTCGTTCTATGCCTTAGTCTTTATTTTGTTTTTTTTTCGACTGCCCTTTGAAAAGTGCCCTTCGGGATTCTTGAAATCGACCCTTCCGAAGGGTGTTGTTGCCGACCAAGTGCCCTCCGCAAGGGCACTTGTCCTTCGGGAGGCTCTCTTGAAATATTTGATTGAACTGCTCCTTTGAACCAACCGTTGAACCATTTGATTGAATCGGTCCAATGGTTCAAATGGTTGTTGAACCAAGGCATCGAACCGAATGTTTGAACCAAAACAGTTGAACCAAGCCTTGAACAAAGTCGACGAACCATTTGATTGAACCTTGCCGTTGAACTTTGCCGATGAACCAAAGCGATGAACCAAAGCGTTGAACCGGTTCAATGGTTCAACGGTTCAAGGATGCTAACTCTCGGAAAGATTATGTCGTTGAACCATTTTTCCAATCTTAAGGAAAAGTGTCTTTGAACCATTTTAGCTTTCTTTCCTTATGAATTCCTTTGGACAAGAGTCTGAAGAAGCTTTGCAAAACCTTGCACTCTTTGAATTGGTTCTTCATCTGCCGAAAGACTCGCCTGCAGAGTCCGTAGAAACTTCTTTGCAGAGTGCGTAGAAAACCTACAAAGTCCGTAGAAATGGACCTGCAGAGTCCATAGAAATTTCCAGACTTGTGCAAAATCAAAAAATGTACTGGCTCAGAACAGCAGGGAAAAAGGGGACCGGTTTTTTGGCCTGTTGGGCCAAAAAATGGTCAACAAATTGGCGACTCCCTGGGGAAGCATGCTGCTATGCTTAAAGACCAGTTGCCTTGAAGTCCATTGGGCACGGAGTCAGAAAGCAGCTTAAAAGAAAGGTTAGCAACAGCCCCAAAAGATCCAAGAATCAATCATGAGCCTTTACCCCAAAAGGAAACGAAAACACACAAAACTAAGAAAACTACTAACATGTGCAAAAGGCACTTAGGGAAAACAAGAAAAAAAACAAGGAAAATATATACATGGTGGAAAAAGGAGCTCAGTGGTAATGGTTACGATGTATCCCATTAACTGGGATATACATTTTTTCACCATCCAACCTGGAGAGTTGAAAAGCATTATGCTGCTTGCACTAAGTGATGACGTATGGGCCACTCCATAGGGCGTTGAACTTCGCGTGCTTTCTAGGGTTAGCTCGATCCTCATCCCATTTCAAGACAATGTCTCCTTCAAAGAAAC
Organism: Torreya grandis; assembly: GCA_037957365.1. Lineage (NCBI taxonomy): Eukaryota > Viridiplantae > Streptophyta > Pinopsida > Cupressales > Taxaceae > Torreya > Torreya grandis. Next base: position 892,309 of record JARHVA010001455.1, read on the forward strand.
CTTTTGATGAAGGTTTTTTGTCGAAGTGTCTCTTCGTTGGCTGTTGGCGGCTGGTCATAGAAGCCATACACTGGTCCATTGTCTCTTGGAGCTCCATCAGCTCGCATAGCCTAACCTCCATGCTATTTCTTTCTTCTAATTGCAGCTGGCGAGCGAGGTCCAAGGCTGGCAACTCAAGTGAAATGAGGAGCCTAGCTTCCCTTCCGTAGACGAGCGTGTACGGCGAGTTACCAATTGCCCCTTTGGGGTGACCCTATCTGCCCACAGAGTTGTTTTCAACTTGGCATGCCAAGTCCTCTGATTCTCCTCCATGGTTCGCTTGATGATCCTGATCAGATTCTTATTTGTAGATTCAGCCAGCCCATTCCCCTGTGGGTAGTAATTTGATGAAGTGCTGAGAGAGATACCATATCTCATCACCCATTCACTTGTTTTAGTTCCCAGAAAAGCTAACGCGTTATCTGAGATTATGGTTGTTGGAACCCCGAACCTTGCCACCAGGTCCTCATAAAAATCCAGGACTGCACTTTCATTGGCTTCCTTCAGAGCAACAGCCTCTACCCATCTTGTGAAATAATCCGTGGCGGTCAGGACCCACCTATGTCCAGCACTGGAGGGAGGATTAATCATCCCTATGAAGTCAAGGCCCCATTGCATGAATGGCTGCTCCACCTGAATACGCTGTAAAGGCATGGCAACCAACCGTTGCTTCCCATCAAAAAGTGCACACTTCTGGCACCTTCGTACCCAGGCATGGGTGTCCCTAAAAAGAGTAGGCCAGAAGTAATCAGCTCTCATTATTCTTGCCGTTGTAGCCCTAGGAGCAAAATGACCGCCGACTGGCCCATCATGGAACTCAGACAGCACTCTATCGGCCTAACTTGCATCTAAACATCTTAAAAGGACTCTTGAGAGATCCTTTCTGAACAACACTCCATCAATCAGGACATAAGGGAGACACTGGAGTCTGAAATATCTCCTCTTGGTCTTATCAAGGCCCTGTGGGCACTCACCAGTGAGAAGGAAATGCCTCATGTCTAATGTCCTATCCTTCATGACAACTGGTTCTTCTGTTGTAGCTGCATCATGAATTAGCAGACTGTCCTCTTTTTGCTGCTTAAAGTCTGCAACAAGGTGCTCACACAGGCCTCTCCCTCTTACCAATTTGGTGATCTTGATATCCACGTCGTATTCCATCACCTTAGTGATCCACCCCGCTCTCTTTTCATTCAAGTCTCGGTTGATCAAGAAATTCTTGATGCCGGGATGTGAAACCATGAGGTGGATTCTACTATTGGACAGCATATGCCTAATTTCTTCAGACGCCGTATGACCGCCAAGACTTGTTTTTCCACATGTGTATCTAACCTCAAAACCCTCTAGGCCTTGGCTAAAAAATGCAATTGGTTGCTCAAGGTTATCATCGCTTGCTTGGGTAAGCATGGCAGAGATTACCTCTTCATTGCCGAAGGTGTAGAGGTTGAAATCTTTGGTGAAGTCAGGGCTGATCAAAGTAGGAGCCCGAGCTATGGCCTGCTTGATTTCTTCAAAACTGTCCTTTCTTTGTGCTGTCCATGTGAACTCCTCACCCTTCCTCAACATAGAGGTCAACTGCTTGACCACCTCTGCAAAATTTGGGATAAATCTCCGGATGAAATTTATCTTGCCGAAGAAGCTTTGCAGACCTTTCTTGTGCTTAGGCAAGGACAGCTCCAAGATGGAGCGAACTCTTTCTGGATCAATAGTCAAGCCTTCCTTAAAAACAATGTGACCAAAGAGCTTCCCCTCGTGGACAGGGAACACGCATTTCCTCGGATTGAGAGAGACACCGAACTCTCTACACCTCTCAAAGATCTGTCTGAGGTGTTTCATGTGTTGGCTCGCTTCTTTGGAGAAAACTGTCACATCATCAAGATATATTAGCACAATGTTATTTATTAGGCCTTGAAAGGCCATGTCCATAGCTCGTTGGAAGGTGGCACCAACATTAAACAGTCCGAAAGGCATTTTCCTGTAAGCAAACATCCCCCATTTGGTAGTGAAGGCTGTTTTGTGCTGGTCACAGTCTTGCACCAAAATCTGGTTGTATCCTGAATACCCATCCAGGAGGGAGAAATGCTCGCTGCCTCTCACCATTTGAAGGATCTACTCCATGTTTGGGAGAGGCTAATGGTCTTTCAAAAAGACTCTGTTGAGGTCTCTGAAATCAACACATAGTTTGATCTCCCCATTCTTTTTTCGGACAGGAACAAGATTAGCCAGCCAAGAAGAGTATTTGATTGGAGATATTATCTCAGACTCAATCAATTTGGTGAGCTCCTTCCACATGAAAAGCTCAATCATTGGGTTGACAGGCCTCTGTTTCTGCTTGATTGGCCTGGCGCCTTCTTCCAGCTCAATGGTATGCTGGGCCAGATTTGGGTCAAAACCCTTCAAATCACTATACTCCCAAGCGAAGATATCGGCAAATTCTTGGCACAATAGGATGAAGCCCTGTCTTTCACAGTCCGTGCACACTTTCTCAAGTGCAAGCAGCTTATCCTTGAATATCTCCACCTTCTCATGATGCTCCTCCTTCGTTGCAATGCATGCCTTGTCACTTTTCAACTGGTCATCTCCATTGAAGATACTCTCTAGAGTGACCAAACCTTTGGGAAGCTTATTGTTCTTCAGCTGAACAATTTGGCCGCCATATTGCTGTTGTAGCTTTGCCTGATTTTTAGCCGTGAATTCCACTTCTTGCAAGAAGAGCGTTATTTGCTAGTCGTTGTCAAAGACCTGCCAGTTGGTGATGTTGTCAGGTATAGAGGGCCGGATCACTACTTTCAAGTGGCGTGAGTTGTGGTCTCGACCTATTTCCCGAGGGATATCGAACTGGGCACCAACTGCTGCCAACTTATCTGCTTGCTTGTTCTGCTCTCTAGGAATGGAGGTAATATTGAAAGCAAAGAAATTTTTCACTAAGTCCCATACCCTATGTTTGTAGGGCTTTAGTAAAGAATTCTTTGTCAAATTCTGGCCTCTTCCCTGATTGACAATCAGCTCACTATTGCCAAAAACTTGTAGCTCTTTGATTCCTCTTTTCCTCGCCCACTCCAAACCGTGGATGAGGGATTCATATTCCGCAACGTTGCATGTGCAGGAAAATTGGAACCGAAAAGCTGAAAAGTATCTCCTTTGAAAGAGAAACCAACACTGCTCCACCACCAATGCCCAACTTACTTCTTGAACCGTCAAAGAACCGTTGCCATAGACCTGAGCTTCCCTGGCTCACTTTCATCAGATTTGGTACAAAAATACCCTCTTCATGCATGCAATAAATTCCAAGACCTGCCTCCTCAATGAATTTGTAAGGATCATGCTTGAAGTTGTCACTTCTCCATTCATCTAAGAGAAGGTCTGCAACTCCTTCAAGGGCAAAGGATGGAGATTGATCTACTTGGAACTCTTCTTGGTCAATGATGGCGTAGCTGACATTTGCTGCCTTGAGCGAGTATAGTTCCAGATGATCTCTGTGGAGTGGCTCGGATTCAATCTTAACTTTAGTCTCATACTTGGTTCTAAAAACTAGATAAGACCAATTCGTTGCTAAGTAGCCACCTATCTTGGATGTAAAACCCCTGGATAAGCAGATGGCAAAGGAAGGACATCCGCCACTACCAAATCATGAGGAACTGAGAAGGTCGGGCAAGCGTGTAGTGTCAAACTCAAACCTCTCACCACCCCAACTGTCTTTGCTGGTGTTCCATCCAGCTGCAGGACTCCTTTAGTCATTTCTTCGTATTTCAAACCCAGCTTGTCGGCTATGCATTTGGGCATTACCGAGGTGCTTGCTCCACTATCAATGATGCAATTGTGCACCAAGAAATCTCCTTTGACCAAAGACATAAAAAAGAGGAACCTTTTCTTCTTTTCTGACCTGACCTGAGGTGGAACGCTGCCCATTCATCATCAAGACATTATCGGCCTTTGCTGGGACAGCTTGTTCATTTAGCTCATGCAATTCCTTTTGCAGCATGTCATTTTGCCCCGGTATTGACAGTGAATCCCACAGGGAGATGTTCATGTGCAGCTTCTTCATCTGGTCAACCACATTGACTCGAGGGTTGCCTTCAAATTTTCTTTGGAATTATTTACAGCCTAAAGTGCAGGCCGAGGAGCTGAAGGTACAACCAACGGTCTGAAGTTTGGGACCTTTTGATTTATATGAGATGAAGAAGGTATTGCTGACGTTTGGGCAGTAGCCTGAGCTTCTTCCATTGCCCTCCTTTTGAATCTTGTGTTCGCTGCGACACAGTCAGCCTGATTGTCCGCAGCACCCACGTAATTGACTGAAAAGAATTCACCTTCCAAGGGATTCATGAGAGTAGAATCAGGTAGGTCTGACTGCTACTTGTGCTGGGTTGCATTGGAGCCTCAAAACCTTGGAATTGGGCAACTGCCTAATTGTCTTGTGCATTTGGGTAATAACACGTCATTTCATTTGTATAAACAGCCTGCTCTTGACCATATCCCATGGTTGAACAACTTGGTTGTTCTTGCACCAGATTGTTTTGAACGGGCACCATAACCTTGGATGATGAAGGGGCGCCTGGATTGTAGCCTTGAAAGGGTCTGGTCTGTGTAAGCTAACCCTGTCCTTGATTGTAATTTTGAAAAGGGGGTCTATTTGCTTGACCATACTGCTGGTACCCTTGATTTGGTCGGTTGCTTTGAGTTTGCTGCCTTTTAATAGCCACTAGTTCATTTGTCATATTTTGCAACAGACTCTTGACTTCATGAAGTTCATTTGGTGGAGTAGCAGCTGGCTTTTCTATGCTAGGCAGAAGAGCTAAGGTGGGAGCAGTGGTCTGAATTGGAGGCCATATTTCAGGGAAAAGTGGCATATGGGGTCTAAGAGTTATTTTCCCAACCTGCACTAGGCAATTTTCAGCTGCTATAGCTATGTCATAGGCGGCAGGCAGCACATGTCCTCCCATGGACTGTATCATAACAGCAACATCGCTATTCAATGCTCTTAAATAATACAAGAAAGCATAGCTAGGAGTCGGTCTTACCAGAATGGGGATTCTATCCCATGTCTTCTGAAACCGAGTGTTGAAATCCTGCATGTATTCATGCGAGGCTCTTTTCATGGTAGTCAGCTGCTCGGCAAGTGAAAGGTGGTCGCTCTTCTCCCCAAAATGGTCCGTCAAGTGAGTGCCCAATTCATTCCAGGAACCGATTGAATTATGGTTAAAGTCCCATACCAGTCCAGAGCTTTGCCCTTGAGAGACTGCGAGCAATCTGGTTGCAATATTATCCTCAGTAACATTGTGAATATTGCAGAGGTTAGCAACATTACTGATGTGTTCGATAACTGTAATGGGCCCCTCTCCATCAAAAGAAGGCACACTTTTGAGGACTGCTCCTGGAAATTGGTCATAACGTTGGAGATTCAAAGGACTCTAACCACGAAAAGTCACAAAGGGTAAAGCCATAGCTATGACAGGTTGTAACCGCGGCCTTCTTGCATAGGTGTTCTTTATAGCAGGTTTGGGAAAGTGGTTTGTTGAATAAGGATGGGTCCTCTCAAACCTCAGTCGCTTTGTTGATTTCAAAGGCAATTCAATGAATTCGAAACGGACACCCTTAGAAGCAAACCGTGTGGTGACTTTAAGCATAAGAAGTCAGACTGGTCTTTGATTAGAAACTGAAGCTCTTACCAGTGGAGTCGCCAGATGCTGAAAATAGTTGATTTTGCTGTAACAGGACCAGCATCAATCCTGAAACTTTACTGAGTGTAAAAAATTGAGTCCCACCAGGCGTGCCAAAAACTGTTTGTTGACCATTTTTGGTCCAACAGGCCAAAAATCGGTCCCCCCCTTTTTCATGTTGTTCTGAGCTAGTACTTTTGATTTTGCACGAGTCTTGCAAATTTCTATGGACTCTGCAGGTTTTCTACGAACTCTGCAGGTGTAGTCTTTCGGCGCATGAAGAACCAGTTCAAAGAGTGCAAGGTTTTACAAAGCTTCTTCGGACTCTTGTCTGAAGAAATTCACAAGGAAAGAGAGCTGAAAGCAGTTCAACGACATGATCTTTCCAAGAGTTAACATCTTTGAACCGTTGAACCATTGAACCGGTTCAACGCTTTGGTTCATCGCTTTGGTTCAATCAAATGGTTCGTCGGCTTGGTTCAATGCTTCGGTTCACTCAGTCGGTTCATCAAACGGTTCAACGGCTTTTGGTTCAATCAAAGGGTTCATCGGCTTGGTTCAAAGCTTGGTTCAACAGTTGGTTCAAAGCTTGGTTCAATGGTTGGTTCAAAGGAGTGGTTCAATGCAAAAGTTCAAGAGAGCCTCCCGAAGGACAAGTGCCCTTGCGGAGGGCACTTGGTCGACAAAAGCACACTTCGAAAGGGTCGTTTTCGAGAAAGCCGCAAAGGTAAGTTCTTTCGGAATTTTGTTTGAGGCAATCGAAAGGCATAGGCATAATTCCTTCGGACAAAAAGTCCGAAGGAATTCGGAAAGGCTGCAAACAAAAATCCCGCAAAAGACTAAGGCATTGAATTCTTTCGGACTTTTTGTTCGAAGGAATTCCTTCGGACAAAAAGTCCGAAGAAATTTGGGAAGCCGCAAGCTCAAAAAGGCCCGGGGAAAATTCCGAAGGCAAAGCCGCTGAACAATTCTTGCAGACTTTTTGTCCGCAGGAAAAAGGCCCGTGGGAAAAACTGCCCTCGGGAAAAGCCCGAAGCAAGAAACCCGCCCAAAGGGTATGTGCCCTTGCGGAGGGCTCTCGTCGAGAAAAATGACTTTTCTCAAGAAGCTCAAGGGTCACTTCCCCTTCGGGAAGGATCAACAAGAAGTCTGCAGAAAAGACCGAAACAAGAAAGCCGAAGAAGTCCAAGGGGTGACAGGCCCAAGGACGTCAAAGTCAAGCACGGCGAACTAGCCGTTGGCTTTTCAAACATAGTGACGGGCCCGCGAACGTCAATTTTACACCAGAAAAAGCCAGAGCGCAGAAAGCGCCAAGTGGCAACCACAGAAGGCTTTGACATGTTTTCTCTTAAAAAAGCGGAGCATGCCACGTGTCCTCTGCAAACTCGACGGAAGTCGACACGTGTCCTCTTCTGCAGGACCTTCAAAGGGTGCCTAAAGCTTTTATGAGTCAAGCAGATGCTACCATGTGCCCTGTGTGTTTCACAACGGAACGCGCCACGTGTCACTTATTTGAAATCAGCAGGAAGAGCCCAAGTAACGCAATGACCCGCCAAGAGATAGCCCCCGAGGGCCAAAAGTGCAGGAAAAAGACGAAGTGCAAGAAAAGACAAAGCAGTCCAAGTGGCAAAGGGGAGGCGAGTTATTGCCAGATGGTCACCAAACAGCGCAAACAGTAAACGGCGCGCCCTGTCTTCTCCATTTTGCATTTATAAAGGGACAAACTGCGTGAATATCTAGAAAGAGCAGTTTGTTTGCAGAAAAGGGCGCGGCCATGTTTTCACATTAATGTGGAACGCCAAAGTCAAAGCAGGAGCCGACAATCAGGCGGCTTCCTCTTCCCAAGGCTCAGAGCGCACATGGGCCAGCTTGCAAAAGAGCGCCAAAAGTCTTTTCCAGAAAGTGCCAAGTGCTTTTTCTCTTTCTTATATTGTAAATATTCTCATTTGAGAATCCATCTCTCAGCCCTAAGGCAAAACTCTGCCCAAAAATCTCTCGGGCTTGTAAGGCAGAACTCTGCCGGTTTTTACTTTGAATCAGGACTTAGCATTTTTACCTCTATTTGAGCTTGCACTTTTGTATGTGTCTATGCCTTTGCTCTGTGTTAAGTCATTTTCCTTATGCTTTCGCAGGGTGATTTCAGCATGTCTAGTGCATTGTGAGTGTCTCTTTTGCAGGTTTGCCAGAAGTGTCTCTAGAGGAGTGTAGGTGCCTGTGAATAGATTGCCATAAGTGTCTGAGGACGCTTCTAGTAGTTTCTTCCTCCCTGTATTTCCACGGACCCCTAGCTCACTGATGCAGAAGGATTTCTCATATCAAATGAAGTGTATAGGAGCTTCTTGGTGAAAAGTGTATATTCGGGCTGGGTGGGTCATCTTTTTTTGGTGTATCACCCTTTTTAGTTTAGGTTTAGGTTCTGTTTCAGCATCTTTCTCTCTTTTCATCGCCCCCCTTTTTTTCATTTTATTTGTTAGCGGTAGGAATCCAGGGCCTAAAAGATACATCAAAGGGAGCTAGCCCTTATCTAGAGACTCTCCCCTCCAGCTTCGCCGATCCCACAGGCGAGAGAGGAGTTTCCATTTTGACGCAGTGGATTGCACCCTGGGCAGGAGGCCGAGCTCCTGCCTTCCACACGTCAAAATGGAAACTCCCCTCTCGCCTGTGGGACCGGCGAAGCTAGAGGGGAGAGTTTCTAGATAAAGGCTAGCTCCCTTTGATGCATTTGAGTTATTCCAATAAGTGCTAATACATATATGTAATGGGGGGGGGTGTGAAAAGGGAGAAGGATTACAGGAAAACAAAACATACTCTAAAAGGGTGATGCACCAAATGATTTGACCTATTCACACTCACTCTGAACCATAAAAATACATACGTACACTTTAACTGGTAAAAGGACCAGGCTGCAGGAAGGTTAACAGGGAGGCTTTAATGGATCACACAGGGAAAGGGACTCACCATAGGTGTTGTAGAACAAGCACACTGTCTAGTAACCTCCTTCTGTCTCTGTGCTCCAGGTACAGCTCTTCTTGTCACCTGCAGGAATGGCGCCTTATAGATACCAGATGCGTCGGTGTCAACCCTATGAAAGCATTAGAAATCAATGACTAAACACAAGACTTACACTTGGACACACTCAGAAGTATCTAACCAGAGTAGAGGTAAAAATGCATTTTATTGATTCCAGGTGAAAATTGCCAGGGCTTCGCCTTACAATGCGAAAGACTCCAAATGAGAAGTCTACAATATATAGAGGAAGAAAAGAGGCCTTTTGGCGCCCTTTTTACAAATGACCCATGTGCGTTCCGATCATTGGGAAGAGCAAGCCGCTTAAACATATGAGAAATTATGGGCCGCGCTGTTTGTCTGCAAATAAGACCGCCCCTTCAAGGCGATTACGCGGCTTGTCTGCTCATTAATGCAAAATGAAAAAACGGGTCACGCCGTTAGCCATTTGCGCCTCTTAATGATCAATTCGCAGACACTGTATCACCTGCTGGAGTAACTGCTTGAGTCGACACCTTCTTTTGCCACTTGGACTGCTTTGTTCGTTTCTGCACTTGGTCTTTCTTCTGGCCTTAAGCCTTTGAATTCCTTCGGGTTCGCGCTTAAGTTTGCAAAGATCAACAACGACTTCATTTCCACAAATTTTACGTCCTCGGGTCCATTGTCCTTCTTAACAATTTGTTCGTGTCTTTCCCGCTTGCCTTGGCTGATTTCAATAAGTGACATGTGGCGTGTTCTGCTGCTGAAACAGGCAGGACACGTGGCAACATCCGCTGAGTATATAGAAGCTTCAAACACCTTTTGAGAGTCCTGCGGAAGAGGACACGTGGCGACTTCCGCTCTATTTAGTAGTTCATCCGAGGCCCACCACAGTTCTCGCAAGACAAAAAAGAGAGACTGCGTGTGTTGACACTTGTCAGCTTCCGCCGAGCTTTGCAGGGGACACGTGGCGCGTTCCGCTTCTTTAGAGAAAACATGTCAAAACCTTCTGCGGTTGTCACTTAGCGCTTTCCGCGCTCTGGCTTTCCCTGCTGTAAAATTTGACGTTCGCGGGCCCGTCACTAATTGAAAACCAACGGCTAGTTCGCCGTGCTTGATTTTGACGTCCTCAGGCCCGTCACCCCTTGGACTTTCTTCGGCTTTCCTCTTGATTCGGCTTTTTCTGTCGCTCCCTTTCCTTCGGACTTCTTGAGCAGACATTTTCCCGCGGACAAAAGTCCGCAAGAATTGCCTTGCCCGCTTTTTCGGAGTTTCTCCCCAGGCTTTTTGGCTCGCGGCGTCATTTCCAAATTTCTTCGGACTTTTTGTCCGAAGGAATTCCTTCGGACAAAAAATCCGAAGAAATTATTTTATTGCTTTTGCCTCGCGTCTTTCGAATTCCTTCGGACAAAAAGTCCGAAAGAATTCGTTCTATGCCTTAGTCTTTATTTTGTTTTTTTTTTCAACTACCCTTTGAAAAGTGCCCTTCGGGATTCTTGAAATCGACCCTTCCGAAGGGTGTTGTTGCCGACCAAGTGCCCTCCGCAAGGGCACTTGTCCTTCGGGAGGCTCTCTTGAACTCTTTGATTGAACCGCCCCTTTGAACCAACCGTTGAACCATTTGATTGAATCGGTTCAATGGTTCAAACGGTTGTTGAACCAAGGCATCGAACCGAATGTTTGAACCAAAACAGTTGAACCAAGCCTTGAACCAAGTCAATGAACCATTTGATTGAACCTCGCCGTTGAACTTTGCCGATGAACCAAAGCGATAAACCAAAGCATTGAACCGGTTCAATGGTTCAACGGTTCAAAGATGCTAACTCTTGGAAAGATTATGTCGTTGAACCATTTTTCCAATCTTAAGGAAAAGTGTCTTTGAACCATTTTAGCTTTCTTTCCTTATGAATTCCTTCGGACAAGAGTCTGAAGAAGCTTTGCAAAACCCTGCACTCTTTGAACTGGTTCTTAATCTGCCGAAAGCCTCGCCTGCAGAGTCTGTAGAAACTTCTTTGCAGAGTCTGTAGAAAACCTACAGAGTCCGTAGAAACCCTGCAGAGTCCGTAGAAATGGACCTGCAAAGTTCGTAGAAAACCTACAGAGTCCGTAGAAATTTCCAGACTTGTGCAAAATCAAAAAATATATTGGCTCAGAACAGCAAGGAAAAAGGGGACCGGTTTTTTGGCCTGTTGGGCCAAAAAATGGTCAACATTTTCCTTGATGCTATATTTATTGAAACCTCTCAATTGAGAAAGATATCTCTCATTTTGTAAGACGAAGCCCTGCCAAATTTCACCTTTGATCAATAAGAATGTGTTTTACCTCTATCTGACTGATTATGCTTTTGAATGTGTCTGTGTATCAATTTTGTGTTTAGTCATTTTAGCTTGATGCTTTCACAAGATTGACACCAACATGCCTAGTGTAGCCAAAGCCATTTCTGCAAGTTAACTGTAAGTGCTTCATCTGGAGTGCAGAGACAGAGGAGTAATTATTAGACAGTGTGTTTTCTGCAGTGCCTATGGTAAGTTCCTCTTCCTTGTATCTTCACCAAGCCTCCCTCTTAAAGCGCCCTATAGTCTATTTTTTCTGTCAAATAAAATGTATGTTCGCCTTTCTCTTGGTCGGAAGTGTTGATATTGAGTAGATCAAAATCATTTTTGGTGCATCACCGTTTAGATAGGTTTTATTTCGGTTTTATCCTTCTCCCTTTTCATCCCCCCCATTATTAGCAGTAGTAGTGAAAAGCCTCAGAGATGCATCAAAGGGAGCAAGCCCTTATTTAGAGATTCTCCCCTCAATTTTGTCAAGCCCACAGTAAGAGGGGAGTCTCCATTGTGCCGCATGGAAGAGAGAAGCTCAGCCTTCTTTCAAGGGTGTAATCCACAGCGTCAACACTCAGGATGAAAACCCTCCTATCTTTTGAGGTGATTCCATATTGGGATCACAATTGTGCAGACAAATCAAGTTATTTTCAGATTTCAATTCGCTGCAAGGTACTATCATTTTCCAAAAAATTGAGGGTTTATTGGATCAGCAAATTAAGGCTTTCTACTATACAAAACACTGTTGTGCCCTAGAAGAGGCCACCATACCTTTTGGAGACTATTGTGCCTCAAATTGCAGTCATTGGGGACTGTTGCGTAGGATTTAGTGAGGGGTTATAGTGGTATCCATTTCGTTGGCCGCCAATCTTTCCATTCCAGCAGTTGCATGTTGTAATTTATTCATATCCAGCCAATCTTTCTGTTCTTGCGATTGCGTGTTGTTATAACTCATTTGCAGTCAGCCATACCTTCATTTACCACTGTCATAACATTAAAATCAGTCAAGTTGTGACACAACATTGCTCTTGTAAGTGTTATGTTATTGGATATTGATAATAAACTAGGGTTTCGTATCAAATAAGAGGATTCTCTGTTGTTGATGATCGATTTGTGTAAACATTCATATTTTCCACTCAATACAATAAATATTTCAATGAAGTTTTCAATTGGATCTTCAATACTTGTTTTTCATGTGTTGTTTAGTATTTTGTTGATGTTCCAGTGTTGAAAAGGAATCACAGTAAATTCCATAATTCAAAAAAATCTCCAAAAGGGACGTTACAGTGTTATGAGAGCCTTGCTATTCCCAGCGTGTTGAGAAGAATTAATATTTTGCAGATACTATCCGATACACAGCTTGTGAATCATGGAGTTAACAAGTAAAGATGATTTAGGAATGAAGCTTTATAGAGCAAGGAAGAAACTTGAGACGCTGCCTCATTCAAACAATGTTCTACTTAGTGTTTTGGAGGAAGTGGCAAACTGTTTGTTCATGATAAGACAATCAGATTTTGAGTCTATGTTATGGATAGTGAGTCCATCAATGACTCATTTGGCTAAGCCCAAGCTTTTGAAACACCCAGATTCAAATGTGAGACTTGTAGCTATCATTTGTTTTAGTGAAATTACAAAAATCACTGTTGACCATTTTGGTCCTGCAGGCCAAAAATTGGTCTCCTTTCCCTGCTGTCCTAAGCCGTTAGTTTTGGGTGCATCCACCTTGCTACAAATGTTTATTTTTCCTTTACAATAGCCCTGTCCTTATAAAAAATTGAAAGATCTAAAGCCCTGTAGGTTTCGGCTTGATATGGGGCTTATTTCATTGGGCGATTACCTTGGACAAACCTTTTGGCAAAAGGATCGGCCAGTTCAAAGAAGTGCAAGTCCTTTTACAAAGACTCCAAAAGTCAAGTACCCTTGCAGAGGGCAAGCAGGTGACCAATCGGACCTTTCAGTAGGCTCCAAAGGGCAACTTGGGGCCCAAAGCGCCCTTGCGGAGAGCAGGGAACACTTGCGGAGGGATTCAAGAGAAGGCCGAAGGGAAAGCTTTCTTTCGGGAAAGTGAGCAAGGTAAGTTCCTTCAGACAAGTGTCAGAAGGAAATCCACGACACTAAGGCAAAGGTCCTTCGAAAAATACAAGGTAAAAGACAAGATTTCTTCGGACTTTTTGTCTGAAGAAAATCCAAAGGCATAATTCCTTCGGACATTTTGTCCGAAGGAATTCAAGAAGAGAAAGGGTCGAGACTCCAAAGAAAAGATCTCCTTCAGGCAAAATGTCCGAAGGAATTCCTTCAGACATTTTGTCCGAAGATCTTTTCTTTGGAGTCTCGACCCTTTCTCTTCTTGAATTCCTTCGGACAAAATGTCCTTCAGACATTTTGTCCGAAGGAATTGAGATGACCAAAAGGGAGCCCAAAGGGCAAGTGCCATTGCGGGAGACTCCCAGCCAACCCAAAAGGGGACCTTTTCCGAGGTCGAAGGGACACCTTCCCTTTGGGAAGGTTCAATTACAAAGGGCCGAAGGAAATACAAAAGGCCGAAGAAATTGCCAAAGGGGTGACGGGCCCGAATACGTCAAATTCAGCGTGGCGAACTAGCTGTTGGAGGTTCAAACGTTCAATGACGAGCGCGCAAACGTCAAAATTCAAGGCAATGAAATAGCCGTTGGTTTTCAAATAGGCGATAGGCCCGTAGACGTCAACTTTAACGGGATGCGTTGGTCGTTGAGGACAAGCTGAAGGACTAATGCCTTCACGACAAGTGGCCCAAAAGAGCTCGAATGGCGTAGGCCCAATGGAATTCAAAGGGGCATAAGACCCAAGGAGTAAACTCAACGACCTGCTGAGAAAGGAGCCCAAAGAGCCAAGCAAAAGATGAGAGGAATAGCCCGAGAGAGCTCAAATTGCCAAAATGAGACAAGAAATAGCAAGGAAAGAGGGAACAAAACAGAGAATCCAGAACACGGCCACGCACACATACGACAACATTTGGAATGTTCCAAAAGACACCCAACCAAGCACAGACACGAATCAGATCAACCCAGGTGGCAAAAGGTGTCAGCACAAGGAGTTACTGCTGCGGATGAAACAGTCTCCACCAAGTGGTCATCAAAGAGCACGAACATTCAAGAGGGCAGCCCGTTTTTTCTTTGTTTGGCATTAATAGGCGGACAGTTGCGCGAACTTTCATGGAAGGATGGCTTTGTCGGTTATGGAGAGCAGCGACCCATTATGGAGAGCAGCGACCCATACTTTTGCAGGAGTGTTTAATATGCCCAGGTAGCAAAGTCAAGACTGGGGACAACCACAACATGGTTCAAACAACAGACTTCCTCCTTCCTAGGCATTTAATGCAATATGGGTCGCCCTTTCTTTGAAAGCACCAAACTCTTTCTCAAAATGCGATATATATATATATATATATATATCAAACAACAGACTTCCTCCTTCCTAGGCATTTAATGCAGTATGGGTCGCCCTTTCTTTGAAAGCGCCAAACTCTTTCTCAAAATGCGATATATATATATATATTGTAACCTCTCAGTTGACAAAGATATCTCTCATTTTGTAAGGCAAAGCCTTGCCAAAATTTCACCTTGAGTCAATAAGAATGCATTTTACCTCTATTTGACTGGTTATATTTCTGAGTATGTCTGTGTATCAACTCTGTGTTTAGTCATTTTAGCTTGATGCTTTCATGGATTGATACCAACACACCTAGTATAGCCAAGACCATTTTTGCAGGTTAACAAGAAGTGCTTTCACCTGGAGCGTGGAGACAGAGGAGTAATTATTAAACAATGTGTTTTCTGCAACCCCTATGGTAAGTTGCTCTTCTTTATATCTTCATTAAGCCTATTGTTAAAGCTCCCTACAGTCTAATCTTTTCATCAGAAAAAGTGTGTCCACCCTCTTCTGGTCTGAAGTGTGAACAACTGAGTAGATCAAAAATCGTTTGGTGCATCACCACTTAGAGTAGTTTCTGTTCTGGTTATTCCTTCTCCCTTTTCCCCTGCCAATATTAGCAGTAGTAGCAAAAGACAACATAGATGCATTAGAGGGAGCTAGCCCTTATCTAGAGATTCTCCCATCAGTTTTCCCAGACCCACAGCGAGAGGGGAGTCTCCATTGTGTCGTGTGGAAGACAGAAGCCCAGCGTTCTTGCAAGGGTGCAATCCACAGCGTCAACAATAACAGCACCTGAAAAACCATACAGCAACAATACTACGAGGGAAATATTCCAATTGATTGTAGAAAACTTCTGAGATAAGGATAAAATCAAAAGTCCTTATTTTGCTAAGATGGTTGTAAGTTTAAAAACTGTTGTAAAAGTCAGATCTTGTATTCTAATGTTAGATCTTGAATGTAATGATCTTATTCACCAAATGTTTAAACATTTTGCTGCTGTTCATAAGAATCATACATAAAATATTGTTGCCTTAATGCAAACAAATATGACTTTGATTTTGAATGAAAGTGATGATATTTTTCAGCCACTCCTATTAGTTTTATTGGCTAATATGAGAAAGGATGTGTGGAAGTTTCACCAACAGCGTGTGCACTAGCTAAAAGTGTGGTTGATCACTGTAAAGAAAAGTCAAAACCATACGTAACAACAAAAATGATAGTTGAACTGAACAATAACTCTCAGAAAGATGGCAGCAAAAATGATTTTAGAAGACAAAAACTTTGCTTCTCATACAAAGAACCTTGGGAGCCAAGCCACAATTGTCGAGGCAAAGGACATGTAGAAGTGTTGTCAGATGAAGAACCAAAAAAAGTGTTAGATGCAATAGAATCTCAAACGGTTGAGGAAGCATAAATTGATAAGAAATCAGAAACATCAAAGTTGGCTGAATTACAACAATTCAGCGAAGAGCAAACAAAGGAAGTATAATAGAAGATTGAAGAGCTACAATTGTTGATAGTAGATGTTTTATTGACTTCCAATGATTGCATGTATATCAATGAAGTCAAGGAGGAAAAGGCATCACTAGCTGAACGCAAAAAGCCGAAGATGGAAATAGATGTGTCAATGCATGACCTACCCAACAATCTTTCAAAAGGTGAGTCATTGTCATATATGATTGAATTTCAAGATAGCCATGTTGATAAGCATGCAATTGAGGAGAATGTTGCTCTAAACTCAGAAATTTTGAGTCACAAGGATGGAGGTGTTGAGGATATCTCAAAAATTTCTAATTCAACAAAAGAAGGTGAACACTTTGATTACAGCCCAAGGTATGTAAAGGATGGTCATATTTTAGATTTGTTGCTTCGTACTATGCCATTACAAGATTCTTATCATCATGGAAAATATTTTTAAAATGGTGATAGGTTCAAGGATACAACTTGCAACATAGAGCTTATAGATTCTTTGATTCAAGTTCAAAATTGTTTTTACATATGGGAATTAGGTGATCTTTTGAGATACAAGAAGGATAAAGATCATAATATTAAAATCAAAAGATCACAAAAGATCAGAATATTAAAATCAGTCAAGTTATGCCATACAACGCTGCTCTTGCAAGTGTTATGCTATTGGATATTGATAATAAACTAGGGTTTCACATCAAATAAGAGATTTCTCATTTTCCACTCAATACAATAAAGATTTCAATGAAGTTTTCAATTGGGTCTTCAATACTTGTGTTGCATGTGTTGTTTAGTATTTTGTTACTGTTCTAGTGTTGAAAAGAAAACAAAATAAATTCTAAAATTCATAAAATTCCCCAAAAGGGACATTACAAATTTCTAGGGCTTTTAAATCAGCAAGGAGTGCACAAGTTAGACCTCGAATTGTGGAGGACAACCAAGTTAGGCCTACTACTTTTCTCATGTACATTTAGGGGATTTCTAATAAGAATTCCAAAAAATTGAAAAGTGATGACCATACAGGGAAAAAATTGGTCTCCCTTCCTTCCCTGCTGTCTTGAGCAGTCAGTCTTTGATGTATTCACCTTACTGCAATTGTGCCTCCCCCCTTGTAATAGACCTGTTTCTATAAAGAGCCAAGTGACTTGAATCTTGTAGATGTTTCGAGTTGATCCGGAGGCTTATTTCGCTTTGGGCAGTTGGTTTGCACAAGCCTTTCGGCAAAGATATGGGCCAGTTTCAAAGGGATACAAGTCTTTCAGCAGGCTTTGAAGAACAAGTGCCCTTGCGGAGGGCAGGTAGGTGACAAATTGGACCGTTCAAGCAGGTTCCGAAGGGCAACTTTGGACCCAAAGTGCCCTTGCGGAGGGCAGAGAGCACCTTTGAAAAAGAGCTAGGCATAGGGCAGAAAATGAAGTTTTCCTTCGAAAATGAGAACAAGGCAAAAGATAAAGGATTCCTTCGGACTTTTTGTCCGAAGGAAATCCAAGGAAAGGGACAAGATTTCTTCGGACTTTTGTCCGAAGAAAATCCATGTAGAACCAAAGAGTGAATTCCAGCAAAGTGCCTGAAGGAATTCCTTCGGACATTTTGTCTGAAGAAATTTATAAAGGAACTCAAGGCAAATTCCTTCGGACAAAGTGTCCGAAGGAATTCCTTCGGACATTTTGTTTGAAGGAATTTACAAAGGGCCGAGACTTTGAAGGAAAGATTTCCTTCGGACAAAATGTCTGAAGGAATTCCTTCGAACATTTTGTCCTAAGGAATTGAAAAGACAAAGGAGCCCGAAGGGCAAGTGCCCTTGCGGGGGACTCTCGGCTGTCGAAAAAGGACTCTCTCCTGTTTTCCAAAAGATCACCTTCCCTTCGAGAGGGTTCATTTTGCAAAAGACCGAAGGAATTACCAAAGGGATGACGGGCCTGAGCACGTCAACTTTAACATGGCGAACTAACCGTTGTAGGTTCAAACATCCGGTGACGGGTGCGCGAACGCCGAATTCAAGGTAGCAAAATAGCCATTGGTTTTCAAACGATGACAGGCCTGTGGACGTCAATTTTATGGTATGAAATAACCGTTGGTTTTCAAATAATGATAGGTCCGCAGACGTCAATGTCGATGGGATGCGTCAGTTGTTGAGGACAAGCCAAGAGACCAATGCCTTTGGACAAGCGGCCGAAAGATTTCTTTTGGGCATTTTGCTCGAAAGAACTCTTGACAAGTGGTCGAAAGAGCTCACGAGCGCAGGCCCGAAGGAATTCAAAGGAGCTCGGAGACCCGAGGATAAACTCAGCGACCCACCGAGAAAGGAGCCCAAAGAGCCAGAAAAAGACGGAAGATAGCCCCGAGGGCCAAAGAGCCAGGAAAAGACAAAAGCCAAGCGTAGAAACGAATAAAATAGTCCAAGTGGCACAAAAAGCGTCGGTAGAGGAGTTATTACTGCGGATGAAACAGTCTCCACCAAGTGGTCATCAAGGGAGTGCGGGCATTCAATAGAGTGGTCCGTTTTTCTTCATTTTACATTAATAAGCAGATAGTTGCGTAAACTTCACTAAGAAGCGGCCTTGTCATTTAAACAACGAAGCAACCCATGATTCTACAAGAACATTTAAGACTGTTTAAGCTGCAAAGTCAATACCTATGACAAGCGATAGCATGGTTCTTTCAGGCCATTTCTATAAGGATGACACCAGCATGAGCAAATTCCTCTTTCTTAGGTGTTCAACGCAGCATGGGTTGCTTGTTCTTAAAGGCGCCAAAAGTCTTTCTCTTCAGAATATATATTGTAACCTCTCAGTTGAGAAAGAGATATCTCTCACTTGTGTAAGGCGAAGCCCTGTCAATGTTACATTGGAATCAATATAATGCGTTTTGCCTCTATCTGACTGGTTATGCTTTTGAATATGTCTGAGTATCAACTCTGTGTTTAGTCATTTCATCTTGATGCTTTCATAGGTTGACACTAACATATCTAGCATGTCCAAGACCATTTCTGCGGGTTAACAGGAAGTGCCTTATCTGGAGCATAAAGACAAGAGAGCAGTTATCTGACTATGTGCTTCTGCAACACCTATGGTAAGTTATTTTCCTTTATATCTTCATTAAGCCCTCTATTAAAGCGCCCATACAGTTTGGTCTTTGTTCAGATGGAGTGTATGTTCGCTCTTTGGTCTAAAGTGTAGATATAAGCTGAGTGGATCGATCATTTTGGTGCATCACCATTTTTAAAATAGGCTCTATTTTGTTATATCCTTCTTCCTTTTCACCCCCCCCCCCATTATTAACAGTAATAGTCAAAGACCTCAAAGATGCATCAAAGGGAGCTAGCCCTTATCTAGAGATTCTTCCCTCAGTTTTGCCAAGCCCACAGCAAGAGGGAAGTCTCCACTGTGTAGCGTGGAAGAGAGAAGCCGAGTCTTCTTTCAAGGGTGCAATCCACAATGTCAACAGTTTTTGGCACGCCCAGTGGGACTATTTGTTCGAGTTGAAAGATTTTTTGGTGTGTTCTTCAATCAATCAACCTCTATAGGCATTTCAACCAACACCAATGGCGACTCCGAGTTGAATCAGTTGGTTAAGCAGTCCTAGTGCCATCAAGAAATCACATTTTGGTATGTATAATTCTATTGCTCAGCAGCATGGGCCTTGTGTTCATATAACTTTGATCAAGTTCAGGTTGTTCATGGAATCACCTCAAGCAGCTCCCCTGGTTGCCCTTCACCTAGTGTAAAGGGAGTAATACTGGAGTTTGAGAAGCAAGTGATGGAGATAAACAGATTGGAGGAGCAAAATAGATATCAGCAAGAACTTCTGTACAAATAGGAGTGCTTGTTTAAGCAAGCTCTGGCCTTGCAATCCATGAAGGAGGAAGTAGCAAAATGGAAGAGTCCATTCATTCAAGGCAATCAGCCTTGTGTGCCTTCTCCCATTCCAAAGCAGCCCCCTCCTATTCTAAAGAAAGCCCCCTCTTGTGCACCAAATCCTTTCTACCAAATTGCACTTGCTCACTCTAGCTCATCTGATGCAGTAACCACTCCTGCTCTTAATCCCTTGCACCTAGTTTTTCAACATCAAAAGGCATTAGAGCAACCTCCCATGGAAATGAACCTTCTCAATTCTTTAGATTGTGAATCCTCCTTTGAAGGGAATCATCCTATGCCTTTTGAAAAACAGCGCTTCTCTCTTCAGGGAATTCTTCCTGTGCATCGACAGTCTCTTCCTAGTCTTCATCAACCTCCTCAAGTCTTTCAACATGATATCAAGATTCCAAGTTGGTGGAGGGAATACCATGAACCAGCTCAGGGCCTTGGAAATGATGAAGTTGCTCCTGCTCATGGTGATCCTCATAATCTCCAAAAAAAGCTCTCCCAAGAGAATATAGCCAGGCAAATTACAGAGTTGGAGTCCAGAATGAGATTCTTCAACTAGGGTGTGATGGACGGTTTAGACCAAAGAGCAGATTTCATGTCTGAACACACCCCATCTACACTCCTTCAAGAGAGCTATCAAGCCACATCTAATGTAGATGAAGTGTTGGCCAAATGGAAGGAAGAGAATCATTCGATTCTAGCTCGAGGATTGCCTCCTCTTCCACATGAATCTGTCCATCAACCCTCCACTCCATTCTTTCTCAAGGAGGACCCTGTTTTGAAAGAGGCAAGTGAAGAAGAGAGGATCCAATTTGTAGCTACCCAAGAGGCTATCATGAGTGACAATGAAGATGAGATTATCATGGATTCTCCCTTTGAAGACATCATCAACAATGGACAAGACATAGGTCATGCATACATGCGGATGTTCCAGCAATATGAAGAAGTTGACAAACTTTATTTGTCAAAAATGGATGATGAGAAAAGTAAGCATGGTGAGCTCTCTCCTCCTTGTTTGATGAACTTCCTTGTAGCTTTGATGAAAAGAATGACCATGCCATGGGACCCGAGTTGGAGGAGGATCAAGAGCATGTCTTGGAACAACTAGAGACTCTTGTTTTTTAGCAAGAAAGGAAGAGGCATGTCCATCTTGTTGAAAGCTTTGAAGAAGAGAGACTTGAGCAAGAAGGTGACGTTCTGTGGGATAAGCAAGTAGTTTGTGATCTCATTTCAGACATCACAACAAACACCCTTCTTCAAGAAAGCCATGATGAAGTAGAAGATCAGTTTGACAGGCTCTTCAATGAGGCAAAAGGGAACAAGTCAATCCATGATGCATGTCAAGGGGGCTATGAGCTAAATGAGGCTTATGGTGATAAGCTAGCAGCCATTGATTTCTTGATGAAATACACCAACATGAGGGGCCAACATGAATCAGGTTTCAAACGACAAAGTGAACACACAGATGTTGGAGACATGTTTGACCCTAATCCACTCGGATACAAGCCATACAAGGTGGCAGGCAAGAAGGGCAAGTCACCAAGTCTCCATTCCATTCATTCACTTGTCTGGCACCATAAGTTTTCTTACCATGGAGACTTGAGAAGTTTTCCCTTTGATCCAGGAGGGAGGCAAATATATCTAATTAGTTGTACGTAGTAGTTTGCTTTAGGTTGTCTTTGTTTTCCCTAAGTGCCGTTTGCACAAGTGTAGTGTTTTTAACCTTGTTGTGCGTCATTTTTTCTTGTTGCTTGAGGTAAAGCTTTGTTGGTTCATAGGTCTTTAGAAGGTTGTTGCTAACTTTTTCAAGTTGCATCTTGACTCCATGCCCAATAGACTTTGAGGCTACCAGTCTTCTTTAGCATAGCAAGCATGTTTCCCCTAAGAATCGCCAAATTTGTTGACTATTTTTGGTCCTGCAGGCCAAAAATCGGTCTCCCTTCCTTCCCTGTTGTCCTGAGCAGTCAGTCTTTGATGTATTCACCTTACTGCAATTATGCCTTCCCCCCTTGTAATAGACCTATTTCTATAAAGAGCCAAGTGACTTGAGTCTTGTAGATGTTTCAGGTTGATCCAGAGGCTTATTTCGCTTTGGGCAGTTGGTTTGCACAAGCTTTTCGGCAAAGGAATGGGCCAGTTTCAAAGGGATACAAGTCTTTTAGCAGGCTCTGAAGGACAAGTGCCCTTGCGGAAGGCAGGTAGGTGACAAATTGGACCATTCAAGCAGGCTCCGAAGGGCAACTTTGGACCCAAAGTGCCCTTACGGAGGGCAGAGAGCACCTTTTAGGGCAGAAAGTGAAGTTTTCCTTCGGAAATGAGAACAAGGCAAAAGATAAAAAATTCCTTCAGACTTTTTGTCCGAAGGAAATCCAAGGAAAGGGACAAAGGATTCTTCGGACTTTTGTCCAAAGAAAATCCATGTAGAACCAAAGGGTGAATTGCTTCGGACAAAGTGCCCGAAGGAATTCCTTCAGACATTTTGTCCGAAGAAATTCATAAAGAAAAAAACCCAAGGCAAATTCCTTCGGACAAAGTGCCCGAAGGAATTCCTTCGGACATTTTATCCGAAGGAATTTACAAAGAAAGGGCCAAGACTTTGAAGGAAAGATTTTCTTCGAGCAAAATGTCCAAAGGAACTGAGAAGACAAAGGAGCCCGAAGGGCAAGTTGCCTTGCGAGGGACTCTCGACTGCCGAAAAGAGACCCTCTCCTCTTTTTCAAAAGATCACCTTCCCTTTGGGAGGGTTCGTTTTGCAAAAGGCCGAAGGAATTACCAAAGAGATGACGGGCCCGAGCAGGTCAACTTTAACATGGCGAACTAGTTGTTGGAGGTTCAAACGTCCAATGACGAACGCGCGAACGTCAAATTCAAGGCAGCAAAATAACTGTTGGTTTTCAAACGATGACAGGGCTGCGGAATTCAATTTTACGGTGATGAAATAGCCATTCGTTTTCAAATAATGACAGGCCCGCAGACATCAATGTCGATGGGATGCATCGGCCATTGAGGACAAGCCAAGAGACCAATGCCTTTGGACAAGCAACCGAAAGATTTATTTCGGGCATTTTGCCTTATAGAACTCATGACAAGTGGCCGAAAGAGCTCATGAGTGCAGGCCCGAAGGAATTCAAAGGGGCTCGGAGACCCGAGGATAAACTCAGCGACCCACCAAGAAAGGAGCCCGAAGAGCCATGAAAAGACGGAAGATAGCCCCGAGGGCCAAAGAGCCAGGAAAAGACAAAATCCAAGCGCAAAAATGAATAGAATAGTCCAGGTGGCACAAAAAGCATCGGCAAAGAAGTTATTGCTGCGGATGAGCAGACAGTTGCGTAAACTTCACTGAGAAGTGGCCTTGTCATTTAAACAACGAAGCAACCCATGCTTTTACAAGAACATTTAAGATGGTTTAAGTTGCAAAGTCAATACCTGCGACAAGCGACAGCATGGTTCTTTCAAGCCGTTTCTAGAAAGATGACACCAGCATGAGCAAATTCCTCTTTCTTAGGTGTTCAATATAGCATGGGTTACTTGTTCTTAAAGGCGCCAATTCTTTCTCTTCTGAATATATATTGTAACCTCTCAGTTGAGAAAGAGATATCTCTCACTTGTGTAAGGCGAAGCCCTGCCAATTTTACCTTGGAATCAATATAATGTGTTTTGCCTCTATTTGATTGGTTATGCTTTTGAATATGTCTGAGTATCAACTCTATGTTTAGTCATTTCATCTTGATGCTTTCATTGGTTGACACTAACATATCTAGCATGTCCAAGACCATTTATGTGGGTTAACAGGAAGTGCCTCATCTGGAGCATAAAGATAGGAGAGCAGTTATATGACAGTGTGCTTCTGCAGCACCTATGGTAAGTTCTTTTCCTTTATATCTTCATTAAGCCGCCTGTTAAAGCGCCCATATAGTCTGGTCTTTGTTTAGATGGAGTGTTTGTTCGCTCTTTGGTCTAAAGTGTAGATATAAGCTGAGTGGATCGATCATTTTGGTGCATCACCATTTTTAAAATAGGTTCTGTTTTGTTATATCCTTCTCTCTTTTCACCCCCCATTATTAACAGTAGTAGTCAAAGACCTCAAAGATGCATCAAAGGGAGCTAGCCCTTATCTAGAGATTCTTCCCTCAGTTTTGCCAAGCCCATAGCAAGAGAGAAGTCTCCATTGTGCCTTGTGGAAGAGAGAAGCCGAGCCTTCTTTCAAAGGTGCAATCCACAGCGTCAACAGTAAGTACATCCATTCGACGTTTTTACCTCTTGGGAAGCTTAGGAGGTTGGTCAAGTTATCTAAATATGATTTAGAACTAACTCTTATAAGTGGTGTGTACAAAATTGATTATTCTTGTGGGTTATCATACATCAGAGAGATTAGACGTTCCATCAACACCAAGATCAATGAATATGATGTTGACATAAAAGAGAGATTGGTTAAGTCGGCTTTGGTAGAACATTCTTACAAGCCTAGACACTACATTCGTATTGAGAATACCAAGGTTTTAGCCACATAGGATCACTACTTCAACCAGTGCCTAAGAGAGCCGGTGGAAATTTGCAAGTATGGTAACAACTTGAACAGAGACGAGGGTCTAAACTTAAACCAATCCTGGAGACTGATTATTAATTTAATCAAAAAACCCCAACTTGAGGCATGACAATTTCCTTCTCAAGCTCTTCCTTTCTCTAGTGGGTCTTTGGTCATCTTTGGTTTGTCTCCTCGTTCACTCAAGGTTATCTTGCTGTTTAAGACAAGATGATTACTATAACAAAAATAATAATAACAATTTTTTTATAGGGTACAATTTATTTTTATATTTTTTTCATTTATTATTTTCCTAGGTTCAACTACCCAAAATTGTAGATCTTTAATGATGGCATCCTTTAAATAGAGACCTAAGTCTTCAATATTCTCAACCTGATGATGGATCACAGAGTGTGATCTAAAACTTTGACCTAGAAATATTGTATACAATTTTATCCAAAAATACTCTCTTATAGATTCCATCTCGTTTCCACATGTATGGATGCCCAAGCAAAACTTCACAAACCTCCAAGGGTGCCACATCACACACCACCTCATCTTTGAATGGATTGATTGTGTATGGAAGAAGATATTGTTGACTGGCACGAATATCTCTCCCTTGGTTCAACCATCAAATAGAGTACAACTGAGGGTGCGGTGTTGTTTTTAGACTCATTCTCCGTACAATTCCTACAAAGATCAAATTTGTTTCACTTCCATTGTCCACAGTAAAGTGCAAATCTTTCCCTTGCACCCACATTTGTGAATGAAAAAGACCTCATTCTTAACTCGGATGATGTTACAACTTGCATTGTACCAATAGTGGAATTGGGGTCAGAATTCATAATTTGCTTACCTATGTCCATAGGATGAAATAAGTTCTAATCTTCATTGGTCTCTTGTATTGGATCAAATTCATGTGCCTCGGTAAAAAATGTCTTTTTGGAACATCATTCATCTATGTTGTGAGTTGTGCTCCTATGGTTCTCACACCCTTTTTGCAGCCTCCTATGGGGATTTGTCTGTGGTATTCTTTGTATAAAACCTTCAGGTTGGGAAATGTTGGCCATTTGTTGGCCTACATACTAAATTTTTGCCTGTGTGAGAGGGTGGGCATTCAAGCAAGACTTCAGGTTTTTGGAAGGAGAAGTCTTCGGGTTTTACAAGAGACAACTTATTTCACTTTATGAGTAATCAGCAATTGAAACGCCTCAGCAGAAGTAATCCGGGTTGGAAAACCCGAATTACTCTTGACAGTGCAAATCGGGTTTTGAGAAGTGCTTTGCTTATGAAAGTTTTAGCAGCAAAAGTAATCCGGGTTGGAAAACCTGAATTACTCTTGACAATGCAAATCAGGTTTTGAAAAGTGCTTTGCTTATGAAAGTTTTATCATTAGAAGTAATTCGGGTTGAGAAACTCGAATTACTCGGGATAGTGCATTTCGAGTTTCTCAAGGTAAATGACTTATCTCTTTTTACAAGTAACAAGCAGTGAAGAATTTGAAGTAGATGCCAATGAAGAATCTGAAGTTGCAGACATTGAAGAACAAACAATTAGGCTCGAACATTGAAGGAATTCCTTCGGGCTTTTTGTCTGAGCCTATTTGTTTGTTCTTCAATGTCTGCAACTTCGGATTCTTCATTGGCACCTACTTCAAATTCTTCACTGCTTGTTACTTGTAAAAAGAGATAAGTCATTTACCTTTAAACTCGAATTACTGCTATCGAGTTTCTCAAGGTAAATGACTTATCTGTTTTTACAAGTAACAAGCAGTGAAGAATTTGAAGTAGGTGCCAATGAAGAATCCGAAGTTGCAGACATTGAAGAACAAACAAATAGGCTCGGACAAAAAGCCCGAAGGAATTCCTTCGGACAATTTGTCTGAAGGAATTCCTTCAGAAAAGTTCGAAGGACAAATTAAAGACAAAAATCCGAAGGACAATGTACCCTTCAAAAGGAACCTCCAAAAACCTCGAGTGCCCTCCAAAAAGCCCGAGTGCCCTCCAAAAAGTCAAGGTGTCCTCCAAAAAGTCCACGTGCCTTTTTATTAAGGGTTATTCGCTTTAGAAGGGGCTGTTTGAAAAGTCCGAGAGGCTGTTTAAAAAACCCAAAGGGCAAGGTACCCTTCAGAAGGGTTATTGACAAAAATCCTGAAGGGTAGGGTACCCTTCGGGAAGGTTCACTTTAACTTCGGGAAAGACATTTGCAAAAAACCCAAAGGGAATGTGCCCTTCGGGAAAGTCTGTCTCGTGGTTTTCAAAGGGCTTTACAAAAAGCCCGAAGGGCACCTGCCCTTCGGGAAAAGACTATTCAAAAAACCCAAAGGAAAAATAAAAACAAAGGCAAAAAATATAAAAAGAGAAAAAATTGAAAGAAGAATATCCTTCAGACAAAAAGTCCGAAGGAAATTCTTCGGACTTTTTGTCCAAAGGATTCCTTCAGGAAAAATGCCAACAAGTTAACGAAAGGGGGTAGAAAATAATAAAGCTAAGGAGAGGCCAACAAAAATGCAGCCAACAAAAAGACTGAAGGGCAAGATTGTATAAGTCCAAAGGAAATGGACCAAAACAAAGCCCACAGGAATTTGAAAGTAGAAAACCCGAAGGAAAGAATGATCATAACAAGAAATCGAAAAGAAATAGGAACAATAGGGGATGCAAGACGAGAATATCCGAAAGAATTAGGCTAAGGGGTTGAAACAGGATAATAGACCAAATATAGATAATATTATCAAAAAATAGAATCCCGCCAGAAATAGACAAGCCACGAACAGAGGAGACCAAAATAAGAGAAAATACATGCAAGGGCTATTTTTGGTTTGACTGGTCAAAGCTTTAGTTGACTGGTTGTTGAAGTCAAGCTCATCTCCGGGTCAAACTCGTGCTTTCAAACGTTCCAACTTCGCTTCCAATGTTTCAATTCGAGTTCTAATTTTAGCATGGCATGGATTTCATGCATGCTCTTGTTTATCTCGTGCTTTCAAACAATGAAACAGCTCAAGAGGAAGTCCATATTTGGAGGTGGGCATAGCATTTTTGCATGATAAGAGTTTGACTTTCAAAAAACCCACCGTCCATTTCAACACCAAGGAGTCTTCATGCAAGACAAAAAGACATACAAAAGACAAATTTGGAAGGCTCATGCAACGCAAATTGGACTTGGGAAAATGAAAGAGTTACCTCTTCTTCTATTTTTAATGCCATCTCTTGGCTTTTGTAATTTTCTATATTAATGGCTTTTCAGCCTTGTGTAAAATTCATCCCTCTTTTGACAAGAAAATTTCTTCCAAAGATTGCGCTATAACCTTTTTCAGAATCAATGAGAAGAGGACTATGTTTTTTCAATTTCCAACAGCTGGTATAGTGTACTATTGTTATAGATTTGCCCAAGTGATAGATTTTTTTTCTTCCTTGTCAAATATGGATTTGTACCTAGTTATTGGCTAATCATTTATGCAGGTCACTTCTGTGTTTGATTGTCATTTGTTGAGTTTACAGTGGATCTTAGTGGCTGTTTAGTGCCTTTCATCAGGGCTATTTCTATGTTTCCCTTAAGCTTAGATCATTAGACAAAACCTATTCATGAAATACTTGTGTATTGATCAATTGGAGTTGAAGTTCTGCCTTTTTCCTTGTCTGAATCAATGTTCTTAGAAGCTCGATTTGAGTGGATCAAACAAATTAGGTGTATCACCGTTTTAGCTAAAATTTTCTTTCAAATTCTTTTTCCCCTTTTCCCCAGTTAGTTTGTAGCGTACAAGTTGAGATCCTCATTGATACATCTTACAGGAACCAGCATTCTCTGGGGGTTCTTCTCACCATTGAAGCACCCACCCTCGTGAGAAGATCCCATTGTTTCAACTGGAGTGAGGATTAGCCATTTCAACACGTCTTCGATCAAGGTGCAACTCCAAGTTGACAACAGGAACCTTGAGTTTTGACTCTATTTTGGGGCCTCTCTGGTTTGCTACCTACTTCCATACTCGGCATTGCCTCTATCATTGATTTGTCTACTTTCCTGCAAGGAATCTCCCTTTCTATTTGAAATTTTCCTCGATCTTTGTTGCATACCGATGGATGCTCCCATCATTTCAACATTTAGGAATCCCATCTCTATTTAGATATATCAATGCAAACCACTCTTGTATTTGATTACTTTGTGCCTTTTAGAATACTTGATGCCGAGTTTCACTGATAGCAAATGGAAGGTATGTGTGAACTCTTGTGCAGATTGGTCTTTTTGTTGTAGCAATTGTCACTGCTTGTACTTTTACTCGGGCATCTCTAGATGATACTCATTTGTAACAACATCAACAAAGTCACTCAAAGATGGATATGTGATGACCGCATAGTCTTCCTTTGCATCTTCCGTAGATTGTGTAGACACCTAATTTTGGTACATCGCCCCATTCCATTGCATCTTTGTCGTGCATTTCCACACTTGGTCCACTTGTATACGTTTGGCTATTTTTAGATACCTTTCCGACTTCATTAGCATCTCTTCAACCTTGATCCAATTAGATATCCTTAGTTTCGTGTCATATTTGTCTGTTGTCAACTTCAAGATCCTAGTCATCCATTCTCAGAGCAATTGTATCTCCATTCTGAGCCTTTTTGCCTCTTGGGTCAGAAATTGGTGTTGTCGATTCTATCCTAGATGGAAGCAGAGACCTATCAATAATGTCCTCATATTTTAATAGGTCCATTTCGCCTTGGCTTGGTTCCTCACACCTTGAAATTCGCTTATCGTTATTCCACACAATCGGCCTTTGTTCGATGTGTACTAGAGAGCCCTACTCATACAAGTCCATCCTTAGTCATTTACAAAGTGGTGTATCAATTGGGAACCCTCCTTAAGTTTGAGCCACACATGGTTTCTATTCATTGTTGCACTTGTCAAGGAGCTTGCACATTGAGCCTATATTGCTTCTACTTCAATTTCAAGTCTTGTGCCAATCATCACCTTGTGCCAAAAGAATTATATGACGGAAGCATTTAACTGTATTTGATTATTTAGGATAGTCAGTGAATTTCTCTCTCTCACTTGGATTGAGATTTCACTCACATGCACCAAGAGAACTACATTGACTTTGATTCCAAGCGTACAAGATATATCATTGCAACTCCTCAATAGGTTGTCTGAGTCAACTAACTTGCACACACGGTTTTATTCTTACATTGAGAGTTAGGTAAAGGAGAGAAGGAGAAGCATTTCAGTGTATTTTTCCTATCAACCCCACACAACACAATTGCAGCCCTATTTATCCTTAGAAAATTGCAGAACATGAAACCCAACATAGGACACAATTGGCAACAGCCAAGGTACACAATTGGCAACCTGCATAATCTATTTGATACACAAGCAGAGACCTGTCAATTCTGTCCAAAGATAGTTCAAATCCAAATTCGCATGGTGTAAGCATGTTTAGCTACATATCCAAATTTCAATCTCAAATTTCCAGAATTCAACCTAATTGTGCTTGTTTTCATCTGTCTTTTTGCCATTTGTATTGCTTGTTCAATCGTTGTCATACTCGTAGTTACTATTTTAGGCAAAGTTCATATCTGATTATTGTAGTTTATTGTTTTATCATAGATATTTGTGTCTTCATTTTAGCTTATTGTGCATGTGTTATTTATCCCCTAAACCACAAATAGTTAGAACAGATGCTCAACATGAGCCTCTCAACATTGTTGGACTGGGGGTTCAGCTTTCAGCAAAGCATATATTATTTTCTCTAAATTTGAGTAAGTGTTTATAGAAAAATACAACTCTAATTTTGTGACCCTCAAAAAGGCGGCCTTTCTTGAGCAATTGGCGTGCTTCTTGGCATTTGCTGAAAAATGTATGAACTGGGTCACCATTTCAGACCTTTGCTTTGCCAAATCCCTTTTAAGCATTGCCTTTACTAGGTCCGAGAATTTTTACCTTCTACGTCCATCTCTAGTCACTTGTGTCTATGAGGAAGATAGATGGATCTCGTCTCCAAGCCAAACTTCTAATACCCTGACCTCATTCAATGGGACATGTAGGATCTAACTTGCTCTAATACTATTGATCTAGATTGAGGATTCAATTTTGGGGGACAACATACCAACTTCTAGGGATTAGTGAGCTATAATAAAGCCAAACTCTTCTTTACTAAATTGACACATATTTGCAAGACTATTAAACAAAGAAGTATTGCCAGATAATATGAGTGTTCCTAAAAGGAAAGCAATCTCTATAGAAGAGATATCAGTGTTCCACTCTGAATTACAAATGAGTAAACCCTTGTCTTATACTTATAGAAAACTAATAATAGTAAACTACTTTAAAGCTAAACAAAGCTAATAACATCCACTCAACATGCATAGGCATGCAAATAGGACAACTCCTAAGAATAAAAGATCTACTCGAAGACGAATTGCTAATAATAACCAGCTAAGTTGGGCAACTCATCAAGGTCAACTTTTTTGGGTATTCTATGATTTTCAATTATAATACCTTTACGGAAAGCTCGACTCACGAAAAAGACATTCACCCAAGTAAAGACTTTCCCAAAATAAACCATTTCTCTTATCTAGTTGTCCCAAGTCATGGTCAGGATCACACCATCAAATAACTCACCACTACCCTCACTAATTCATAACTATTGTAACAAAGTATAATATAACCAGTACAAATATTCTAATAACATCCCTTAATGGCTATGCATGGCAAAACATGACTTTTATCTGTAGTGTCTAAACTTGATAAACTTGTTTGGCTCAAGTGGTTTCATGAAGATATTAGGTTTCTATCTTTGACTTGCACAATATTGCAACTCTCTCTATGTTGTCGGCAAGCTGTCAGTTATAATGAAAATGCGCCTCAGTATGCATTGTGCGTGCATGAAAGACTACATTCTTGGTCATTTTAATTGCACTTGAATTATCGCAAATGAATCATTTTTGAAACCATTTTTGTCTCCATTTGACTTATCTGCAAATCAGCAAGTAACCCCCTCAACCAAGTGATTCACAAGCTGTAATGACAGCAGATTTATATTTTACTTTAGTGAAGGAAACAACTATTCTTTCCGTTTCTTTACCAGCCATGAACCAACTCTTTTTCCTAAGCCAAAAGCATATCCTGGTGTAGAATTCCATTCACCTATTGAACCTGCCCAATCAAAATCAGTAAAACTAACGAATTGAAAATAATCACTCAACCATACCAAATGCCAGATCTTGTTGTACCCTAAACATATCTCAAATTTTGTTATGCAGCTCTCAAAAAATCCATCTTTAGTTTGCTTATAAACCTAGAAATATAGCTCACAGTAAAACAGAGATCAAGCCTACTGGCTCTGAAATATATCAAGCTGCCCACCGACTTCTGATAAAGTGACTCACTATCCTTTTGTGAGTCACTTCAGGCCAGCCTCCATAGGAATAAATACTTGCAATTATACATACATAATTTTTCCAATGAAGTTTTGGCATCCTTCATTTGTGTCATGACCACCCCATCATTAGTTTCCCCAAATTCTACTCGTGAGCAATAATGCAAGGGACCTAAATGTCAAATAAAAAGTAGAGCACAAAGCTGCTTTTACATGCTGAATTTTTCTGCTCTTGTTTTTTGTGGTGATTAAGTCATCCACATAAACAATGAGTATAACTAAGATCATCGTTTGAATTCTTGACATGTAGATTTGGATCTAAAGGGCATTTTCTAAATCATTTGTAGTAAGATGGATATTGATTTTAAAGAGATTTGATCAGCTTACACATAAGGTGTTGTGTACCTAGGTACAACAAATGTTATAGGATGTTGTCCCTTTCAGTTTGCCTAGGAAGTTTGAAGGGAGATTCATTCCATGGGAAAGTAACCGGAGCAACCAGATGATGAAGAGGAGGATATCAACCCTAGGGGAGATCCTAAGATAGACCAAACATATGATAATGAGGAAGATGAACAACGCTCGCAGCCTTCCTCTTTTAAACTATAAATAAAGATCCCGCAATATTACTTTAAAGGAGGGACAGAGGTCCACATATGGTTGAGCAAGCTCAAACTGGCATTTTGGGTGCAAAAGATTAAGCAAGATGACAAGATAAATGTCGCCATACAACAATTGAATGGTGTTGCTCATACATGGGGCGAGAGATGGGTTTTAACAAACCCTACTTTGCTGATTTTTACAATTCTCTAACTTGGAGAGCAGATCGTATCAGGGATGCACCATATGATACCCAATTAATGCACTTGTTTCAAAAAGATGTCCATGGAGAAGAACACAAAAAGATTCCAATTTTTTAGTCCAAGGCTAAGCTTTCTTCAAATCTGGTGCAGAAGATCTATATTTTCAACCTACGGGTTGAGATTCGAACAAAAGGATGTTTGAACAAGAATATTTTAAAAAGACTTTTATTGTAGCTAGAAAAGCAAAAAAACATATTGACTCCCTAAAAAAAGGGTAGGAACTACTTGTTGACCATTTTTGGTCCAGCAGGCCAAAATCGGTCTCTTTCTTCCCCTGCTGTTCTGAGCCAATTCAAATTTGGTTTGCACAAGTCTTTCGGCAGAAGATGAACCAGTTCAAAGAATGCAAGGCTCTTACAAAGCTCTTCGGACATTTTGTTCGAAGAAATTCACAAGGAAAGAGACCAAAAGTTGAAGACATTTCTCTTAAGGTTGAAAAAATTGGTTCAGCGTCAGGGTTCAGTGACATGATCTTCCAAGAGTTTTTTGAAATTTGAACCTTGAACCATTGAACCGTTCAAGAAATGGTTCAATCGGTTGGTTCACTCGGTTGGTTCAATCTTTTGGTTCAATCAGTCCGTTCAAGAAATGGTTCAATCAGTTGGTTCAATCAGTTGTTTCGATCTTTTGGTTCAATCAATCAGTTCAAGTGATTGGTTCAGACGACTTGGTTCAAAGAGTTGGTTCAGTCGGCTTGGTTCAAAGAGTTGGTTCAACAGGATTGGTTCAGTCAGTTGGTTCAATCGAATGGTTTAAATGAATGGTTCAAAGCGGTTGGTTCAAGCGGTCAATTGAATGAGCAGAACACAGTATTGAACCATTGAACCGTTGAACCAATTGTTGGTTCAATCGGAAGGTTCAAAGGAGCCTCCCAAGGCCCAAAGGACAAGTGCCCTTGCGGAGGGCAGTCAAGCGCAAAATGGACCATTCCAGCATGCTGTGGAGGGCAGGGAATACTTGCAAAGGGATCAAAGAGAAGGCCGAAAGGGTAAGGCTTTCTTCGGAAAAGTGAACAAGGCAGAAAAGTTGGAATTCATTCGGATTTGTTCAAGGCAAGAGATGGTCCGAAGAAATTCATATGGCAAAAAACAATGTCTTTCGGGAAGATTTTCCACGGCAAAAGACAAGACGAATTCTTTCGGACAAAAAGTCCGAAGGAATTTGCCCAAAAGAAAAAGCCCGAGGGAATAAGTGGGAAAGATAAAGGAAGAAATCCTTCAGACAAAATGTCCAAAGGAATTCCTTCGGACATATTTGAGGACCAAGGACCCCGAAGGACCCCGAAGGGCAAGTGCCCTTGCGGGGGACTCTCGGCTGCCAAAAGGAGGATCTTTCTCAAGGCCCGAAGGGACACCTTTCCCTTCGGGAAGTTCCAAATACAAAAGGCCGAAGGGACAAAAGGCCGAAGGCACAGAAAGCAGAAGGAACAGAAAGCCGAAGGAATTCAAAGGGGTGACGGGCCCGCAGACGTCAAATTGGGCACCATGAACTAGCCGTTGGAATCCAGACGTCAAGTGACGTCCCCGAATCCGTCAAATTCAGGGATATAAACTAGTTGTTGGCTTTCAAATGGTGACGGGCGCGCGAACGTCAATTTTACGACAATGAAATAGTCGTTGATCTTTAAATACTTGAGCGCCACCTAGAAGGGAGCCCAAAGAGCTAAGAGAGAAAGAGACAACCAGCAAAAGACAAAGATGGGAAAAGACAAAAGTTAAGAATGAACTCAGTGGCCTGCTGATGAAAGAGCCCAAGGAGCCAGCAAAGGATGATAAGATAGCCCCGAGAGCTCAAATTCTAGGAAAAGGCAAAGCCAAGAAGGGACAAAATCATGAATATGGACAAAACAGCCCAGGTGGCAAAGGGGAGGCGAGTTATTCCTTCAGTTGAAACAGTGTCCGCCAAGTGGTCATAGGGAGCACAAAAAGTGAACGGCGCGACCTATTTTCTCCACTTTGCATTGATGAGTAGACAAACCGCGTGAATCTCTTTAAGAAGCAGTCTTGTTTGCAGACAAAAGGGTCGGCCTTGTCATTAAAACAATCGGGTGACTCACGCTTTTGCAGTAGCGTTTAATACATTTTAAGCGCCAAAGTCAAGAGTGGCGATTACACATGATGGTTCTAGCAGGCCTCTTCTAAAAGGATGATATCAGCAACAGCGATTTTCTCTTCCCAAGGTTTTCAACGCAGCATGGGTCATTTATTTTTCAAAGGGGCGCCTTTTGCTTTCTTTTCTCTATATATTGTAATCTCTCATTTTGAGGAGATATCTCTCAGTTTGTAAGGCGGAGCCTTGCCCAAATTTACCTTGAATCAAAGACATAGCATTTTTACCTCCATTTGAGCTTGCACTTTTGCATATGTCTATGGATTTGTTTTGTGTTAAGTCATTTTCCCTTATGCTTTCACAGAATGATTCCAGCATGTCTAGTGTATTGTGAGTTTCTTATTTTGCAGGTCTATCAGAAGTGTCTACAGCAGAGTATAGGCGCATGTGAACACGCTGCCATAGTGTGTCTCAAAACACCTCTGATAGTTCTTCCTCCCTGTATCTCTAGAGGACCCCTAGCTCATTGATGTAGAAGAGTTTCTCATATCAAATGAAGTGTATATCAGCTTGTTCTTGGTGGAAAGTGTATGTTCAAGCTAAGTAGATCAACTTTTTTGGTGTATCACCGTTTAGTTTAGGTTCTGTTTTCAGCATTCTTCTCTCTTTCCCCCCCCCTTGTTAGCAGTAGAAAATCCAGGACCACAGAGATACATCAAAGGGAGCTAGCCCTTATCTAGAGACTCTCCCCTTAGTTTTGCCAGACCCACAAGCAAGAGAGGAGTTTCCATTTTGCCACGTGGAAGACAAGAGCTCAGTCCCCTGTCAAAGGTGCAATCCACTACGTCAACACTACTTTTTGGAAGCCTTTTACTTTTGATAGGAAACCCAAGGATCGCGAGAAATCTAAGTCTTCATTATTTAAAAATCATGGTCGTCAATTTCCCCCTATCTCCACTATTATAAACCCATGGCGTAGTGATCTCAACCATGGATCAAAGGTCATATATGTAACACAAAAAAAAATTATATGACAGATGTGTGTCCATCTGAGCCAAAGTTTGAGTCTGATAATGAGGGTAACCCGGTCATCCCAATGCAGTCTGTGAACCAAAAAACATTTTCCTTCTATAGTATTAATAGAGGAACCATCAGCATCAATTTATGCCATGATAGGGTTGGACTAGCTAGACACCTTCAAAAAATTTGCCCATTTCAAGAAACCCTAGGTGTTGGTCATGTTTGATCAAGGAAGTACACTTAATATTCTAGATAAGAAACAAGTCCATATGCCAGGGCACCAATTAGACACCTTTGAGAATTTTTCCGTTTAGCTTCCAGGGCACATAAGCATTGACTACCTAGGAGTAGTACATAATGTGGAACTTTCAATGGCAGCGTATGTCCTCAAGGATAAATTCTATGTTATTGACATTTGGATGTTTTAAGGGTTCAATGGTTATACTCGCTTGGAACATACTTCTCCAATCATCAGGGAAGATTCTTCACATCCAAACAAAGTGACCATGAGTATACTATCAAGTCTTTGCCCCCGAGGAAAATCAAAGAAGTTGATTCTAGTCAAATGAACAAAATTCTAGAGAAGGGGCATTTTGGGTTTATGGTTATCTTTATTGTATGTATGGAGACTCTTCTATCCCACATGAACAATCCCCAGGGATTTCAGATTTGCTTTGCTATATAAGGTAGTTTTCCAAGATCTACTGAAGAGCCAACCACCTGACAAGGAATTAGAACACATCATTGAGCTTGACCCTGCTAAGGGCCAATTGTGGTACACCATACAAATACAAGCAATTTTAGAAATCTGAGATAGAAAAATTGTTAAACAATCCCTTGGAGGTCGATACCATCATCCCTAGTAAGAGCCCGTATGTTGCTCTAGTTATCCCAGCTAGGAGGAAGAATGGGTCATATGGACTCTATCTTGGTTATTGGGCCTTGAACAAAATCACAGTTAAAAACAAAATTCCTAAGCCAAGGATTAATGATCTGCTTGATGAGTTGCATGGTGTGAATTATTCCTTAAAGATAGATCAAGGTCATGTGATTGCCTTGTGCAACTCTTAAGAAATGTCGTGGTTTCTTAGGTTTGGGAGGATTCTATAGAAGGTTTGTAAGGAACTTCTCCACAATAGCCCATCCATTAACGGACCTTACCAAGAAGGGTGCCTTCAAGTGGTCAACTAAAACACATAAACCATTTGAGGATCTCAAACAAGCTCTTGTCTCTACTCCAAATTTAGGGATGCTTCTCCAAGTCCTTTGTCATTGAATGTGATGCTTCTAGATCCGAACTTGGTACAATACTTTCTCAATATGACCATCCCATCAAATTTGAAAGTGAAAAATTGAATGATACGGGATGTCAAATGTCAACATATAGCAAGGAGATGGCAGTCATCCTACACGCACCAACCAATGGCATCAATTTCTATTGGGGGAATCTTTTTTTAATTAAGACCGACCATCTCAATCTTAAGCACTTGTTGACTCATGGAACCTTCACAAAGGAGCAGCAGAAGTGGATTGATCACCCACAAGCCTACGAATTTGAGATCCTCTATAAGAAAAGGATGGAGAATGTAGTGCCAAATACATGTCACATCTAGAGGAATCCCATGTTTTCCATGCCACCTCCATCAGTCAACCTACTTGGATATAAGATTTGCAATAAGACTACTCAACTCAACCTACCGCAACCAAGCTCATACAAGACATTAAGGGAAAAAAGGTGAAGTTTGGTCTATTTAAAATGGCATGTTGGAAATTATTCTTTATTTTGGTATATTAAATATACCAAATTTAAGTATTTCTTATTATGTGAATTTTTAATTCCTATATTTCATATTTATGAGGTTTCACACCTCTTTTGTCTTTTTTTAAAGGAATATTGGAGTTTAATGTCACATATAACTCCTCCCACACTTCCCCTCACCTCATGGGGATTAGTGACACTAGGCACACACTAAGAAGGTTGTGAAAGACTATTATGTAGTTGCTTAGTAACTCCTTTTGGCTCACTAGCTCTATTTTAAGAGCTCTCTCCTCTCTCATTCTACAACTTGAGATATATTTCTTCTCTCTTGAAGGTCATTCTTCTTTTTTTATTCTCCTCTATTCATGAAGATTGTTATCTTGGATAATGTTGATGTAAGTCTTCCTTCTTAATGCATGTGGGGTTTTCTTTTGTTGATTCGGTTTTCCCAATTATAATTTCGTGTTTCGAATTCTCTTGGTGTGGCTTATTTTTTAGGTGATATCTTTTATTTTATGCATTCATTTACTTATTTCAATGTTATTTTTTAAGATCCTATCATTTATTTCTAACATGGTACTAGAGCTTTTGATGGGAATTGAATCTTCGTGTAATATATTTTGCAAGTTGAAACTTGTTTCTTCGAGACTTTTTCCTTGCCATTATTGTTAGTTTATGACTTTTAAACTAGCATTGTTATTAGTTTTTTAAAATGTTAAGCAACAAAAATTCTTTCAAAGATAATGAAATTTATGTTAGTAAATGTCGAATTGAATGTTAGAAAATGACTATTAATACATTGCAAACCTCATTTAATGAGAAATTGAAGAATATGTATACCTTGATTGACACCCTTAATGAAAAACTTGTTTTTTAAAAAACATTCAAGCCTCCAAGGTTGCTTTAAAATATGATGCTGCTTCTTCTAGAGAGTGTATTGTTTTGCAACAAAATATTTCTAACCCTGGTTTGAATATTATGCAATAAATGGGTTAAATTGGCAATGGACTTGGTAAACATGCAAATGACATTGTTGATCCCATTTCATTTAAAACTAATGCAAATTTTGCAGGACCTGGTTTTAATACTTTTAATGTAAATAAAAAGTTATATTGTCCCCCTCATCTAAGAACATTGCCCCATGGTGTTTTTCAATCTCATTAAACATCTTTTTGTTATAAGACTTCTTGTGCCCATACTGCGGTTTAAACTCACAATGAGCATTGTTATAAACATGGACATGATATTACTCAATGTTGGAAATTACATGTGTAAAACTTATCGTAAAAAAAACCATAACCTTTTGCATTGTTGGAAAACCATCTCATTCTAAACTTAAAACAACTTTGAAATCCCAGAGTTTTGGCGATCAATGATGTGCCTTGTTTTGATACTCCATTTGCATCTTGTAAGACATCTTTTGTGAAAGGCAAAACATCTTCTTTGTCGCACTTTTGATAAGTTTAAAACTTCAAATTTCTTGTTTTCTTTGCTTTTGTGTTTACTTTTTCTTGTAAGTTGTCAAAGAAATATGCTTTTGTTGGAGCTAGATTCATTTTTTACTAACTTCTTTTGACGGTGCAGGATTCTACACTTTGTTATGGAAGTTGTCTCTTTACTCTTTAGATCTACTTTTAGTACATTAATTTCATGTAGATCATATTATGGCATCTTTTAAGTTATCTTTACTTAACCCAAAGATAGGTGTTAACTTTTGTGCTTTGCAAGTATAGTGGATCATTTTCTTGTCATCTCCTTTTTTGTTGGTCTTTGCTACAATGTGGATTGACCTTCTTGTCTAAAGAGGATTTGTGGATATCATCAATGATCACACCTTCACCTTTGCAACATTCTTGATGACACCTTTTCTCTTCTTTCTTTTTCAGATCAATGTAATCATTGTAATTCCTCTCGAAGATAGTTGTCATCAAGGACGAATATTAAGATATGTCAGATACCTTCTTTGTTTAAAATTTTCTCCACTTTTGTAACCCGAAATAAAACTTAGAGGAGAGTGTTGGAGATTTATTTTTATTTTGGTATATTAAATATACTAAATTTGTGTATTCCTTATTATGTCACATGCTCCGGATTTATGAGTTACACCTCTTTTGTCCCTTTTGAAAAGAATCTTGGAGTTCCATGTCACATGTAACTCCATCCACACTTTTCATACACTTCCCCTTCACCTTATAGGGATTAGTGACACTAGGCTCACTAAGAAGGTTGTGCAAGGCTATGAAGTTTCTTAATGTGACTCACTAACTTTATTTAAAGTGTTGTCTCTTCTCTCATTCTACAATTGGAGATATCTTTCGTCTTTCTTGTTTTCTCATTTATTCTCCTCTATTCATGAAGATTGTTATCTTGGAGAATGTTGATGTAAGCCTTCCTTCATAATGCATGTGGGGTTTTCTTTCGTTGATTTGGTTTCCCCATTTTATTGTATGCACAAGCTAGGATTACCCTGCAACTATCCTATCTCAATAGACTTGGACTCGAAGAACGCTGATCAAATAGAGCACGTGATATTTCACTAGTTTGGGTAATGACCAATGAAATACACATATCTAGTAGAGGGTTACCTACGTTGCAAATACCAAGAGGAAAGGGTCCAAATCCTAAGCCTATGCCACAAGGAAATAGCTCTAACTAGACCTATATGAAAGTAAATGATTGCAAATAAGCAATGTAAGTAGTCATGCAAGTAAAATAAACTAAACTAAAGGGAAAGGGCTAGAATGATCATAAAGGGTAAGGTGCCATGGTCAACAAATGGGGGTCTAAGCAACCTAAAATAGAATATGGCAAGTCTAAGCAATCTTATAGCCACACTGGCATTAGGTGTAGAAAGAACTTAGACAAGGATACACACATTCATTCACTAAAAAACATGCAATATATCTTCTAAGTAAATAAAGGAAAGAGTATAAAGTTAAAAATACTTACCTTGATGTGGACCGTCGAGCATCAATCCCCCCCTTGGCTCAAGTAGAGTTTTACAATAGATGTTGTGGCTTGAAGACTTCAAATGCAAGAAGAGGACCTAGATATAATTAGTTAGGGACTCCAAAGAGTATGACACCTCCTTGGTTCAACTCGTTTTATTGATCTTGCCACAAGACAAGCTTCCTTCAAGACAAGATTCTAGACCATTAACTACTCCAAATATGACTTAGGGCAGAAGTGCAAGCGGAACCAGATAAAATAGAGTGTATATGATATGTTTGGAATGAAATATGACCCCTATATATACTAATCCAATACCTAAAACCAACCCTAAACTCTAAGCTATCGGTATTGGCCAAGATGATACTATTTTCTGATGTCGGCTAACATTGAATGGTATCGGTTAGGGCAATACAATAGAATGTTAGAAAACAGGGTCAGAATTGCATCGAGTTGGCTGATACAATACAAGAAGGGAAAAGGAACTAAACATACAATATCGGCCTAACCGATACTGTAGGATATAGGGAAACTGACACAACTGCATGAGGATATGATGGAAGGAGGTAAATGGCAAGACAAACTGAAGAAGCTAGACTAGTAGTAGGAATGATATGATCATGACATAGTAACATCTCTTGCAAAGCACCACAAGCTTGCCCACCCCTTTCCTCATGTACCCTTTAAGGCATGCGCTCGAAGAGACCGATGTTTGACAAGTCGCTGCAAGAGAGCATTAGTAAGTGATAAAGATGTAAAATATTATGTGTATACACTTATCACTTTGTATCGTGCATTCTCTTGGTATGGCTTATTTTTGAGGTGATATCTTTTATTTTGTGCATTCATATATGTGTTTCAACATTATTTTTCAAGATCATGTCATTTATTTATAACATGGCATCACATTTTTTAGAGGATGCATATACTAATGGGAGGAACACCCCTCATAGAGAAGGCACTTGAGCATGGGCACGAGTCTCTTGCAAGCCATGTTGGATTCCAAAAAACTTACAAAACATCACCTCTAATTTTTTTTTGCAAAACATGAAGGCAAACATTATGCAATTTGTGGCTAAGTAGACACCAAAGAAAATAAGTTCGAGAGTGTTCCTTCCCCAGGATTTCTACAACCAAATGTTGTACCAAATCAAAGTGGGCAATCGTGTCAATAGACCTTATCTCAGGTATTCCCAACTCTGAAGGTAAGGATGAAAGTTTTGTCATGGTAGATCAATTGACTAAGATTCCCATGAAGAACGAAGGAAACAAAGGTCCCAAGGTTCATAAATTGTATTTCCAACATATGTTTAAGCTACATGGTATGCCAAAGAAGATCATCTATGATCAAGGTAGGATATTTCAAAGACATTTTTGGCAAGAACTATTTCTTAATGCATGGGTTATATTTAGAATCTTGGTTGTTTGGATATGGGTACGAATACGTCTCGGGTATGTGGGTACGTCATTTTTTAAAAACCTTGATTTGGATACGTCGTGGGTACATCTGAATATATATATATATAAACAATGCATATTACTCATTTTTTAGTAAAACACTTGAAAATACATAGTGTTTGCTCATTCATTGCTTCAAAAAGTTCAAAGTAGACATGGCAAATACATTCAAATCTACATGAATAAAATTATAAATCATCTAGATCCGGATTGTCCTCATAATCATGAATGCCACTCCCACTCGCTGCAAACTGCGTTGCTACAAACAGAGCTTTTTTTTTGTTTAGAGATACAAACTCTATTTGGTGTGTGATGATAGTGAAGGCCCATTTATTTATAGTGTTTAGAAGCAGATCAGGGTTTTTTTTAATATTTAATAGTTTTTTCTTCCATCGACTACATTGTAGTTCCATCGGAAATGTCCCAAAGACATCCGGAAAGGTACTTGAAACATCTGTGATGTTTCCAGTCCCTTTTCGAACAACTCTGAGAGGTACCTAGGACGTCCCAATACCCAAGGCAAGAATCATGAGGGGGGACGATTCCTGCAACGTAGTTTAGAATGAGCACTACCTACCATCCACAAACTGATGGTAAAACAAAGGTGGTGAATAAGTGCCTCAAACGGTAAAAATGTATGCAGAAGATAAGCAAAGCAAGTGGGTCGAAAGGTCACATTTGGATAAGTATTGGTACAACACCACATATCACTCCACCATCAAAATGACACCCTTCAAGCCTCTATACAAGTACGAGCCACCATCACCATTGGATGGGGTAATTCAGAGGGGCAAGGTACCAAGAACAAAGGAAGCATTGGAGGAGATGGAGAACACTACAAACTTTGAGGGGAAACTTGGCAATAAGGTCAACAGGGTGAAGTAGCTGGCATATCAACAAAGGACAGAGTACATTTGAAATTGGGGACATAATAATTGTTTGACTACAACCATATAAACAAGCCACGTTGAAGCATGCAAGAAAGCAAAAAATTGCAGCCAAAATATTATGGTTCATACAGGGTGAGAATGAAGGTGGGAAAAGTTGTATATGCCCAGGGCATACCAAACAAGGGAAGATTGTATGATGCCTTCAATGTGTGACGTTTGAAGAAGAAGATAGGAGTGCATACTATGTCATAAACAAATTCTTATCACAAATGACGAAGGGATGTTGGTGTTGAAACCAGAGTGCATTGTCGAGCAAGAGGTCAAAAAGTTGTGGAATCGAATTATGCGAAGTTCAAGGTGAAGTGGAAGGGGCTACTAGCAGAGGATGCAACCTTGGAGACATAGGATTTTGTATTAAGCTTCCAAGCTTGCCACATTGTTAAAAAAAGTGGAAGACCTCTATAGCTTTTGAAAAGAGGGTTTTCAAGGCAAGCATTAAAAATTGTCCACATTTTTGGAAAATGTGCCTAAAAATCTAAGGGGAGCTTGAGGAGTTTTAAAAAATAAACATTCTTACTCATGTATTTGGTTAAGCAGTATTACGAGGTGTGTTGTTTAGATCGTCCTTTTATGATGTAGTGGTGGCAATCACAAGGATGGGGTTCCCAACTAAGGGAAGCCTTAACCTAGTAGCCAAGTAAACACAGACATACACATGGATTGAAACTCAAAGGTTTCTATATTAAAAGCAAACAACAAATTACAACATATTTTTATCATGTAGACAATAGGTTGTGTCTTATTACAAGCAGCCAAATGCAAACTTATCCTAGCTATTACAATGGAATATCCTCATATCTCCATCTCTCACACTCTTACTAGACTATTGGATGAATAAGATGACTCCCTTTCTCTTAACGTTCTTGATCATGAATCATAGCCATAATGCTTCCTCCTTCCTCAACATGCCTTTATATAGGCTTTCCCAAATGATGTGTGTCACTTTGAATCAATGCAATCCCATGCAAGACACCACTCGTCCTCAAGTAGCTCTAATGAAAGACAATTGTACCTTTCGGTCCATCCCCAAGAGTCTTGGAGCCAACAGTCAAAACTCGAACTTGTGCACAAGTGTACACATCTATGCACCAGCCTTTTTGAATCCCTATGCACCAGTCTTCTTGAATCCCTGCACACCAAGAAGTCTTCTATATTTAAGAGTGAGTGTTTTTCATACTCCCCGAAGCCTTCTCCCTGTTCTAAATGTCTTAGCACACCAATCGCATTCCATGCATCCATGTTCACTAGTCCAGTGCATCCATACTTTAATGTATTCCTTGCAAGCTCGAAACACGTTTTAGCATACTTTTACACATCTCCATCCTTTCTTTTTTGTGCACACCATTGCATACGCACACCAACCAACTTTGGACTCAAAATCCATGTGCACTCTCTGCAAGTGATCAACTCCCTCGCGTTTCTCCAAGCAAGTGTTGATTATTTGCTCCAATAATCCATGCACTTCTCTTTTGAACAATTCTTGTGCACCAAATAATCCTTTGCGTAGAACCTCTATGCATATTTTCCTTAGTCACAAAAACTCACCAGAACTTGCGACAACTCCAAAATCCCGCAAAATTACTTCACTCCACCCTTGTGCACGTATGCTTGTGCATAGTCCTTCAACCAAAAACTATTCATCTACGCACAACACGAGACCATGTTGGCACTTATTCAATAAAAATGACTTAGGTCTATTTGGTTGATGCAAGATTGCAATTAGCTAGGGATGTTGTTACATCAAACACCCCAAGTAATTGAAAATGTGTACTCTTGCTAACTATTGGTCAAAATCTTCAAGTGTATGGCCATAACAACCAATCTCTATGAGATCCAACCATGAAGAGTCCTCTATTGTAAGATCCTTTCACTTTCCTAAAGTTTTTCTTGTACTTGTAGACACTATTATCTAGTATTAGACACTTGGCAATATTAGTCTTAACTTAAATTCACCTTACATGACTTGTGCGTACACATATAGCTCTTACACACCCTTCTCTCATATCCACATGCTTTCCATGGATCCAACCTTTCTAAGTTGCTATTAGTCAACTACAAAAATTTCTTAGTTTGTGCCTAACCTACTTAAAATCGTACTCAAACTGTCTTCAGATCATCATATTAGTATTTATGCCTTTCAAACAATTCCATAAGACTCAAATGCCTATGGAATTTGACAGGCATCCAAATTTGATGAGCTCATCTCCATGCCAATCAATGGCCATTTTTCAAATTCAAATTATCTTCATGGTTTGACCCATATATTTCAAATGCCGATGGCATGATAAAGTAC
The DNA here is from genome assembly GCA_037957365.1 of Torreya grandis. Taxonomy (NCBI): domain Eukaryota; kingdom Viridiplantae; phylum Streptophyta; class Pinopsida; order Cupressales; family Taxaceae; genus Torreya; species Torreya grandis. Next base: position 937,287 of record JARHVA010001455.1, read on the forward strand.
CCAAAGAGTCCAAGTCTAAGCCTATTCCTTATTTAGCAAGTTTTTATCACTCACAGGATATCACTTGCACATTCATCAGGACTACCCTATTCTTTCCAATTCAACGATTTGTCACAAGGAGCAAGTCCTAGACTAAGTTTGAAGCATTCAAGCCAAGCAAAAGTTGTCATTTGCCAAGTGTCGAAAGTTAAATCACAAATTGCATTTATTAAAAGAACACAATTGCACACTTACACCTAACAAGGAGAACTAAATGCAGTTTGAATTTCCTCTTTGAAGTATTGGACATGTAAGCAATGCTCAACCATTCATTGGGGAGTGGTTGGGGTTAGCTCAACCCACCGTTATTTCCATTTTGCAAGCCTAAACCTAGTGTCAAAAATGGACCTAGGGTTTCAAAGAGGAGACAAGTTTTTGGATATTGCACACAACTAGCCCTTGATATCGAACATAGAGATGGATTACAAGCAAGGTGTTGACCATTTTGGTCCTGCAGGCCAAAATCGGTCCCCTCTTTTTTCCCCTGCTGTTCTGAGCCAATACATTTTGATTTTGCACGAGTCTTGCAAATTTCTACGGACTCTGCAGGTTTTCTACGGACTCTGCAGGTCCATTTCTATGAACTCTACAGGCAATTCCTTCGGCAGATGAAGAACCAGTTCAAAGAGTGCAAGGTTTTACAAAGCTTCTTCGGACTCTTGTCTGAAGAAATTCACAAGGAAAGAGAGCTGAAATGGTTCAAAGACACTTTTTCTTAAGGTTGGGAAAGTGGTTCAAAGACATGATCTTTCCATGAGTTAGCATCTTTGAACCATTGAACCATTGAACCAGTTCAATGCCTTGGTTCAACGCTTTGGTTCAACGGCAAAGTTCATCGCTTTGGTTCAATCAAATGGTTCGTCGGCTTGGTTCAATGCTTTGGTTCAATCAGTTGGTTCAATGCTTTGGTTCACTCAGTCGGTTCAACGACTTGGTTCAATCGGCTTGGTTCAAAGCTTGGGTCAATGGTTGGTTCAAAGCCTGGTTCAACGGTTGGTTCAAAAGAGCGGTTCAATCAAAAGTTCAAGAGAGCCTCCCGAAGGACAAGTACCCTTGTGGAGGGCAGTTGGTCGGCGATAGTACCCTTCGAAAGGGTCGTTTTCAACTTTCCCGAAGGGCACTTTTAAGGGCAGTCGAAGAAGCAAAGGAAGAAATCCTTCGGACTTTTTGTCCGAAGGATTTCGAAAGGGCCACAAACAAAAATCCCGAAAAAAAAGACTAAGGCAAGAAACGAATTTTTTCGGACTTTTTATCCGAAGGAATTCCTTCGGACAAAAAGTCCGAAGAAATTCGAGGGAAAAGGCCGCGGGAGGAAAAGCCGACAGAAAATTCCGAAGGCCAAAAGGCAAAGCAGCCGAAACAATTCTTGCGGACTTTTTGTCCACGGGAAAATTGTCTGCGGGGAAAAGTCCGCGGGAAAAAAGCCCGCGAGAAAAGCCCGAAGCGAGAAACCCGTCGAGGAGAAGGAAGACCACCCGAAGGGTATGTGCCCTTGCGGGGGGCCCTCGCCAAGAAAAAGGACTTTTCTCAAGACCCCGAAGGGCAGGCCCCCTTCGGGAAGAATCAAAACAAGAAGTCTGAAGGAAAGGGAGCGACAGAAAAGGCCGAATCAAAGAGGAAAGCCGAAGAAATTCCAATGGGTGACGGGCCTGAAGACGTCAAAGTCAAGCATGGCGAACTAGCCGTTGGAAGTTCAAACGCAGTGACGGGTGCGCGAACATCAAATTTAAGGCTCGTGAAGTAGTCGTTGTTTTTGAAAAAGCTTAAAGAGCAGCCCAAGGAACTCAGCGACCCGCCAGGAAGATAGCCCCAAGGGCCGAAGGAGCCAGAAAGAGAAAGCCAGGAAGAGACAAAGTGCAGAAACAGACAAGACGGCCCATGTGGCAAAGGGAAGGCAAGTTATTGCCAGGTGGTCATCAAACGGCGCGAACAGTAAGCAGCGCAGCCTATTTTCTCCATTTCACATTCATAAGCAAACAAACCGCGTGAAATTTTGGAAAGAGCAGTTTTGTCTGCAGAAAAGAGGCACGGCCCGTGCTTTCACATTAATGTTTGTACGCCAAAGTCAAAGCAGGAGCCGACACAACATCATCAGCAACAGTGACTCCCTCTTCCCGATGCTCTCAACACACATGGGCCAACTTGTTAAAGAGCGCCAAAGTCTTTTTCAAAGCGATGCCTTCACTTCTTCTCTTTCTATATATTGTAAAACTTCTCATTTTAGAAGGAATCTCTCAGCCTTAAGGCAAAGCTCTGCCCAAAAATATATGGGTTTGTAAGGCAAGACTTTGTCAGATTTTACCTTGAATCAAGACTTAGCATTTTTACCTCCATCTGGACTTGCACTCACGCATATGTCTATGTTTTCTTTTGTGTTAAGTCATTTTATTTTATGCTTTTCACAGAACGATTCCAGCATGTCTGGTGCATTGTGAAGTTTTTTCTTCTGCAGGTCTGCCAGAAGTGTCTACAGCAGGAATATAGGCACATGTGAATAGGCTGCCAAAGTGTGTCTCAGAACACCTTTGATGGTTCTTCCTCCATGTATCTCTACAGACCCCTGACTCACTGATACAAAAGAGTTTCCCACATCAGGTGAAGTGTATGGGAGCTTCTTCTTGGTGAAAAGTGTATGTTCAGGCTAGGTGGATCAACCTTTTTTGGTGTATCACCTTTTAGCTTAGGTTTAGGTTCTGTTTCAGCATCTCTCCCTTTTCATCCCCCCCTTTTTTCCATTTATTTGTTAGCAGTAGGGAATTCAGGGCCTAAAAGATACATCAAAGGGAGCTAGCCCTTATCTAGAGACTCTCCCCTCCAGGTTCGCCGATCCCACAGGCGAGAGGGTTGTTTCCATTGTTGCGTGTGAAACAAACTCATATGAATGTGGCAAGATACAAACACTGACATTTTTCAATACCATCCACAGACTAACGATTCTCTCCAAGCACATCCGAAGACCCTGTTCTTGATCCGAGTGACTTTTGATCTAGTTTCTTGACCATTCTACTACTTGCATCCAATCTTTGACCTGCACAGTACAGTAATGTGCTAAGTATCTTATTCCTTTAGTTCGTTTCTATTTATAGCAAGTGCAATTGTTTATAAATCTGATTTTCAGACTGGTTTCTATTTTTTTCATCGATCACAAAATACACAGCTATAATGGATATACATAGTTTTTATTTTTTAACTCAATCTATGATTGTAATCATTACATGTTTTCCTTTACTATGCAAAAATTGTAAACATCATAATTCCTTGGGTCAAATCTATGTGCAATAATAAGGCTAAAATTAATAATGAATAATTTTTAGTCTTTCTTAATCCATATTGTTGTAATATTCATCCGAATTGCTTCATGTTGCCACTAGGCGTCAAAGGGCATGCATGACCCATTTTTTTCCTCCTCCCCCTAGACCTCAAAGTTGTACCAACTACCATACCTCCCTCATTATTCACCCAAGGCTTGTATTAGATTCCGTGTTCCACGTTGTCACTACTAAAAGAGGTACAAAATGAAGGTAGTCAACATGTTCCTCCTCATCTCTCTCCCCTTCCCCCTCCACCTCCCATGAGGCCATCCACTCAAACCAAAGGGTATGATATTATTTACCAACTAAAAAATACACGTGCTAAAATTTTTATAGTTATATTACTAAAGAAATCAATTGTTTACAAGGACATCTTATATGAGGCATTGTGTGACACAACTCTCTCAAATGATACAAAAGCAGCATACTTTGCCTCCATTATGAATGCACTAATGGATACAAAAGAGTCATTTCCTTTGAAAAAAATGACTTACCTATAAAACACACAAGCTAATGTACCAAAAAAAGAGACAATTCCAAATCTTCCATTAGTGTTCAATTCAAAAAATCCAAATTGCACAAACACGGATTATTACGATAGTGATGATGATGACAATGATATGCAAGAGAATATAGATGATCATTTGTGCAAGATAAATTTCAATCCTATTGATTTGTATGAGAACTTGTCTTACTATATGTTTACACCTATCATTTTAGGAGAGTAATGGGATATTTCATATGCAAAGAGCATTGATATTTCAAATGTTCCTACTCGAGAACAATCTAAAGGGGGCAAAGGAAAGACAATAATTACATATAATCAACATAACCCGAATATAAACAATTGATGCAATGTTATTTCACACCATAATTCTCATATGCTAAGTACACAATCAAGGCAAACCTTTGTAAAATCAAGCATATCTCGGGCAGAAGAACAATTGTATATTTCACACTATAATGGTTTAGAGCAAACTTCAGTAAACAATGTGGAGTTTCTAGATACAAAACCTTCCACAACATTACAAGTACCAAGAATTCAGTAATAAACCATCATATTATAAATGTTACTTGATAAACACTTGATTCCATTATCGACTACAAACATAGAGCTATGAGAAATCTATCATATCAGGAAGGCAAATTATATTGTGATTACCATCAAATAACTGGGCATGGAACAAACAATTGTATAGTATTGCAATAGAAAATTCAAAACTACAAGAATGAAGGAATCATTAAGGTCATTGAACTACATCAAGAACAGTCATCACCAAGTGCTAACAGAATCTAGTACACAAATACAATATGCAGAAGTCACAAGCATCCACCACAAGAAATCTTGACTATTACAGCATACATTGAGGGTGCTTATCAGCGACAAATTTAGATTGATGAAGAAAAAACACCAACATATGTAATATTCCATTCTACAACAATTGAGACATGACATTGATGAATTACAACACAATCTATATTGGAAAGAATCACTTGGACATATTACTCTACCAATTGCTTGTGGGCCAAAGGTCGTTGATATATGCATATGGGTGATGCCCTCTGCCACCTAGTTGACATTTAAATTGGGACAACAATGGTTACAACTGCTGCAGGTAATAATGGATAAACCAAATCAGTACATCACCTTCTTACATGAAGGAAATTCAAGATACGACATGATAGTAATGATGACAATCAAAAAGCAAAGCCTTCAAGGATAACTACAAAGATAGAACATGAACAATCATACACCGTAGATAAAAATGTAATACTTTTACACAACCTTAGAAAAAGTGGCAAGGTAAAGGAAAAACCAAGTGACACAAACCCATTTGACAACTATGATGACTTATAAGCAATTGTCATAAATATTTCTAAAAATACAAAAAAATTGGAACATTTCAAAAATAAAAAAATCCGAACCTAATCACGACATGTTTGCTAGTTTCCATTATTTGTTTATGTTATTGGTCACATGTTTGGTAGATTACATATCCTCTTTCATACGCAAATGAATTTCATGGTATATATGAGTGCAATGTAGAACATACAAGTTTTATACATGATACATAGATACATAGATGTAGGACATTCATATACCCATGATATAGGGGGGATCTCATTCCATATGTTACATTGTTATAGGTTATATCTTTCTATGACATTTCCATTTATCATGTTGAGATACATTGATTTCTTACACGTCTTACTCTAGCTTATATTCTTTACAATGTTATATTTCATGGATATGTTACTTTGCTATGTTGTGACACTGACATAAATTTATAGTGTAGACTAGTTTGACTTGTTCTATGCTTCATTGTTGTTATTTCATTTGATAGGCTAATAATTGATTATGCTTTGTTTGGCCCTTGGCCTTCTTTCATGACTTTGATTGATTAGGTGTATCATTGTATGCCTCTTTCTTTGCATCCCTTGGCCTTGTGTGACATATGATTGTCCTTTGTGTGCGGCCCTTGGCCATGTGTGACATTTGATTGTCTTTTGCGTGCAACCCTTGGCGTTGTGTGACATTTGATTGATCATTGTGTGCAACCCTTGGCTTTGTGTGACACCGAGTGTTATTGTGTGTGCGTCATGGCCATGGCATTGTGTGTTTATGAGTGGATAAATCTAGGATTGTCTGCTGAGATTGCTGATTTCGCAATGCCATGATCCATATCACGCACTTTCCTACTTGTGTGTGATGCCAAGATTTATATCATGTACCTTTCCTAGATAGTTCATTATTCAATACTTATATCAATGATAGTTACTACTATGTGCGTAATTGTTATATCTATCTTAGCATGATACTCGTATGCCTTGCACTACATGTTTCATATATGCTTTGACAATCTACATGATGACATATTCTCCACATATTAGCATATGTTTCTAAATGATTACATCTTTTTACATTACATTTGGAAGTTAACTCTTTTGTTTTGAGATGAGTAATCCGTAGGCTATATCCCTCACCTCAAAAGGGGGGCATATCAGTGGGCTTGTCATAGAGACTCAAGTCTCCATGTACAAAAAATTCAAAATTTGGAACAAATTATATGATTCTGAAAGTTCAGATTAGTACAAATTATTAGTTTGGTTCAGATTTTGGAACAGATTACATGATTCTAAGAGTTCAAATTGGTTCAGATTATCAGTTTGGTTCAGAATATGGGATTGATATTTACATATTCAAACACATTTGGGGGCATATGCACACATTTTACAGGAACATGAATTATAGGTTTACAGATACTTACAGATTGAGACAAATTTTGGAGGCATATGTCATGCATATGCACAAGTTTTACAAGAACATAAGTTACAGGTTTACAGATGCTTACAGATTGAGACAAATTGAAGGCATATGAAATGCATATGCACACATTTTAAAAGAACGTGAGTCACAAGTTTTTAGCTTTTTTAGATTTGGAACAAAATGAGATATATGCATAGCATTTTATATCATGTTGGCACCAATTGGATCAAATTATGGGGCATAGGCATTGTTCATGCACATACACACTATTATAGTTTCTATCATGGCATTGATGGTACCTAGAAGTGAGCACTTTGGATCTATAAGTCCGTCTATATTGGTTGATTTATCAATTTGAGTATGTGGTTGAGGTTCAGCGACGTTCAATAGCCTAGGCATTACTCCACAAGCCCAATATATATCTCCCCTATTTTATCTTGAGATTCAAGATTAGGTAAATGATTAGTGCAGTTGAGGTTCAGCGACGCTCAACAGCCCAGGAACTACTCCCTTAACATGAGGATTAGGGCATTTATCTTCCCAACCCATCGCCTTGCCTTAGGACATAAATTGGGACATGATCGCCCCTAAATTCTTCAATGCTTCAACAAAAAAGCATCACCTCCAACAACATCACACAAGGCAACATCATTCACCCACTTACAAATATATTCCTTCCTTGCTCTTTAAGTTTCAGAATTTTAAATTTCAATTCAGATTTCATTTTCATATATGGACATTGATTTTTTCATGTTTATTGAAGATTTGTTTAGAGCAAGCTACACATTTGGAGCCTCCTCCCAAAGACAAAGTATTTTGTAACACTCATGTACATCTTTTTATCTTTTTACTCTAGCATTGTATTCCATTTCATTACTAGAATAAAAGGAGGTATTTGTAGACACTAAAATATAATAATAGACTCTTGGCAATGTCAGTCTTGACTTATATTCATTTTAAATGACTTGTGCGTACACATATGGCTCTTACACACCCTTCTCTCACATTTACATATTTTCCATGGATCCGACCTTCTCAAGTTGCTATCAGTCACCTACATGAATTTCCTAATTTGTTCATAATCTGCTTTATATCATACTCAAACTGTCTCTAGATCATCATATCAGTATTCCTTCCTTTCAGATGAGTTCGTCATACTCAAAAGCCTATGAAAATTCTGCAAGCATCCAAATTTGACGAACTCATCCCCACACCAAGCAATGGTCATTTTTTAAATTCAAATTATCTTCATGAGTGGATCCGTACGTTTCGCATGTCAATGGCATGAAAAAGTATCCAAGGAGTCTCATATATATACACAATAGATCTAAGCCTATTCCCTATCTAGCAAGCATATCACTCACATAAAATCACTTGCGCATTCAAAGGGATTGCCTTATCATTTCCAATTCAACCATCAATCACAAGGAGCAAGCCCTGGCCTAAGTCTAAAGCACTCGAGTCAATTTCAAGTTGCCATTTTCCAACTATTGAAAGCTAGATCACATGTTGCATTCATTAAAAGATCAAAATTGCAAACATACACCTAACATGGAGAACTACATACAGTTTGACTTCCTTCTTCGAAGTATTGGATATGTAGGCAATGCTCAGCGATTCACTAGGGAGTGGTTGGAGTCTGCTCAACCCACTGTTCTTCCCTTTTTAAAAGCCTAAACCTAATGTCAAAAGTGGACCTAGGGTGTCAAAGAGGAGATAGGTTTTTGGATATTGCACACACAAATAGCCCTTGATATATAATTAATAAACATATTACAAGAAGGTACAACAGCCTATACTGGAATAGAGAGGCACAATCTACTTAGACAAATCTGGCATGATACAGACACTAACATCTATCAATATCATCCAGAGACTAACAATTATGTCTAGTCGCATCCAGAGACCCAATTCCAAATTGAGCGACTCTTGATCCAATTTCCCAACCATTCTATCACCAAAACCCAGTCTCCAACGTGCATAGTACAATAACACACTAAGTTACTTATTCCCTTAGGTCATTTCTATTTATAGCAAGTGCAATTGTTGAAATCATAGTCTACCTTTTAGATTCAAATTTGTGTATCATTGCTATACTTCATATGATCTGAATTAGTTCCTTAGTTTTATCTTGTTAAAGTTCAAAATAAAAAATAAGGTAACACGTTACCATTTTTTGAGTGTTCTCTTGACAACCTAAGAGAGTCCAAAATGTTATATGTTTGCTCAAGTATTTGCTCTCTCCAATCAAGCAATTGAAAATATGATTTTTATTCCTTATCAATATTACATCCTTCATGAAATTCATACAAATCTGCAACATTGAATATTGGGGATATACAACTCAATTTCATATGCATTCTTCAAAAATTTCTTCAATACTTTGCATGGCCCTATCTTTTTCCACTTTAGCTTGTTATATGTTCCGCATAGGAACCTCTCCTTGCACATATGTGCTAACACTAACTCACAAACTTCAAACCCCTTTCTTTTGTGCATTGTTTATACTGCTTCTACTTATGTGCTCTTTTCCCCTGTCTCCTTGATTTATATTACCTCTACAACTCCCCTTGGGATACTCATGTTGACGTAGTGGATTGCACCCTGGGCAGGAGGCCGAGCTCCTGCCTTCCACATGCAACAATGGAAACTCCCCTCTCGCCTGTGGGACCGGCGAAGCTAGGGGGAAGAGTCTCTAGATAAGGGCTAGCTCCCTTTGATGTATCTTCTAGGCCTTGGATTCCCTACTGCTAACAAATAAATGAAAAAAGGGGGGGGGATGAAAAGGGAGAAGGAAAACTTAAAAAGGTGATACACCAAAAAAGATGACCCACTCAACCCGAACATACACTTTTCACCAAGAAGAAGCTGTCATACACTTCATCTGATGTGGGAAACTCTTCTGTATCAGTGAGTCAGGGGTCCGTAGAGATACAGGGAGGAAGAACTATCAAAGGTGTTCTGAGACACACTTTGGCAGCCTATTCACATGTGCCTATATTCCTGCTGTAGACAAAGAAGAGACTTCACAATGCACTAGATATGCTGGAATCGTTCTGTGAAAAGCATAAAAGAAAATGACTTAACACAAAAGGAAAACATAGACATATGCATGAGTGCAAGTCCAGATGGAGGTAAAAATGCTAAGTCTTGATTCAAGATAAAATCCGACAGAGTCCTGCCTTACAAGCCCGAGAGATTTTTGGGCAGAGCTTTGCCTTAAGGCTGAGAGATTGGATGTTTTCTCCAAATGAGAATTTTACAATATATAGAAAGAGAAGAAGTAAAGGCGCCGCTTTGAAAAAGACTTTGGCACTCTTTGACAAGTTGGCCCATGTGCGTTGAGAGCATCGGGAAGAGGAAGTCACTGTTGCTGATGTCAGTCTTCTAGGAGAGACCTACTGGAACCATGCTGTGTAATCACCGGTCTTCACTTTGGCGTTCAAACATTAATCTGAAAGCACGGGCCACGCCTCTTTTCTGCAAACAAGACTGCGCTTTCCAGATATTCATGCGGTTTGTCCCCTTATAGATGCAAAATGGAGAAAACAAGCTACGCCGCTTACTTTTTGCGTCGTTTGATGACCCCTTGGCAATAACTCGCCTTCCCTTTGCCAACTGGGCCGTCTTGTCTTTTCCTTGCCTTGTCTCTTCTTGGTTTTCTCTTTCTGGCTCCTTCGGCCCTCAGGGCTATCTTCTTGGCGGGTCGCTGAGTTCCTTGGGCTCCTTTTCCTTCGGACTTCTTGTTTTGAACCTTCCCGAAGGGGACCTGCCCTTCGAGGTCTTGAGAAAAGTCCCTTTTTCTCAGCGAGAGCCCCACGCAGGGCACATACCCTTCGGGTTGTCTTCTTTCTCCTCGGCAGGTTTCTCCTTCGGGCTTTTTCCCATGGACTTTTTCCCCGTCGACAAAAAGTCCGCAAGGATTGTTTCCGCTACTTTGTCTTTGGCCTTTCCAAATTCCTTCGGACAAAAAGTCTGAAGGATTTCTTCCTTTGCTTCTTCGACTGCCTTTGGAAAGTGCCCTTAGGGAAAAATGGAAACGACCCTTCTAAAGGGTACTGTCGCCGACCAAGTGCCATCTGCAAGGGTACTTGTCCTTTGGGAGGCTCTCTTGAACTTTTGATTGAACCGCTCCTTTGAACCAACCGTTGAACCGAACGTTGAACCAACACTTTGAACCAAGCTTTGAACCAAGCCGACTAAACCAAGTCGTTGAACCGACTGAGTGAACCAAGTGATTGAACCGTCTGATTGAAACAAAGCATTGAACCAACTGAATTGAACCAAGCCTTGAACCAAGTCGATGAACCATTTGATTGAACCTCGCCGTTGATCTTTGCCGATGAACTTTGCCGTTGAACCAAGGCATTGAACCGAAGCATTGAACCGGTTCAATGGTTCAACGGTTCAAAGATGCTAACTCATGGAAAGATCATGTCGTTGAACCACTTTCCCAACCTTAAGGAAAAGTGTCTTGAACCATTTTAGCTCTCTTTCCTTATGAATTTCTTCGGACAAGAGTCTGAAGAAGCTTTGTAAAACCTTGCACTCTTTGAACTGGTTCTTCATCTGCCGAAAGACTCGCCTGCAGAGTCCGTAGAAACACCTGCAGAGCCCGTAGAAACACTTGCAGAGTCCGTAGAAATGTCTGCAGAGTCCGTAGAAAACCTGCAGAGTCCATAGAAAAGTCTTGTGGAGTCCGTAGAAGACCTACAGAGTCCGTAGAAATAGACTTGCAGAGTCCGTAGAAACTGGACTTGTGCAAAGAATCAAAAAATGTACTAGTTCAAAACAGCAGGGGAAAAAGGGGGGACCGATTTTGCCCTGCAGGACCAAAATGGTCAACAACTCCCATACACAATATAGAAATGTGGTCCTTCCTCTGCTTCTATTCATTGAATTGTCATAAACAAACTCTATCTGATCAAATCCTATTGTTTTGGTTTGTTTCCAACCAAGCATCTTAGCAAATTTCCAAGGCTTCTTTTTACAGCCTCTGTTTGCCTATCCATTTGTGGATAGTAAGCAGAACTAAAACCCAACTTTTTCTACAAGGTCCTCCAAAAATGACCTACAAATTGTGTCTCTATTTGATACTATGCTATGAGGTAACCCATGTAGCCTCACCATCTCTCTAAAGAACATATTAGCAGTATTCATGGCATCACATGTCTTATTACATGCAATGAAGTGTACCATTTTTAAAAATCTATCTACAATCACAAAGATAGAATCATTCATCTTCTACATTCTTGGCAACCCAAGCACAAAATCCATACTAATACCATCCCATGGTCTCTCTAAAATAGGCAATGGTCGGTATAACCCTGCATTTTAACTCCTTCCTTTTGCCAACTAGCAAACTTTACACTCCTATACATATGTGCACACACCCACACTCACCTTAGGCTAAAATTAATTCTAAGCGAACTGCGCATATGTTTAGTCATTACCAAAATGCTCTGCTAAGCTTGCATTGTGCTTTTCCTTGATCATTTTTTTGCTGATAGACCCTCAGGTATACATAATTGTTTTCCCTTGAACAACAATCCCCCTTGCATAAAATAATATAACCATGGTGTTCGGTCCATACTCAATGGTTCATTGGATGCATTCTATGCATTGTTAAAATTTTCATTTTCAATAGATAATTCCTTCATGGAATCAAATGCAATGATTTACACCCTCATCTCATTCAGCATGAGACATCCTCTGCTCAATGCATCAACCACCTTGTTTGACTTCCCACTTAGATGCTTCAACACAAATGAATAACTCTAAAAAAATTCAACCCACTTCATACATCTCTTATTCAACTTACTTTGGCTGTTTATAAACTGCAAGGCTTGATGATTTGTGAACATAATAAAATCCTTGAGAAACAAGAAGTGTCTCCACTTCTTCAATGCTTACACTATAGTGAAAAATTATCAGTCATGCATTAAATACTTCCTCTTCACATCATTTAGTTTCTTTTTGAAATAGGCTATGGCCCTGTCTTCTAGACTTATAACAGCTCGAATCACTATTCCACTACCATCACAATCAACTTAGAACACCTTGTTGAAATTGGGTAATGCTAAAATGGGTTGTTTTGTCACCTTCTTCAAAAACTCGAAGCTTTGTTGAGATGCATTTGTCCACTTAAACTCTTTCTTGTCACCTCTCATTGTCTTTGTTAATGTTGCACAAGTTCCACTAAAATTTTTGAACTTTCTTAAAAACCTAGCCAAACCATGGAAGTGTCTTGCCTCGAACATGTTCTTTGGTGTTGGCCACTCTAAAATTGCTCTAGCCTTCTCTAGGTCCATTCTCAATCCATTCTTTGAGATTAAAAATCCCAAATAAACCAACTCCTCCTTCATAAAGTTGCACTTCTTCAGGTTGATCAGTAACTTTTCCTCCTTTAGTCTTTGCAAGACTTGCCTCAAATGCATTAAATGTTCCTCTATTCTTGCTGAAAATCATAATATCATCAAGGTAAACAATCAAAAACCTACCAAGAGAAGGTTTCAGCCCTTCATTCATGAGTCTCATGAATGTACTTGGGGCATTTGTCAAACCAAATGGCATAACCAACCACTCACAAACCCTTTTTTGTCTTGAATGCAATCTTTCATTCATCACCTTCCCTATTTATGATCTGGTGATATCTGTTATAGCTCAAATTTTCACCCTTGAGACGGTGATTCAAGCCCTCTCAGCTTGAGCTATGCAATGGGATTAGTCTTAAGCTGTGAGTGACGTTTAGGTAGACTAAACCTCTAGATTATAAGGCTAGCTCCCCTTGATGTATCAATTAAGCTCTCAATTCTACACTACTAGCTTGCAGAGGAAAAGGGAGAAGGATAACATAGAAGCAAACCTAACTAAGGAGGTGATACACCAAATCAACACCCTCTACTTGACTATCATGCACTAAGAACATGGATTAGACCTAAATATCATCACACTACTCAACAAGGATCTTCACGCATGAATGTTTCAACATGGAGGTTATAGACAATGCATTGAATGAGAGGATTGGTCAAGAGGTCTAAGCAAGGCACTAATGACTGCAATCCACTTTCAAACCATGCATAACTACATCAAACTCACCATGTGACCTACAAGAAGACAATCCATTTGCAAATAGGTAGGAGAGGACAAATGAGAGAGAGTACAATCACTACTACCAACATTCATCAACAACCACACAAGTACACTAGTTTCAAGCATGTGAAGAGGTAAGAATCAGCTTCATTCATTATTCAAAGGCATAGTACAAGTGTTTAGTTGAGCAGGGCTTCGCCATCCTTAGCCAAAGGATCCTTACAAAGCCAAACAAGGCTGCATTTATTGAGAATGAGAGAAGGAGATAGAGAAGAGGCATAGAAGAGAGTCATTGACAAGTGTCAAGCATGAGTTACAATCAAGGAGGTTGAATAACAATTTTATAAGGTCTTCAATGACATGTGTTTCCTTCTTGATGATGCTTCATCTTGGGAATGACGTAGGAGTTTCTCTCTTTGCTTGACACCTCTTGTTTCTTCTTCAACTGCCCTCCTCTTGACTTGGAAAGTGACAAAGTGGCACTCTTGATCATCAACTCACCTTGAATTGCCCTTTGTTCTTGTTATTGACACCTTGCATCAATTTAAGAACTTTCATACACTAACATTGCAGTAGTGATCATCTCTTCTTAGGTGTCTTGAAACCCATTAGTCTCACTACGCCTCTTTTTGTTCAAAAGCCTCAAATCTTGATTTTATCTTCATGAATTCAATCTCTCTCCATGAAAGGCCTCTCTCTACCTTAACAAACCTGTATCAATCATCTTGAATGCCTCAAACACTCTTTAAGACTTAATTTCACAGCTAAATCCCATACTTGCCTTCAATTCCTTGTAGCTCTCAAAACATACAAAGCTCTTTGTGTAGAACATTCTACAGATGCTCTTGGAAAACTAAGCATGCATTTGAGTACCCAATATGCTCTTACAGCGCTGTGCAAAATTTCATGACCAGACATTCAATGCAAGTACACTTACTCCACTTGTTTCTCTATCCAATTAGCCCTCAATTGGGCCTCTAGGCCTAAAAACTGAGATTTGACTCCATACATCTCCCACACATGTTAAACTTCAGAGAAATTTTGATTCACTTTAGGAACCTCCTGACCATGCTCCATGCCAAATTTGGGGTTCAAAAACCTTGTATGGATGGGTGAACCAAGGAATGGCCAAAACCCTAGCTTAGGTGCTTGTTCAGGCTTGGGAGGTAATTGGAGTGGTTTCTCAAGAAGTTTGCAGGTTCCAATGCTTGATAAGAGTTTCTTAGGGCCTATACCATCACAGGGCAACTCAATATACTGAAAAGAAGCTCTCAAAGAGTACTCCATAGGTTTGCATATAGGCTTCTTAGACAACAAAGTAGTGCATTTCTCCCTTTTGGCCCAAACTGTTGACTTGACTGGCTTATATATCACCTTAAGAGACCTCTGATGGTAGCCCTCTGTACCAGGAAGCTTACCACCACCCTGCACACTCACAATTAGGCCTGCAACCATTACTTCTAAGCCAATTCCATACATTGTACTTTGCTCAGGAGAGTTAGGAAGGTTACTCAACTCATTTCTAAGGGTCACCCAACCCATTTTGAGTGACTAAATGCATTATCTCTCTCATCGGTCTCTTAGAAGGGTTTTAGGTGTCCTAGATACTTAAAGATTGTTCATATATCTCAGGCCCTTGATGAACATCCAAATGCCATGGATCAATAGTGCATAAGGGTGGTCTCTTATGCCTAATAGCTTGAGTCACCATGAAACTCCTCGTGCAAGATGTGAGCATCTCAAATTGTTCTTCTCGAGCTGACAGACTGTGTGAGGTTGAGAGTGAATTTTAGATTGAAGATGCACCAAACTGTTTGATTTGATTCTTAAACCTTGACTTGGGGTTTGTGATACATATGATGAGATATTCCAATGATCATATCAATGAACTGACCCACCAATCCACTAGAAACTGCCTTAAGCTCAAAACCAGGGTTTATAGTCAATCATACTAAAATGACCCTAGTAGGCTTCTTTTTGTGTTTTCTTCTTTCTCAGTGGTTCAATTCTCATGGGAACACCTTAAAACATACCATTTACTTTCCTGAGACTCCTCAAACCTCAAGATACCCTTGAAATATGCAATATTTCTTCAGGTTTCATGCACAGGCTTGTTAGGTCTAATTAGACCTCTTGTCCTCTTTTAATGCCACCAGTCACCTTGGGGGCTCTTTTGTCACTGTAGGTGAGTGTTCTCAATGATTTTTGATCTTTCTCATACTTCCCATGGCTTCTCTCCGGGACTCCCAGCTTCATTTTGTTTCACCATATGCCTCTTTACACATACTTCCTAGAAACAGGCTGTAGATGATGGGCTGGGTCTCTTGGATTTGAAACTGAGGTCTCTTGGTGATCTTGTCAATTATAAACCTGTTATCCATATCCCTTAAACTTTGGAAACTTTCTTAACATTCATTCAAACCCATACAACTAGTGCTCTTTCACTTAGGCTTGTGACAGGCCTGACTATAGGGTTTGTTGGAATGAGCCCTTTTAGGATTCCATCAACTGATGGTGAGAGCAAGTGGAGAGATAGAGCATTATTTTAGAGACTCTCCCTGCATTTTTTCTAGATTTAGGTCTCATAAAACAACTTTGATCTTTCATTGTCCTCTTTTGAAACTCACAGAGTCACCTTAGAGCATACAGTCCATTGAGAAAATGGAGTGAATGGGGTATAGGCATTTAGGTCCCAAATGCATCAGGACTTTGGAGAAGGAAAAGAAACATTGAAACATGCATACCAACAATGTACCTGCACTCCCATATTTCATCTAGCTCTTGAACCTCATCTCTAATGCATACTTTCATTGCATTTCATATGAAAAAGAGACCTACACATCTGCAGACCTGTAGGTATACTTTTTGTCATTTTAAGCCCTTTAAACATGGATCTTGGACCATATTAGTACTTAGGACAACCCTCCATTGTCCCATAACCTGCTTCATGAGGTTGTGACCTTTATACAACACTTAGCAATGCAAGTTTTTTGTGACCCTCTCTAATGGTAGCCAAAATTTGGCTAACAATACCCACTCTTCAAATCTATCTTGGTGAAGGATCTCGCTCCACTCAAATGGTCCATCAAGTCATCCATCCTAGGCAAAGAATATATATACTTGATTGTTGTCTTGTTAATGGCTCTCGAATCCATGCACATTTGCCAGTCTCTACCATTCTTAGGTGCTAATACTGCTGGAACTGCACATGGGATCAAGCTTTCCCTTATCAAGCCTTTCTCCAACAACTCTTTCACTTGCCTATTCACCTCTTCTTTCTCCATAGGTGTTAGTCTATAAGTTGCATTGTTTGGCGAACTCAACCTAGGCACCAAGTCCATATGATCGCTGATGCTCTTTACCGCTGGTAATCCTTCCTGTTGACCCTTTAAAATGATCTCTTCATTTCCCTACAGCAAATCCTTCATTTCTCTAAGCAGTTAACTTTCCCTTTCAACTTGTGCAAGTTTTTCAACCAAAGCAAAACATGTATTCTCCTCCACGACATTCATGAATGCTTTTCCTGAAATCATTGACAATCTATTGTTGTTGCTTGCTTCCTCATCTTTGTCCTTCAACAAACTCAATGTAAAACGTCCTACCATCCTTTTCTAGGCAATATGCATTTTCCCTTCCATCATGTACAACCTTTCTATCAAACTATCATGGTCTCCCCAAAAGCACAACATACATCCATACGTATAATGTCACACCAAACCTTGTCTCTATATGTGCCTATCTGAAATTTCACTAGGCACTGTTCATTAAACAATATTTGATGCCCTTTTTGTAGCCATAACACTCTATAGGGTTTATAGTGCACTACTTTCTTCAACCCCAACTTTTCTACCATCTCCCCTGAAAAAAAATTATCAATGGTACCTCCCAATATGCAAAATGTCTGGAAGAGATTCTTCCTCTAAGCTAGCTCACTAACCTTCTTTGTTGGCTTCGGTAACACTCTCTTCCTCGTAAGAGTCTCTCCATGCTCTAGTTCTTCATAATTTTTCAAAGATCCAACTGACTCTTCATCTCCCTGTGCAACATGTGTCTTAACTTCATTCCTTCGGTTGTTTTCACTCTACACCTAAAGGCACTCATATGTCCTATGAACAAGTTTTCTACATCTAATATAGATTCCAGGGAATCCTATTCCCTTTCCTCAACCAAATATTTTGTGCCCTCTAGACAAATAAGATCAACCTCCATGCACATAACTATGCACTCCACGCATATAACCTTGCTCTTGCATGTATGTGGTTATGTATGTTCATGCACAACACTAATTTCTCCTTCATGGCATTGTTGCCTTCTTCTAGTACCATATCATCCTCTCCCATGCACAAAATTCCCTCTTCCTCACATATGCTTGCCCCACCATTTGGAATCTCACCATGCTCAACTCGTCCTGAATACCAACTTCAACCCATTGATATACCTTGCTACTTTCTCTTGGTCCATTTCACTATGACCAAATATGATGGTGATCCTATAAAATTTCTCAATATGGTCCTTGACACTGAGATCCAGCTAGTAATCACTAGGCATAGAATTACCCTTCATTTGGCAACCATCCTATGTCATTTAGCAATCTTATCCTTTCCTCTTCTTCTTCGTTCCATCTAAATTCCTTCCACCAAAGGGTTGTGTGACCCTTCAACTTGGTCTAAGCAACCTTCACTCTCTTTGGGTCACTTATGTCATCAAACTCAAAATATTCCTCAATGTCTATGAGCCAATCTATAAGATCTTCAAGGTTTAGGGTTCTTGAAAAACATTTCAAATCCACCTTCAATCCTCTACCACTCCTTGAGATAGCTCTAAGGAGTCCACCTTCCCGTGCATCCATTTGTAGTTCATACTCTTGATTGTTTCCCTCATCTCCAACTCTTGGATATTCCTCTTCACTATCACTTGCATCATCCCTTGGGACGAAACCCCTTCTTTTGTCTTCTACTACAACATACTACCGAGTTTGCACAATCCTTAACATGCCAAAGACTTCTTCCAATATTCCAGCCATATTTACTGTTAAAGCTCCACCTCTACCAACAACTCTTCTATAAGGCATTTGAACTCTCTAGTAGGTAGCTTCTCCACACTTTCACAAGGATTCAAACCTTGCCCTATAGTATCAATTGGTGGCAATCACAAGGACAGAGTTCCCAACCAAAGCAAGCCTTAACCTAGCAACCAAGTAAACACACATACACAAGGATTGAAACTCAAAGGTTTCTATATTAAATGCAAACAACATATTACAATAGGTTTTTATTGTGCGAACAACAGGTTGTGCACTATTACAAGCTACCAAATGCAGACCTCTCCTAGCTATTACAATTGAATCTACTAAGATCTTTGTCTCTCACTCTCTTACTGGACTGTTGGATGGGGATGATGAACACCTTACTCGTAATCTTCTTGATCATGAATCATAGTCATAATGCTTCCTCATTCCTCAACAAGCCTTTTAATAGGCTTTCCCAAATGGTACGTGTCACTTTGAATCCATGAAAGATGCCATGTGTCCTCAAATAGCTCTGATGAAAATACATTTGTACCTATCGGTCCACACCCAAGAGTCTTGGAGTCAATGATCAAATTCGGACTTACATCCACGCACACCAAGAGGTCTTCCATCGTTAAGAGTAAGTATACTCCATGCTCCTTGAAGCCTTCTACCTAGTCTAAATGTCTTCATGCACCAATCACCTTCTGCACATCCATGCACACTCATCCTGCTCATCCATGCCTTAATGTATTCCTTGCTTGCAAGGGATACCCTTCAACATACTTTTGTGCATCTCCATCCTTCACACACATCTTCATGCACTCTCCACAAGTGATTGCCTAACTCGCATGTCTATGCACAAGTTTTTATTACTTGCTTTGATAATGCACACACTTCTCTTTTGAGCAATTCATGTGCACTAAATAATCCTCCGTGCATATTTGCCTTAGTCACAAAAACTTGTTGGAACTTGCCACAACCAACTCCAACATCCTACACAACCGCTTCACTCCACTCTTGTGCACATATGCTTACACACAATCCTTCAACCAAATAGCTACGCATCCGCACAAAATGTGTGACCATGTTGGGATTTATTCGATAAATATGAATTAGGTCTTTTTGGTTGTTGCAATTTTACATTTAGCCAAGGATGCTCCTGCATCATGTAGTGGTCTTGGGATCCATCCCTCGTGCATCCTTTTCAATGTATTAAAACCTATAGTATAAAATTTTGCACCTGCCAAGTTCCTGAGAGGTCAACCCTCCTAGTACTACTCTAGGTTGGGCACGCTTAACTTTAGAGTTTTTACTAGCTTTGAGGACAAAGCTCCTAAAGGGGGAGGGCATGTTGTGTACCTAGGCACAACATATGTTATAGGATGTTGTCCCTTTTAGTTTTAGCATTATTATCAGATTATTTTATCTTTTGGATGCTTAGAGTTAGTGAAGGGTCAGGTCATGAGTTAAGTAGGGTTCTTGTGGGTTTGATAAAGAGAGTGGAAAAACCCTAAAAATATCATCTTAACATTTCAACTTCTAATGCAAACAAAGAGTTCCCATTTTCCCCTTTGATCACTTATTCTACTCTATATTTTCAGTTTTGTTTTTCATTATTATTTGGAATGCAACATAAGGTATTATTTACCTTTCACCTTCAAACCCTTTAAACTAAGTCAAATACACTTTCTCCTCCAAATCTTCATTAAGAAATATGCTCTTCACGTCCATTTGGTAGAGATTCCAAGTTTTCATTGAGAAATATGCTCTTCACGTCCATTTGGTAGAGATTCCAAGTTTTCATTAGGTTTTATTCCATTTGCTTTATTTTACTCGGTGATAAATTCTAAGTTAAAAGGTTCTTAAGTGTCCTCCAAACATTTGAAGTTCAACAATGGACTGAAGAAGATGGAAAAGGATGTGAAGTATTTGGACCAGGAATTGACACTATTAAAGCATAAGGTCTCTTCAAATACCGGCTTTGGCTTTGGCTTTGGCTTTGACTTTGGCTTTGGCGAAAAGACTCCAATTCATGTGATAGATGAGGCCCTCCCGCTGAATAGTAGAGACATGGTTGTGAGAGAAATTATTCAAGTTTGTAAAAGACATTTTACTTGCTGCCTATGCTTTGATCCTTCGGCCTACTACATTTTTATTGCTGCAATGCCAATGGTTAGCACCTAATGATGGCTATCAATTTTTGAAGCAGGTCAGTGAAACTCAATGTTGATTTTCTAATCTAAACTTCGCCCTAGATTTTTTTGTAGAATTAGTTTTGTTAAATTCTTCTGAGCACCCAAAAATATCCATTATTTCATGTATAAATTTGACACTACCCAAAAAAATTAACCTTGTCACTATTCATAGAATGAACTGATAATTTTGATACTTGTGTTTGTGGGGTTATTCAGAATCTTTCTGTTATGGTATTAAAAATATAATTTTGCTACCCTCCATTATTGAATTCTTCCGGGTTCTACCATTGGATATAGAGATGTTGAAATGTGTGTTAATGATGCAACTAGTTGTAGATATCTTATGAGTTACAAAATTCATGTACTAGAATCTTTTCCAAAGAAGCAAATCTATATTTATAAATAGCCAAAAAATGCAACTGGATTTCATTGTTTCTGTTGACCATTTTTGGTCCTGCAGGCCAAAAATCGGTCTCCCTTCCTTGTTGTCTTGACAGGCAGTCTTTGATGTATTCACCTTACTGCAATTGTGCCCTCCCCTTTTGTAATAGACCTGTTTCTATAAAGAGCCAAGTGACTCGAGTCTTGTAGATGTTTCCAGTTGATCTAGAGGCTTATTTTGCTTTGGGCAGTTGGTTTGCACAAGCCTTTCGGCAAATGAACAAGCCAATTTCAAAGGATACAAGTCTTTCAGTACGCTCCGAAGGACAAGTGCCCTTGCGGAGGGTAGGCAGGTGACAAATTGGACCGTTCAAGCAGGGTCCGAAGGGCAACTTTGGAACCAAAGTGCCCTTGCGGAGGGCAGAGAGCACCTTTGAGAAAGAGCAAGGCATAGGGCCGAAAGTGAAGTTTTCCTTCGGAAAAGAGAACAAGGCAAAAGATAAAGGATTCCTTCGAACTTTTTGTCCGTGTTGACCATTTTGGTCCTACAGGCCAAAATCGGTCTCCTTCACCTGTTGATTCTAAGCCAGTTCAAATTTGGTTTGCACAAGTCTTTCGGCAGAAGATGAACCAGTTCAAAGAATGCAAGGGCTTTTACAAAGTTTCTTCGGACATTTTGTCCGAAAAAATTCACAAGGAAAGAGAGCGAAAATGATTCAAGACACTTTTTCTTAAGGTTGGAAAAAGTGGTTCAACATTGAGGTTCAACGACATGATCTTTCCAAGAGCTTTGAAATTTGAACTTTGAACCATTGAACCGTTCAATCGGTCGTTTCAATCGGTTGGTTCAATCAGTCAGTTCAAGTGATCGGTTCAATCGGTTGGTTCAATCAGTCAGTTCAAGTGATCGGTTCAATCGGTTAGTTCAAGTGATTAGTTCAATCGGTTGGTTCAGTGGATTGGTTCAATCGGGTGGTTCAAGCGGTTGGTTCAGGCGGTTTGGTTCAAACGGTCAATCGAACGAGCGCAATTCCTGGCAGAATACAGTGTTGAACCATTGACCTGTTGAACCATTGAACTCCAAAAAAGGGTTCAGGTTCAATGGTTCAATCGAAAAGTTCAAAGGAGTCTTCCAAAGCCCGAAGGACAAGTGCCCTTGCGGAGGGCAGTCAAGCACAAACTGGACCTTTCCAGCAGGTTACGGAGGGTGGTTCCGGACCCGAAAATGCCCTTGCGGAGGGCAGTCAAGCACAAACTGGACCTTTCCAGCAGGTTACGGACGGTGGTTCCGGACCCAAGAATGCCCTTGCGGAGGGCAAGGAACCCTTGCGGAGGAATCAAAAGGGTGAGTTTTCCTTCGGAAATGCTAAGGCAAAAGATAGGCGAATTTACAAAGGTTGAATTTCTTCGGGCAAAATGCCCGAAGGAATTCCTTCAGACATTTTGTCCGAAGAAATTCACAAGACAAAGAACAAAAAGGATTATCTTTCGAAAAACTTCCACGGCAAAAAATTCACAAAGGCAAATCCTTCGGACAAAAAGTCCAAAGGAATTTTGCCCAAAGATAAAACCCGCCGAAAGAAGCAAGCATCAGAATGAAGGAAAGATTTCCTTCGGACATTTTTTCCGAAGGATTTGAAGACCACGGCCGCCCGAAGTACCCCGAAGGGCAGGTGCCCTTGCAGGGGGCTCTCGGCAACAGTGGAGGGACCTTTCCAAAACCCGAAGGGGATGTCTCTCAGAGAAACGGTCCACTTGCAAGTTTTCGATGGGCTTTTTTCCTTGACCAAGTGCTCCACACAAGTCTCGAAGGATTGTTCAAATGCAGAAAGTTCTAAAGGCCAAATTCTTATGGAGAAAGTGCCCTAAACAATTTCCCCGAAGGGTATGTTTCTTGGGGAAGTGTCCTCTACATCTCCTTCAAAGGATCTTTCAACAACGAGGTGGACCAAATGAAAGGCCTGAAAGGTCAATTCTATTGGAAGGTGTCCCAAACAAAATCCCACATATAGGGTCTGAAGGAAATGATCCGAAGAAATTGATGACAGTTGCACAAACGTCAACTTCTGCCTCAGCAAATAGCCGTTGATTTTTTTTAAATGCTTGAGCGCGAACCCGAAGAAATTCAAAGTGCTTAAGTTCAAAAGGAAGAGCCCGCTAAGAAGGGAGCCCAAAGAGCCAAGAGATGACAAAAAGACAAAACCAGGAAAAGACAAAGCTGGGAAAAGACAAAAGTTAAGAATGAACTCAGTGACCTGTTGATGAAAGAGCCCAAGGAGCCAGCAAAGGACAATAAGATAGCCCCGAGAGCTCAAATTCTAGAAAAAGACAGAGCCAGGAAGAGACAAAATTATGAATATGGACAAAACA
Organism: Torreya grandis; assembly: GCA_037957365.1. Lineage (NCBI taxonomy): Eukaryota > Viridiplantae > Streptophyta > Pinopsida > Cupressales > Taxaceae > Torreya > Torreya grandis. The sequence goes on from JARHVA010001455.1 coordinate 960,954, forward strand.
GCCTAGGTGGCAAAAGGGAGGCGAGTTATTCTTGCAATTGAAACAGTGTCCGCCAAGTGGTCATCAAGGAGAACAAACAGTGAACGGCGTGCCCTGTTTTTCTCCACTTTGCATTGATGAGCAGACAAACCGCGTGAATGTCTTGAAAGAGCGGTCTTGTTTGTAGACAAACGGTGCGACCTATGTTTTCACATATGGCGTTTAATATATTTTAAACGCCTAAGGTCAAAGTTGGAGCCAACACAGCATTCTCTTTCAAGTGGCTTCCTCTTCCCAATGCTCTCAACGCACATGGGCCATGGGTCTTTTCCAAAAAGGGGCGCCTTTGCTTCATTTTCCTCTATATATATTGTAACTTCTCATTTGAGAAAGATATCTCTTGGCTTGTAAGGCGGAGCTCTGCCGGTTTTTACCTTGAATCAAGACATAGCATTTTTACCTCCATTTAAGCTTACACTTTTGCATATGTCTATGGCTTTGTTTTGTGTTAAGTCATTTTTCTTTTATGCTTTCACAGAACGATTCCAGCATGTCTAATGTATTGTGAAGTTTCTTCTTTTGCAGGTCTGCCAAAAGTGTCTACAGCAGAGTATAGTCGTATGTGAACAGGCTGCCATAGTGTGTCTTAGAATACCTCTGGTAGTTCTTCCTCCCTATATCTCCAGAGGACCCCTAGCTCATTGATGTAGAAGAGTTTCTCATATCAAATGAAGTATATGCCAGCTTGTTCTTGGTGGAAAGCGTAGGCTCAAGCTAAGTAGATCAACCATTTTGGTGTATCACTGCTTTAGATTAGGTTCTGTTTTCAGTAATCCTTCTCTCTTTTCAACCCCCCCACATTATATATATATATATATATATATTAGCAACATTACTGAAATAACTCAGATGCATCAAAGGGAGCTAGCCCTTATCTAGAGACTCTCCCCTCAGTTTTGCCAGACCCACAGGCAAGAGAGGAGTTTCCATTGTGCTGTGTGGAAGAGAGAAGCCCAGCGTTCTCTCAAGGGTGCAATCCACAGCGTCAACAATCCGAAGAAAATCCAAGGAAAGGGACAAAGGATTTCTTCGGACTTTGTCCAAAGGAAATCCATGTAGAACCAAAGGGTGAATTCCTTCGGACAAAGTGCCCGAAGGAATTCCTTTGGACATTTTGTCCGAAGAAATTCACAAAGGAAGAAACCAAGGCAAATTCCTTTGGACAAATACTCGAAGGAATTCCTTCGGACTTTTGTCCAAAGGAATTTATCAAAAGAAAGGGACGAGACTTTGAAGGAAAGAATTCCTTCGGACATTTTGTCCAAAGGAATTGGGAAGACGAAGGAGCCCGAAGGGCAAGTGCCCTTGCAGGGGACTCTCGACTGCCGAAAAAAGACCTCTTTTTCGAAAGGTCACCTTCCCTTCGGGAAAATTCAATTTGCAAAAGGCCGAAGGAATTACCAAAGGGGTGACAGGCCAGAGCACGTCAACCTTAACATAATGAACTAGCCGTTGGAGTTCAAACATCCGGTGACGGGTGTGCAAACGTCAAAATTCAAGGCAGCAAAATAGCCGTTAGTTTTCGAATAGGGACAGGCCCACAGACGTCAATTTTGATGGGATGCGTCGGCCGTTGAAGAGAGACCAAAGAGACAATTCCTTCGGGCAAGTGCCCGAAAGAACTCGATAGCACGGACCCAAAGGAATTCAAAGGCACAAGGCCGCAAGGAAACTCAGCGACCCACTGAGAAAAGAGCTCGAAGAGCCAGGAGGAGACGAAAGATAGCCCCGAGGGCCGAGTTGCCAGGAAAAGACAAAAGCCAAGCGTAGAAACGAATAGAATAGTCAAGGTGGCACACAGAAAGCGTTAGTAGAGAGGTTATTGCTGCGGATGAAACAGTCTCCACCAAGTGGTCATCAAAGAGTGCTAGCATTCAATAACGCAGCCCGTTTTTCTTCGTCTAAGCTTTGATAAGCAGACAGTTGCATAAGTTTCATAAAGAGGGGCGGCCTTGTCATCCAAACAACCAAGCGACCCATGCTTTTGCAGTGACATTTAATATGATTTAAGCACCAAAGTCAAGACTTTCGACAGCTACAACATGGTTCCTTCAGCGAACTTCCTCCTTCCTAGGTGTTTAATGCAGTATGGGCCGCCTATTCTTGGAAAGCGCCAAAACTCTTTCTCTTAATGATATATATTGTAACCTCTCAGCAGAGAAATGATATCTCTCACTTGTGTAAGGCGAAGCCCTGCCAAATTTTACTTTTGAATCAATAAAATGCATTTTACCTCTATCTGACTGGTTATACTTCTGAGTGTGTATCAACTCTGTGTTCAGTCATTTTTAGCTTGATGCTTTCATAGATTGACACCAACATATCTATTGTAGCCAAAGCCATTTTTGCAGGTTAACAGGAAGTGCTTCATCTGGAGCGTAGAGACAGGAGAGTGATTATCTAACAGTGTGCTTCTACAGCGCCTGTGGTAAGTTCATTTTCCTTGTGTCTTCATTAAGCCCCCTATTAAAGCGCCCTACAACCTGGGTTTTTTGTCAGATAAAGTGTTTGTTCGCCCCTTTCGTCTGAAGTGTTGATATAGCTGAGTAGATCAAAAAATCATTTGGTGCATCACTGTTTGGATAGGTTTTGTTTTGGTTATATCCTTCCCCCTTCCCCCCCCGCCATTATTAGCAATAGTAGTGAAAGACCTCAAAGATGCATCAAAGGGAGCTAGCCCTTATCTAGAGATTCTTTCCTCAATTTTGCCACACCCACAGTAAGAGGTAAGTCTCCATTGTGCCGCGTGGAAGAGAGAAGCCGAGCCTTCTTTCAAGGGTGCAATCCACAGCGTCAACAGTTTCATCAATCAAGGCTTAATAAAAGAACTCTATAAGTTTTAGAAAATTGAGAGCCCAAATAGATATATTATTTAGGAACTTTGGGAATGAATATAAATTAGCAAAACCTTTCATTAAAGCGAGATGTTATATACCTGTCCCTTATAAGTCACCATAAATAATATGCACCAGCAAGATTGTTCAAAGAGCTCATGGAAACATATACAACCCCTCCAATTATCAACAATATGTTCTTGTTGTCTTCAACAATTTATCTTTCTATGGGGTGTACCATACCTTCCCTAAGTAAAATTTTCTATCAATATCTCTAGTACATGACAAAGGGTTTTGAGCTCTCCACATAGGATCTAAATTAAAAGAAAAAGGAGAAAATGGAGAACAAAAGAAGAGACATGATTTGGTTTATTCAAATAAGGAAAAACTAAATATGTTTATGTGGATCCATTGATATCATAAACTAACTGTATTCTTTGTTTTAATCTGTTTTGCATGGGTCAACATGTGGACACTAAAAAAACACACTTGAACAAATTCATAGGTTGGGTCTGATCCATCATTATTTATTTTGTCGACAAAGAAATGAAGGATTAAATTTGTGGCACGCTGCTCAGTGGCAGTATAATATAACAAGAAATATAATTGAAATTTTTTTAAGGAATAAAAATGTCTTGATTTACATGAAAATGATCATGGATTATCTTGAACTTCAGAAAAGAATTAAGGAAAAAACCAAACAGCGACTTGAATACTACCTGTTCATAAAAAGTTATTTTGGAGCTCACAAGTGTCTCAACAAATTGTATCTTCCTTTACTCACATAAAACATTTACAAAGCATACATGCAGCACTCCTATCCCTGAGAAATAATGAAAACTATACATGTAAACTTCAGATTGCAGCAATCAATGACTAAAACAACAAAGTCACTGGCATGCAAAAGGTCCCTAAGCCATTTTGGAGAGTTGAAACTTTTTCCTGCTGTACCTATGTGCTGTTTTATAGTTTTTCCAGTTATAAGTGATTATTTTGTTGTTAAATATGATCAGAAGATCCATGAACTGCAGGATTATCACAGTTATGATGTCTTTTAGAGACATTGGGGCATTTGTAAACCACTTCAACATTTTTCATTTCTGGAGATCTTATTAATTCATGGCATTCTCACTTCAATACAACAAAACTGTGTACTGACTACTTTGCGCTAAGCCAAAACCAACCATACATTATAAACTAGGCAGCAGATAAAAAGAGAGAGATCCCAAAGCAACAAAAAAGTCAGGAAACAAATTACGGGGATACAACAACAATTGGCATTTGAGTAAGGAAAACTACATTATGCAAAAGCACCCATTTTTTGGAGAACTAAAAAGAAAACTACTTGATCGTGCTCACCTTGCTATGATGAACATCATCAAAAACGTGAGCTTGACCGCCATAGAATATAGTCAACTGGTGAATAGCAGATGCTGCACTTTGATAACTGAATTTTTCAAAACAAAGAACCAGTTAGTGTCATGGCTTGAGCTCAGCAAATTAAAATACTTGACAACCAACAGAAATCCAGCTTTTGTGAGGGAACACAACAATTTTTTGCCATTATGCCATACGCTCACTTAACTATTTAAGTTACCATGTGTGCTTACGTGGATGGAATACTGGATTCTGGGACACCATTGTCGAACAAAAACTTCGATCTTCCAGCTGATAAACTTTGACCACTAGTGTTTCTGGCAATTGTTGCACTTGGAGAATTATTATTTACAAGATTTGCAATACTGAAACCCTTAAGTTCCGTTCCAGAACCTTCATCAGCTGGAGGTCGAGAAAGGAGAGTAGGCATTATCAAAGTGTTCTCCCTTAACACATTTGCTGAGGCCCTTTCATGGCAGACTCCAAGACGAGTGAGTTGGGAAGGATTGTATACAGCCGGACCTGTATTCAAAGACACGGGGCACTCCCACTTCTTTAAAACCATGAGATCCAGCTTAATGCCCATTGATGACTGGACTAAAGTCTGACATGCAGGAGTCGGCCTTGGTGGCTGCATGCCAAAATGGACATCGTCATCAAACTGCCTTCCCCTCTTGTAATCTTTGGCATCAAATCGTGACATCTACAAGAGATATACAAATTTGCAGTGCTCGCACAAGTCATAAAAATCTGAAAAATGGATCAAAGCAGACTTGCAGAAATAATATTCATTGCTAACTAATCTGGGAGACGGAAATTTTAAACAATACTATTTGTTTGTGACCCTTGTAATAACAACTTGGTTGTGAATAAACCAAGGGAAGATACAAGGAAGTACCCAAAAATAATGAAATGAATTTTATATCTTTTTGCTATCAGGTAACCTTAAATACAGAAGGAATATGAATCATATGACTCATCCTGATGATGGATCACCCAGTGTTATCCAAAACATTAATGCAACAATTTAAAAAAAGAAAAAAAGAATCCGTGGTGTTTTTCCAAAAGCTCTTTTCTATTAAATTATGGACTGTTGAAGCCTTAAAAAGAGTTATACAGTTTAACGTAACTGCGTAAGTCGCAAGAGAATTAAGTTGTTGTTATAAAGAACACATCCAATACACAGCTTCTTTACTCCCTGTTCGAGTATGTAAATTATTTCTATAATGTAAGAGCTATTTCAAAAATAATCGAGTGTAAATAAATAAATCTAAAGAGACCGGAGCCTGCTTCTGCATATTACAATATTTTTACAATTCAAATATGTTCGTAAAGGCTAGGATCTAGTGGCAATTTGATGATGACCCAGGTTCAAGCCCTGCTGGTCATGTGGATGTCACCCAAGCAAGGCCTCTAAGCTTAAAGGTGTGCATTCCCATGTGACAGTTCAACTTTAATAAAAAGATAGAGGGTACCTTAATTCCACTGGAGCTTTCGAGATTATCATCCTGCAAGCAATCCACAAGGCTTGAAGTTGAAGGATCTCTTTTCCTTCCTAATGATCTATTCATCCTGCAATGCGCCTCTAAGCCTTCCCATTTGCCACATGACAACCTCTCTGCCAAATGAAATGTGTAATGAGATTGAAGATATAAACTTCAAAACGTAAAAGAATAAAAATAAAACTAAAATACAGGTGAACCAACCTGGAACTGAAGAGCAAGTAGGAACAGAAAAAGCTAGCGGCCTAGTGGACATGTAAATTTCTTCTTCCAAACCGGAGCTTCTTGAAGGCGCTTGTTGTATCGGTTTATAATTGCCCTGGTTGCACGTCTTCATTCCTAAAAAATCATGAAATACCGGCTTCCCCTCTTCCCCCTTCATTATCATTATCAAAGTGCATTTACAACATTGTTTCTCTTGATGTCCAAAAACTATATTCCATTTTCGTGATTCAAGATTTCATGACCGATGAAATAAAACAAAACAGAAACATTCAAACTTGAACACAGCGTGGGTCGAAACTATTCTTCACAGCAGCAGTAGCTCTAGCACTAGAGCATTCGTCCATTTTTAACCCTTTAAATGCCCACATAAGAATTTCGACCGCCTGGAAATAAATTACACAACTGTTCTGCCGGCTATACCAAAAAAACGCATTCCGCATCGACGGCGAAAATTCCCAACATGCAATTGTAAAGTATAAAGAAAAAACAATTAAACGAGTTATCAGCTAGATCGATCGCCACTCACTCTCTCACCATTCTTTTTCTCCGGCACTCAGATTTGCAGTTAAAAAGTAAATATTTAGCCGGCCGGCGTGCATTCGACGGCAGCACCATTGTCGGGAATATTTGCCGACGGGTAGCGGTGGCAAATTTTGTGGTGTAATGATTTGTAGGGTTGCGCGTGGGGTGGGAAAGAAAAAGAAAGATGATTGATTACACATCATCCACTTTTAAGATCAATCATTTAGAGTTGAAATGAAATGTGGTGCATTAAATTCTGCAGTCATATTCGTCTACACTTTAATGGCTGTCTAACTAATGTATGAAAGAATGAATGTTCTTCTGTCGCCCTCTTTATTTCACATTAATTCCAATTGTTTTCTTTCACTTACGTACTCCGCAAATGCCGGGTAAAACGAGTTTTAAAACGTTCGCCCTTATTATGCCACGTGTCTTGCAATGGCATCCATGGTAAACTAAGAATCAAAATCCAAAGAAGTGAAGTAATTATGAGAAAAGGAGAGCGTATGTGAGTTTAGTTCCCCGCGTACCGCTAATCTGTTTTTAAAGGTTCACTTTCTTATTGTGGAGCTTGATCAAGAATTCCCCATTTCTATTAATGTTCTCACCCTCAAATATAGTAAGCATAGAAATTCCTTGTAGGCTACGCACGTATTTAGCTCGAATGTCATAATATGCAAAGCATTTCATGAGATAATGTCATTATGTCTCAACCATTCCTGAAGTGCACATAGGACATATTCTCTCTTCCCACTTTTCTTTTGGGATCTTCCACCTCCCTGTCTCACATCGAAGTTGATGTGACCTCATTCTCAAATGTTCTATGAGCATCTTTGTTCTCCATTTACTTTTTGCCCCTATGTAGGTTTTTTGGTCATGCTCATAATTGGGGTTGAACTTGGCCATGTAGTACTATTTTTTTCCTCCTTATTTGCTTTGTCCACATGTTTATTTTAAATTTCTCCCTGACATATATTTTATCTCTTGATTGGTCTCCAGGCACTCGTGAATATTAATGTGTCACTTATCCATCTAGATCTTATTTTGTTTCATCCACGTCCTCTTTTGTTTGTTCAACTCTTCTTTTATTACTACCTTTGGCCACCTATCCTTATGTACCCTAGGAGACGCATCATCGTTGCAGCTTCTATTGGAAAACTACATGTTTCTGCTAGAATTATCTCGTATGGAACTGACACTTTAAACTTAAAGATACTTGTGATTAGATGTTTCAACATTCTTTCAAATTACCTCCACTTTAACCTTGACATACCGTCGACCCAAACCTCACACCCATATAGTACCACTAGAACTATTAGTGACCCGAACAAGACCCTTTTTAAGGTCCACAATGACCATTTTGTTTATGATCTATAAGGTATGGGACCACCACCTTCTACTCTCAATATATAAGGGAGTAAATACAAGTTTTATATAAATTATTTTTATATAATTTGAACTTGTAATTTTTTTTTCGAGAGCACAAATTATTATTAAGCTAATTCAAATATTATAATGTGAAAGGTGTTAATGCTTAATATAAAATTTCACATTTGATATTCATTTAATCATCATAATATAACTTCAATTAGAAAAAAATCAATGTCCATTTAATTATTTTATATATATATATATGAAGAAATTAATCAAAATATTGTAATATTTTAAACACAGAATAGAGTTTGGAGCTTTTTTTCTTTGATTTTTTTTTTTTTGAAACTAACAAAGTGGTGCAACAATATTGAGGCCATCTATCATTAATCAATATATAAATAATGGAGAAGGTAATGGAGTCATCAATAAATGTGGTATATGACAAATTTAAGATAGGTGTCTCGAGATTGATATGTCTCAGTTTCTCAGATAAACTTATTTAAGATATTTGTATTGTTTATACTCTATTTATATAAATGAATGAATGAAAATTCCAGAGTAGTAAAAACAATTTCAAGATGCATTAAAGAGGTGTATTTGAATTGGGAGTTATTCCCACTTCAGCTATACTCCATTTAAATGAATGAATGAATGAATGAGAATTATATACTAGTAGAAGCAATATCAAGATGCATTTAAGAGGCATATCTAATTTGAGATTTTTTTCCACTTCAAGCTACTTTGGTCGGTGTTGTAGTATGGATAAATAGATTTACACTAAATTATAACATAAATACCCACTTACTTTTAAGTATGATAAATTACATTCAAAAAATAGTAAGCAAACATAATTAATTAATTCCAAATCCAAAATCAAGGCAAACACAAAGGGTTTAGCCTTATATGTTTTTATTTCATGATCAGGGCATGAGTGGAATTTCGTATTCATCAATGACAAAAAAACTAACCAAAACATTGGTGACAATCAAAGAGGTTTGCCTAGACCATTCTCTTCCACTCTAAACAGTCCAAACCATCTTGCCATTCTGGACAAAAGTGTAGACAAACTTGAAACAATTTACTGACTATGTTCCCTTGGTCCTAACCTCCAAAAACTTGTTCATTTTTTTAATCTTTTGCTTCAATCACTTGCAAAACAAAATTAATCTTCTTTCCCTAGTTAGTCAGCAGTATCTGAAAACTCAAGGGAAACACCATTTATTTTGTTGCATGCATTAAACTAAAGAATAGTCACACTAACCTGATGTATGTGTTGACCATTTTTTGGTCCAACATGCCAAAAATCGGTCCCCTTCTTCCCCTGCTATTCTAGGCCAATTCATTTTTGATTTCGCACAAGTCCAGGATTTTCTACAGACTCCACAAGAATTTCTACAGACTCTGCAGGTCCATTTCTACGAACTCTGCAAGTGAAGTTTCTACGGATTCTGTAAAGAAGATTTTTCTACGAACTCTATAAGCGAGTCTTTCGGCACATGAAGAACCAGTTCAAAGAGTGCAAGGTTTTGCAAAGTTTCTTCGGACTCTTGTCTAAAAATTCACAAGGAAGGTTAGCATCTTTGAACCGTTGAACCATTGAACCGGTTCAATGCCTTGGTTCGATGCCTTGGTTCAATGCCTCAGTCCATTGGCAAAGTTCAAAGCCTTGGTTCAATCGGCGAAGTTCATCATTTTGGTTTAATCAAATGGTTCATCGGCTTGGTTCAACACGTTGGTTCAACGTTTTGGTTCAATGTTTCAGTTTAATCGGATGGTTCAATCACTCGGTTCAATCAGTCGATTCATCGGCTTGGTTCAATGCGTTGGTTCAACGCCTTGGTTCAATTGGCAAAGTTCAATGCAAAGTTCATCGGCAAAGTTCAAAGGCTCGGTTCAACGTTCAGTTCAATGCCTTGGTTCAAAGGAGCGGTTCAATGCGAAAAGTCAAGAGAGCCTCTCAAAGGACAAGTGCCCTTATGGAGGGCACTTGGTCAGCAAAAGCACCCTTCAGAAGGGTCGATTTCAATAAACCTGAAGGGCACTTCGAAGGCAGTCGAAGGAATTCAAAACACGTAGAAAGGCTAAGGTAAAGAAAGATAATTTCTTCGGACTTTTGTCCGAAGGAATTCCTTCGAACAAAAAGTCTAAAGAAATTTGGGAAGTCGCGAGCTCAAAAGGACCCAGGGAAAACTCCAAAAAAGGTGACGAGACAATTCTCGCAGACTTTTCGTCTGTGAGAAAATTGTTCGCGATAAAAAACTCGCGAGGAAGAAATCTGAAGGAAAAGAGTCCACATAAAAGGTCGAAATGGGAAGCCGACAGAAGGTCCAAGGGGTGACGGGCCCAAGGACATCAAAATCAAGCACAACAGACTAGCCATTATTTTTCAAACAACGACAGGCCCACGAGCATCATTTTTTCATCAGGAGAATAGCCATTTGTTTTTTAAATGCTTGAGTGCCAACCAGAAAAAGGTCGAAGGACCCAACAACTCGCCAAAGGGTAGCCCTTGAGGGCTAAAGGAGCTAGAGCACAGAAAGCGCCAAGTGGCAATCGCGAGAGGCTTTGACATGTTTTCTCTAAAAGAAGTGGAACACATCACGTATCCCCTACAAGGCTCGATGGAAGCTGACAAGTGTCAACACCCGCCGTCTCTCCTTTTTATCCTACGAACACTATGGTGGGCCCTGACGAACTGCTAAAGAGAGTGGAGGCTGCCATGCATCCTTTTCTGCAGAATTCTCCAAAGGTGTTTGAAGCTTCTATAAATTCAGCGGACACTGCCATGTGTCCTACCTGTTTCAGTAGTAGAACACGCCATGTGTCACTTATTAGAATCAATAGAAAATAGCCAAGGCAAGTGGGAAAGACACGAATAAATTTTCAAGAAGAACGATGAACTCGAGGACGTAAAATTTGTGGAAGTGAAGTAGTTGTTGATCTTTGCAAACTTAAGTGCGAACCCAAAGGAATTCAAAGGCTTAAAGGCAGAAGAAGGGCCAAGTGCAGAAATGGACAAAGCAGTCTAAGTGGTGAAAGAAGGCGTTGACTCCAGCATTCCTCCAGCAGGGGCTACAGTGTCTGCGAATTAATCATCAAAAGGTGCAAACGGCTAACGACGCAACCTGATTTCTTCATTTTGAATTAATGAGCAGACAAGCCGTGTAATTGCCTTGAAGGAGCGGTCTTGTTTGCAGACAAACGACACGGCCCATAATTTCTCATATGATGTTTAAGTGGCTTGCTCTTCCCAATGATTGAAAGGCACATGGGTCATTTGTGAAAAGGGCACTAAAAGGCCCCCTTTCTTCCTCTATATATTATAGACTTGTCATTTGGAAAAGGATCTTTCACATTTTTAAGGTGAAGCCCTGGCAAATTTTCACCTGGAATCAATAAAATGCATTTTTACCTCTATTCTGGTTAGATATCTCTATGTGTGTCTAAGTGTTAGTCTTGTGTTTAGTCATTGCTTCCTAATGCTTTCACAGGGTTGACACCAATGCATCTGGTATCTATAAGGCATCATTCCTGCAGGTGCCAAGAAGAGCTGTACCTAGAGCGTAGAGACAGAAGGAAGTCATTACATAGTGTGCTTTTCCTACCGCACCTATGGTGAGTCCCTGCTTCTGTATGTTCCATTAAAGCCTCCTTGTTAAGCTCCCTGCAGTCTGGTCCTTTTACCAATTAAAGTGTATGTATGTGTCTTATGGTTCAGAGTGTGAGTGTGAATAGGTCGAGTCATTTTGGTGCATCACCCTCCTAGAGTAGGTTTTGTTTTCCTATAATCCTTCTCCCTTTTCACCCCTCAATAGATATATATGTATTAGCACTTATTAGAACAACTCAGATGCATCAAAGGGAGCTAGCCCTTATCTAGGACTCTCCCCTCTAGCTTCGCCAGCCCCACAGGTGAGAGGGGAGTTTCCATTTTGACGTGTGGAAGGCAGGAGCTAGGCATCCTACCCCAAGTGCAATCCACTACGTCAATCGTTTTTGGCATGCCCAGTGGGACTCATTTTTTACACTCGGTAAAGTTTTAGGATTGATGCTAGTCCTGTTACAACAAATCAACTATTTTCAGCATCTGGCGACTCCACTGTTAAGAGCTTCAGTCTCTAACCAAAGACCAATCTGACTTCCTATGCCTAAAGTCACCACATGGTTTGCTTCTAAGGGTGTCCCTTTCAAATTTATTGAATTGCCTTTGAACTCAGTAAAGTGACTGAGGTTTGAGAGGACCCATCCTTATTCAACAAACCACTTTTCCAAACCTGCTATAAGGAACACCTACGCAAGAAGGCCGCAGTTACATCCTGTCATAGCTATGGCATTACCCTTTGTGACTTTTCGCGGTCAGAGTCCTTTGAATCTCCAGCATTATGACCCAATTCCAAGAGCAATCCTCAAAAATCTTTGTCTCTCAAGGGCAAAGCTCTGGACTGGTATGGGACTCTAGCCATAAATTCAATTGGTTCTTGGAATGAATTGGGTACTCACTTGACAGACCGTTTTGGGGAAAAGAGCAACCACCTCTCCTTTGCCGAGTAGCTGACTACCATGAAAAGAGCCCCACATGAATACATGCAGGATTTCAACACTCGATTTCAAAAGACATGGGATAAAATCCCCATTTTGGTAAAACCGACTCCTAGCTATGCTTTCATGTATTACTTAAGAGCATTGAACAGCGATATCACTGTTATGATATAATCCATGGGAGGACATGTGCTACCTACTGCCTATGACATAGCTATAGCAGCTGAAAATTGCCTAGTGCAAGCTGGGAAAATAGCTCCTGTACCCCATATGCCACTTTTCCCTAAAATGCTACCTCTAATACAGACAGCTACTCCCACATTAGCTCTTTCACCTAGCATAGAAAAGCCAACTGCTACTCCATCCAATGAGCTTCATGAAGTCAAGAGTCTATTGCAAAATATGTCAAATGAACTTGTGGCTATTAAAAGGCAGCAAGCTCAAAGCAACCGACCAAACCAAGGATACAAGTAGTAATGGTCAAGCTCCTAGACCCCCTTTTCAAAATTACAATCAAGGACAGGGTCAGCTTACTCAAACCAGACCTTTTCAAGGCTACAATCTAGGTGCCTCTTCATCATCCAAGGTTATGGTGCCCGTTCAAAACAATCTGGTGCAAGAACAACCAAGTTGTTCAACCATGGGATATGGTCAAGAGCAGGCTGTTTATACAAACAAAATGATGGGTTATTACCCAAATGTACAAGACAATTAGGCAACTACCTAATTCCAAGGTTTTAAGGCTCTAATGCAACCCAACATGAGCAACAGTCAGACCTAGCCTGATTCTACCCTCATGAATCACCTTGAAGGTGAATTATTTTCAGTCAATTACATGGGAGCTACGGATAATTAGGCTGACTGTGTCGTAGCCAACACAAGATTCAAAAGGAAAGCAATGGAAGAAGCTCAGGCTGTTGCCCAAATGTCAGAAATCCCCTCTTCATCACTTGTAAATCGAAAAGTCCCAAGCTTCAAACTATCGATTGTACCTTCAGCTCCTCAGCCTGCACCTTAGGCTGTAAATATTTCCAAAGAAATTTTGAAGGAAGGCAATCCTCGAGTCAATGTGGTTGACCAGATGAAAAAGCTGCACATGAACATCTCCTTGTGAGATTCACTATCAATACCAGGGCAAAAGGACATGTTACAAAAGGAATTGCATGAGCTAAATGAACAAGCTGTCCCAACAAAGGTTGATAATGTCTTGATGATGAATAGACAACCTTCCACCTTAGGTCAAGTCAGGAAAGAAGAAAAAATTCCTCTTTTTTATGTGTCCTTGGTCATAGGAGATTTATTGGTGCATAATTGCATCATTGACAGTGGGGCAAGCACCTCAGTGATGCCCAAATGCATAGCCGATAAGCTAGGCTTGAAATACGAAGAAATGACCAAGGGAGTCTTGCAGCTGGATGGAACACTAGCAAAGATGATTGGGGTGGTGAGAGGTTTGAGCTTGACACTACACACTTGCCCAACCTTCTCAGTTCCTCATGATGTGGTAGTGGCGGATGTCCCTCCTTACTTTGCCATCTGCTTATCTAGAGATTTTACGTCTAAGATAGGCGGTTACTTAGCAGCAAATTGGTCTTATCTGGTTTTTAAAACCAAGTACAAGACAAAAGTTAAGATTAAATCTAAGCCACTCCACAGAGATCATCTGGAACCATATTCACTCAAGGTAGTAAACATCAGTTATGCTATCATTGATCAAGAAGAGTTCCAAGTAGACCAATCTCCATCCTCTCCCTTGAAGGAGTTGAAGATCTACTCTTAGATGAATGGGGAAGTGACAACTTTGAGCATGATCCTTACAAATTCATAAAAGAGGTGAGCCTTGGAATTTATTGCATACATGAAGAGGGTACTTTTGTACTAAATCTGATGAAAGCCAGCCATGAAAACTCAAGTCTATGGCAGCTATTCTTTGATAGTTCAAGAAGTAAGTTGGGCGCTGGTGGTGGAGCGACATTTATTTCTCCTTCAAAGGAGAGGTACTTTTTAGCTTTTCAGTTCCAATTTTCTTGCATGTGCAATGTTGCAGAATATGAATCCCTCATCCATGGTTTGGAGTGGGTGAGGAAAAGAGGAATCAAAGAGTTGCAAGTATTTGGTGACAGTGAGCTAATTGTCAATCAGGTAAGAGGCCAGAATTTGACAAAGAATTCTTTATTGAAGTCCTACAAACATAGGGTATGGGACTTAGTGGAAAATTTCTTTGCTTTCAATATTTCCTCCATTCCTAGAGAGTAGAACAAGTAAGCAAATAGGCGGCAGTAGTTGGTGCTCAGTTCGATATCCCTTAGGGGATAGGCTGAGACCATAACTCACGTCACTTAAAGGTAGTGATCCGGCCCTCTGCATCTGACAATGTCACCAATTGGCAGGTCTTCAACAGTGACCAACAAATAGCGCTTTTCTTGCAAGAAGAAGTGGAACTCACTGCTAAAAACTAGGTAAAGCTACAGCAACAATATGGCAGCCAAATTGTTCAGCTGAAGAACAATAAGCTCTCCAAAGGTTTGGTCACTCTAGAAAGTATCTTCAATGGAGATGACCAATTAAGAAGCAACAAGGCATGCATTACAACAAAGGAGGAGCACCATGAGAAGGTGGAAATATTCAAGGGTAAGCTGCTTGCACTTGGGAAAGTGTGCACAGACCGTGAAAGGTAGGCCTTCATCTTGTTGTGCCAAGAATTTGCTGATATCTTCACTTGGGAGTATAGTGATTTGAAGGGTTTTGACCCAAGTTTGGCCCATCATAACATTGAGCTAGAAGAAGGCGCTAGGCCAATCAAGTAAAAATAGAGGCCTATCAACCCAATGATTGAACCTCTCATGCGAAAGGAGCTCACCAAGTTGATTGAGTCTAGGATAATATTTCCAATCAAACACTCTTCTTGGCTGGCCAATCTTGTTCCTATCCAGAAAAAGAATGGGGAGATCAGATTGTGCGTCGATTTCAGAGACCTCAATAGAGTCTCTTTGAAAGACCATTATCCTCTCCCAAGCATGGAGCAAATCCTTCAAATGGTGGCAGGCAGCGGACATTTCTCCCTCCTGGATGGGTATTTAGGATACAACCAAATTTTAGTTCAAGACTGTGACCAGCACAAGACAACCTTCACAACCAAGTGGGGAACGTTTACTTACAGGAAAATGCCTTTCAAACTGTCTAATGCTGGTGCCACCTTTCAACAAGCTATGGACATGGCCTTTCAAGGCCTAATAAATAATACTATGTTGGTATATCTTGATGATGTGACAGTTTTCTCCAAGGAAGCGAGCCAACACATGAAACACCTCAGGTAAATCTTTGAGAGGTGTAAAGAGTTTGGTATCTCTCTCAATCTGAGGAAATGCATGTTCATTGTCCATGAGGGGAAGCTCCTTGGTCACATTGTTTCTTTAGAAGGCTTGACTATTAATCTAGAGAGTGTTCGCTCCATCTTGGAGTTGTCCTTGCCTAAGCACAAGAAAGACCTGTAAAGCTTTTTCGGCAAGATAAATTTCATCTAGAGATTTATCCCAAATTTTGCGGAAGTGGTCAAGCCATTGACCTATATGCTGAGGAAGGGTGAGGAGTTCACATGGACAACACAAAGAAAAGACAGTTTTGAAGAAATCAAGCAGGCCATAGCCCAGGCTCCTTTGATCAGCCCTGACTTCACCAAAGATTTCAACCTCTACACCTTTGGCAATGAAGAGGTAATCTCTGCCATGTTTACCCAAGCAAGTGATGATAACCTTGAGCAACCAATTGCATTTTTTAGCCAAGGCCTAGAGGGTTTTGAGGTCAGATACACATATGTGGAAAAGCAAGTCTTGGCGGTCATACAAAGTCTGAAGAAATTTAGGCATATGTTGTCTAATAGTAGAATCCACCTCATGGTCCCACATCTTGGCATCAAGGATTTCTTGATCAACTGAGACCTGAATGAAAAGAGAGCAGGGTGGATCACTAAGGTGATGGAATATGATGTGGATATCAAGATCACCAAACTAGTAAGAGGAAGAGGCCTATGTGAACACCTTGTTGCAGACTTTAAGCAGCAGAAAGAGGATAGTTTGCTAATTCATGATGCAGCTATAGTAGAGGAACCAGCTATCATGAAGGATTGGACATCAAACGTGAGGCATTTCCTTCTCATTGGTGAGTTCCTGTAGGGCCTTGATAGGACTAAGAGGAGATATTTCAGACTCCAGTGTCTCCCTTATGTCCTAATTGATGGAGTGATGTTTATAAAGGATCTCTCAGGAGTCCTTTTAAGATGTTTAGATGCAAATCAAGCTGATAGGGTGCTGTCTGAGTTCCATGATGGGCCAGTCGACGGTCATTTTGCTCCTAGGGCTACAAAGGCAAAGATAATGAGAGCTGGTTACTTCTGGTCTACTCTTTTCAGGGACACCCATGCCTAGGTACGAAAGTGCCAAAAATGTACACATTTTGATGGGAAGCAACGTTTGGCTACCATGCCTTTATAGCCTATTCAGGTAGAGTAACCATTCATGCAATGGGGCCTGGACTTCATAGGGATGATTAATCCTCCCTCTAGTGCTAGACACAAGTGGGTCCTGACCGCCATGAATTATTTCACAAGATGGGTAGAGGCTATTGCTCTGAAGGAGGCCAATGAAAGTGCGGTCTTGGATTTTTATGAGGACCTGGTGGTAAGGTTCGGGTTTCCAGCAACCATAATCTCAGATAACGTGTTAGCTTTTCTGCGAACTAAAATAAGTGAATAGGCACTGAGATATGGTATATATCTCAGCACTTCATCCAATTACTACCCATAGGGGAATGGGCTAGCTGAATCTACAAATAAGAACCTGATCAAGATCATCAAGCGAACTATGGAGGAGAATCAATGGAATTGGCATGCCAAGATAAAAATAGCCCTATGGGCAGATAGGGTTACCTCGAAGAGGGGAATTGGTAACTTGCCATACATGCTCGTCTATAGAAGGGAAGCTAGGCTCCCCATTTCACTTGAGTTGCCAGCCTTGGACCTCACTCGCCAGCTATAATTAGAAGAAGGAAATAGCATGGAGGTTAGGCTATGTGAGCTGATGGAGCTCCAAGAGACAAGGGACCAGGCTATGGCTTCTATGACTAGCCACCAACAACAAATGAAGAGACACTTCAACAAGAAATCTTCATCAAAAGGTTTTTCTGAAGGAGACATTGTCTTGAAATGGGATGAGGACTGAGCTAAGCCTAGAAAGCATGCGAAGTTTGATGCCCTATGGAGTGGCCCATACGTAATCACTCAGTGCAAGCAGCATAATGCATTCTAACTCCCCAGGTTGGATGGTGAAGAATTGTATATCCCAGTTAATGGGATACATCTTAAGCATTACCACTGACCCCCTTTTCCATCATGTATATATTTCCATTGCTTTTCTCTTGCTTTCCCTAAGTGCCTTTTGCACATGTTAATAGTTTTCTTAGCTTTGTGTGTGTTTTTGTTTCCTTTTGAGGTAAATCTTCGTGATTGGTTCTAGAATTTATCAGAGCTATTACTGATCTTTAAGTTACAATATGACTCTGCACCCAATGGACTTTGAGGCAATTGGCTTCTAAGCATAACAAGCATGCTTCCCCTAGGAGTCGCCAATTTGTTGACCATTTTTTGGTCCAACAGGCCAAAAATCAGTCCCCTTCTTCCCCTGCTGTTTTAGGCCAATTCATTTTTGATTTCGCATAAGTCCAAGATTTTCTACAGACTCCACAAGAATTTCTACGGACTCTACAGGTCCATTTCTATAGACTCTGGAGGTCCATTTCTATGGACTCTACAGGTGAAGTTTCTACAGATTCTGCAAAGAAGATTTTTTTACAAACTCTACAGGCGAGTCTTTCAGCACATGAAGACCCAGTTCAAAGAGTGCAAGGTTTTGCAAAGTTTCTTCGGACTCTTGTCTAAAAAATTCACAAGGAAGGTTAGCATCTTTGAATTGTTGAACCATTAAACTAGTTTAATGCCTTGGTTCAACGCCTCGGTCCATCAACAAAGTTCAAAGCCTTGGTTCAATCGGTGAAGTTCATCATTTTGGTTTAATTAAACAGTTCATCGGCTTGGTTCAACGTGTTGGTTCAATGTTTTGGTTCAATGTTTTGGTTTAATCAGATGGTTCAATGACTCAGTTCACTCAGTCAATTCATTGGCTTGGTTCAATGCGTTGGTTCAACGCCTTGGTTCAATCGGCAAAGTTCAACGCAAAGTTCATCGGCAAAGTTCAAAGGCTCGGTTCAACGTTCGGTTCAATGCCTTCATTCAAAGGAGCGATTTAATGTGAAAATTCAAGAGAGCCTCCCAAAAGACAAGTGCCCTTATGGAGGGCACTTGGTCGGCAAAACCACCCTTCAAAAGGGTCAATTTCAATAAACTCGAGGGGCACTTTGAAGGCAACTGAAGGAGTTCAAAACGCGCAAAAAGGCTAAGGTATAGAAAGATAATTTCTTTGGACTTTTGTCCAAAGGAATTCCTTCGGACAAAAAGTCTGAAGAAATTCAGGAAGCTGCAAGCTCAAAAGGCCCTTGGGAAATCTCTGAAAAAGGTGACAAGATAATTCTCATGGACTTTTCGTCTGCGAAAAAATTATTCATGGAAAAAAACTGCAGGGAAGAAATTTGAAGGAAAAGAGTCCACAAAAAAGGCCAAAACGGGAAGCTGACATAAGGTCCAAGGGGTGACGGGCCTGAGGATGTCAAAATCAAGCACGACAGACTAGCCATTGTTTTTCAAACAATGACGGGCCTGCGAATGTCATTTTTTAGTAGGAGAATAGCTGTTTGATTTTTTAAATGCTTGAGCGCTAACTAGAAAAGGGCCGAAAGAGCCAACAACCTATTAAAGGGTAGCCCCTAAGGGCCAAAGGAGCCAGAGCGCGGAAAGCACCAAGTGGCAACCGTGGGAGGATTTGACATGTTTTCTCTAAAAGAAGTGGAACGTGCCACGTATCCCTTGCAAGGCTTGGTAGAAGCCGACAAGTGTCAACACCCATCGTCTCTCCTTTTTATCCCGCGAGCACTGTGGTGGGCCCTAATGAACTGCTAAAGAGAGCAGAGGCCACCATGCATCCTTTTCCACAAAAATCTCCAAATGTGTTTGAAGCTTCTATAAATTCAATGGACGCTGCTACGTGTCCTGCCTGTTTTAGCAGTAAAACATGCCATGTGTCACTTATTGAAATCAGTAGAAAATAGCAAAAGGCAAGCGGGAAAGACACGAATAAATCGTCAAGAAGAACGACAGACTTGAGGATGTAAAATTTATGGAAGTGAAGTAGGTGTTGATCTTCGTAAACTTAAGCGTGAACTCGATGGAATTCAAAGGCTTAAAGGCAGAAGAAGGGCCAAGTATAAAAATGAACAAAGTAGTCCAAGTGGTGAAAGAAGGCATTGACTCAAGCAGTTACTCCAGCAGGTGATACAGTGTATGTGAATTGATCATCAAGAGGTGAAAATGGCTAATGGCGCGACTTGATTTCTTTATTTTGCATTAATGAGAAAACAAACCACGTAATCATCTTGAAGGAGTGGTCTTGTTTGCAGACAAATGGTGCGGCCCATAATTTCTCGTATGATGTTTAAGCGGCTTGCTCTTCCCAATGATCAGAAGGCACATGGGTCATTTGTAAAAAGGGTGCCAAAAGGCCCCCTTTCTTCCTCTATATATTGTAGACTTGTCATTTGGAAAAGGATCTTTCACATTTGTAAGGCAAAGCCTTGGCAAATTTTCACTTGGAATCAATAAAACACATTTTTACCTCTCTGGTTAGATATCTCTGTGTGTGTTTGAGTTTTAGTCTTGTGTTTAGCCATTGCTTCCTAATGCTTTCACAGGGTTGACACCAATGCATCTAGTATCTATAAGGTGTCATTCCTGTAGGTGACAAGAAGCACTATACCTAGAGCGTAGAGACAGAAGGAAGTCATTACATAATGTGCTTTTCCTACAGCACCTATGGTGAGTCTCTACTTCTGTATGTTTCATTAAAGCCTCCCTGTTAAGCTCCTTGCAGTCTGGTCGTTTTACTAGTTAAAGTGTATGTATGTGTCTTATGGTTCAGAGTGTGAGTGTGAATAGGTTGAGTCATTTTGGTGCATCACCCTCCTAGAGTAGGTTTTGTTTTCCTATAATCCTTCTCCCTTTTCACCCCCCCCCCCATTATACATACATACATATATATATATACATATATATATATATATATACATACATATATATATATATACATATATATATATATGTATGTATATATATATACATATATCTATATATATATATATACATATATATATATATATACATATATGTATATATATATACACACACACACACACATATATATATATATATATATGTATGTGTGTGTATATATATATATGTATGTATGTGTATATATATGTATATGTATATGTATTAGCACTTATTGGAACAACTTAGATGCATCAAAGGGAGCTAGCCCTTATCTAGAGACTCTCCCCTCCAGCTTCTCCAGTCCCACAGGTGAGAGGGGAGTTTCCATTTTGATGTGTGAAAGGTAGGAGCAGGCATCCTACCCCTAGTGTAATCCACTGCGTCAACAGTATGTTAAGCCCCTATATAATAACAATAACAAAAACAATAAATCTTAATGATTGGAGAAACATTAATGATCCAGGAGTATCTAAATATTCAATCAATTTGTGGCACGAACTTGTTGCTCTATGGTATTTTTATCTCCACCAACGGATTCAACATCATCCCAAGCACACATGTGAATACCTCGCAGTCCTAACTCCTCTTATATAACACCACATGAGACCTACAATTTCAATATTGCACCACACAACATTATAGTGGCATTACCAAAAGATGAAAAACTAATGATTAGTTATGATGTAGTTGTCACCAACTCTTGTGAGAGTTCAACTATTATTTCATCATCCTTAATTGTACATATTAATGTTCACTTTTATTCTTTTTAGTTAGAAAATTATACATAGACATCACACATTTGATCCCTTGAATCTTGTAGAGAACTTTGCATAATACAACTTTGCAATTACAGTTATAAACTAATGTTCATTTTATTCTTTACCCTTTCCCTTGTTTTACTATATACACCCAAATTTGGTCAAGCAAACACAAGTACTATGTCTTTTGTAGCTCTTATATTTAAAATCTCATAATGTTGAATCAAACTCTTGTTCGTGCATGTCACTTTAGTCTTTTATCTCTTTTGTCACTCTTTCATGCTTATATCTCTCTCTTCTCACATTCTCAGTTCTTTCATGTCAGTCCTTGACAGAGTCACAAGGACCTTTCACCATTATGTTGTGTCATTCTTCTACTTTCTTGATTTTGGACAAGAGCATTGTATTGGACATGAGCGGAAGTTGCTCTAGTGTCCTTCCCAATGTTTTGTTCAATGCATGTTTTAGAGTGTAATTCAGGTCCTTTTTATTTTAGGTCTCTTCTTTTGACCTTTTTAGCCTTGTTTGAATTGGTCGATGCACAAATAAGTTATTCAATTTCAAAATTAGGAGTCTTTTAGTTAAGGTATTTTCCCAAGGCATTTTACAAAGGGCACTTATGTTTTTGCAGTAGATAATAAAATAATATCAATACATAGTAAGCTCAAATATCTGCATATAATTGAAGTATTTACATACCACATCTAGATTGCTTGTTTGGACCAAGAAGAGGGCCTAGGCAAAGAGCATTTTAAATATGTATCATGTTTGGTTGATTATGCATATTCCCTAAGGGAGAAATGCATTGGCTTGAGGTCCCTAAAATTGGAGCTATGTAGGTAGCACTAAAGGTAATAGGTGCTCTAAGGATAGCTCGACCATATCCCACCTTCCCCCATTTTCCCCCTTTTTTGCATTTGATCTTTGTGTCCTTTTTATGTGCAGAACTCCATTAAGGTTTTTAAGGAGGAGGTAAAATATATGTCTAACATAGTGAACATAGGGATACCATATCTATATAAGGTTTTCTTAGACTTATAGGTCTTGGTTCAAGCTCAAGACATCAATAGACATGAGTGTTGGGAAGGACAGGAGCACATCGCTCTAGTGTCTAGTACCGCTCTAGTGTCCAAATTCAAAATGATAGTCAAGCAGTCATATATGATTGTGGGGCAGTCATATTTTAGGTTAAAACATAGTCAAATACAACTCCTTGACTCACAAAAAGATAAGTTCCTTATCTCTTTATATAATTGTCTCAAATCTTAGTGTTCAATATCATTTTATATGCAAGTGAAATGTATGGTTAAATATTGATTTGATTAGCCATTTATTTTTACTTGGTTGTTTATTTGATTAGGGTTAATTCCATTTAATCATTAAATCAATAAAAAAATCATCCATTGATCATCTAGCCAAAAACTCACATAAATTCAATGTAGTTGTACAACATCCTCTAGCCATCCAATAAAGCCTTTGTATGGTTTCTAGATAATATCCCTAACAATCCCCTGATCTAGTATCTATCAGCATTGCATGGTTTTACAATCCTATATATGTGTAATATTGGTCCACCTCTCTATAAACACCTATGGATGTTCCTAGTTAGGACATGGCATGCCCATCGACCATGTAGTTGATATGTGTTCATATGCCCAATAGTGCAACAATTTTGCTAAACCAATACCACCACCAAATGACTCCTTTGTAAACCTATGCAGATCATGATACAAATGGGCCGACATGGTCCTACCCCTTGAGTATACACTATCATGCTCCTTTAGATCCTAGATAATCCTATGCATCTAATATGATATGGATACAATACTCCTGTCCACAGCTATGAATGATGCTAGTAACATAACCAATGACTTCCATAATCATAAAATATCCTATAGAACAATCATGAATAATATTACATTAAACTCACTTCATGTACAGTGCTCAACATCCAAAATACCAATCAAGTATATGTCGGCATGGTCCATGGCCCTTCGCCCCACAACATCTTGAACCACTACTCTCCTATTAGTAACTGGCAGCTGCAATATCCTCCACACATCCTATAAGGTTATGGTCATCTCTTTAGTAGGTAACCAGAATATGCAAGTATTTGCATTCCACTACTTAGCCAATGTGATCATCATGTGAGCATCCCACCATATGAGCTCCAGGAAACCTACATACCCCAAACATATTCTCTCAACAATCCACCTCTCCTCATTTGATAGGGGAACCCCATGAATAGTCTCCATCATCTGACCTCCCTGAAACTCTCTACTAGATATATCCAACTACACAAATAAAAAAATAAAAAAATAATTAGTGATAAAAAACCTAACATATAAAAATAGACAAACATAACAAGGTATATAATCCTGGCATATTCCTTGCTGCTACTATCTTGAGGACTACAATGCCCTTTAGAGGACTATAACAGCCTTTGGAGGACTACAACACTGGTTATAAATGTTGTCACCTAGACAGTAGCACTGCAACATGGACACTAGCACCATATGCAGTACAAAAGTGTTGTGGGATCAAAATTCACTCTACATGTCACAAAAATTTATCACAAACTGAGTTTAATGTGATTTTCACTATAATCAATTAAATTAGCTTTAGTTACTTACTAGTCTCACCTCCTCATAAGCCTAGATAAGGGCCTCTACCTCCTCGTAGCGCATGCAAGTGATTTCTCTCCTTCATGACATATACAAGATACTCAGAGATCAAATTACCAACTCTCAATATGTCATGAATGAATCAAACTTCTTCCAGAAATAAGTTATAAGGACACTTTTTATCTATGTCACAGTACTGAGGTGTTGGCCCTAAATACGTAGAAAATTGAATCGATGATATCTTTTAAACCATAGCTCCAATCTTAGAACCATTTCTTTCATATATAATCAAATCTTGATGCCTTTCATACCATGTAGGTATCACTCCTATACCTATTTTTTCCACCATGACAACCTGTACTTTATGATTCTTAATGATTCTCCTATTACCAAGGAGCCTATCTCAATATCAATCCATTATCAATACCTTACTAGTAATCATTTAATCAATTTTAATCATCTTATCATATTTACTTCACTACTAACTTATGTGCTACTAGTCATCACTTTTGGCTCGACCTCTTTATAATAGTATTGCCTTTCTTACCAAAAGGGGGGCATATATATGCACTATTCATAGCTACCTCAGATATATAGTTACTCATATTTACACAATTACTCATAGTTGCACAGTTTCTCATAGTTGGTTCAAAATATTAGATATACATAAGATAATGATTTCAGTTTGTCATAATTATCACAATTTACTACAATATTTAGTAGATTTAAATAAATACCTTTACACAATCTTGATAGATGGTCGATAGAAATAGGGTCTGTACATAGTACATGCTCACATAGTTTATGTAGTTTGGTTTAATTTTTACATAGATTGTGGTAATGGGGGCATGCACACAGTGCAAGTCCACATAGACATAATTTTTTACTTTGATTATATGGCTTAGTTTGTCTAGATATCAAATTGGGGGCATGTTGCATGGCACATGTATCTTATCTCCTAGTTTTTGCACTAGATTATACAAAAATAATGACAAACCATGTCATTCATTATGTTGTTTACTACTTAGAATCTAGATTTATTACTCAAATTATATTGCCCAGTTTAACTAGATATCATATCAGGGGAATGTTACATGTAACATGTCTCTCATCTCCCAGTTTTTGCACCAGATTATACAAAAATAATGGCAAACCATGTCATTTTATATGTTATTTACTACTCAAAATCTAGACTTGTTACTCAAATTATATGGCTGAGTTTATCTAGATATCATATTGGGGGCATATTACATGGCACATGTATCTTATCTCCTAGTTTTTACACCAATTTTTTCACTAGTATTATGCCAGTTTTATACTAGAATAAATCTTATAGATGTCTAAAATAGTTGATTAGGAATTTTTGCATTGGTACCTACTTTATTTGAGTTGTGTGGGGTTGAAGTTAACAAATTTTTAACTTATAGGCACATATATACCTAGATATCAGAGTGGGGGAAAAAATAACTTGTTCTTCACATCATAGTTATTTTCTCAAATTCAATACATGGACATCTACATTGTGGATCCATCTTCACAATCATCACTCAAACTCTTATTCAACTCTCTAACCAAAAAGAGGATGAGATTAAAGCTCAACTTATCTCCATGTGGGTTGATCACATTGAATCCATAGCACCTCCAATTGTAAGCAATCACATGCTATACAGGTAAGTACAGGTACACACTTTCTATTTGACTCTATATTTTCATTTTATTGCACTATTAGATTAAAAGGGGGGGAAATGTATACACCCAAATTTGGTCAAACAAACATAAGTACTGTGTATTTTATAGATCTTATAAATTCATAAGTTCCCAATGTTGAAGCAAACTCTTGTTTGCATGTGTCACCTTAGTATTTTATCTCTTTTGTCACTCTTTCATGCTTATATCTTTTTCTTCTCATAATCTCAATTCTTCCATGTTAGTCCTTGATAGAGTCATATTGGTGCCTCTCTATTATTTTGTTTTCTTGATTTTGGATAGGAATGATGTATTAGATAAAAGTGCATTTCTCTAGTGTCCTTCCCAATGTTATTGTCTAACACACGTTTCAGAGTGTTTTTTGGGTCCATTTTATTTGGGCCTCTTCTTATGACCATTTTAACCTTACTTTAATTGGTCGGTGCATGAATAAGTTTTCCAAATTCAAAATTAGGACTCTTATATTTAAGGGGTTTTCCAAGTCATTTTATGAAGGGAACTTATCTTTTGACACTAGCTAATAAAATAATATCAAGACACAATAAGCTCAAATCTCTAAATATTTCTGAATTATTTACATACTACACCTAGATTGCATGCTTAAATCAAGAGGAGAGCCTAGGTGAAGAGAATTTTAGATACACATCATGTTTGGTTGGTTATACACATTCCCTAAGAGAAAACTACATTAGCTTGAGATCCATAACATTGGGGCTATGTAGGAAAAAATCAAGACAATAGGGTCTTGAGGATAACTCGACCATAACCCACATTCCCCCATTTCTCCCTTTTTGAATTTGATCTTTGTGTGGTTTTTATGTGTAGGAATATATTAGGGTTTTTGAGGAGGCAAAATACAGGCTATCATTACGAACATAAATTTGTAAAATAAAATCCCATAGCTAAAAAAAAATTTCTTAGATTTTTAGATCTTAGTTCAAGCTCAAGTCATAAATGGATAAAAGTGTTGGAAAGGACAAAAACACACCACTCTAATGTCTAGATTAAAAATGGCATTCAAACAATCAGATTTGACAATGGGACAATCATCGTTCAAGTTAAAACATAGTCAAATACAACTCATTGACTCGTAAAATATAAGCTTCTCATCCTTTTATATGTTTGTTTATTAAACCTTAGTTGTTCAATATCATTTTATATGCAAGTGAAATGCACGGTAAGATATTTATTTGATTAGCCATTTTTCTTTACTCAATTATTTATTTAATTAGGGTTAATTCCATTTAATCACAAAAACAATAAAACACTTACTTCATTGATATATTTTTTAGCCTTTGTCATTCAATATATGCTTCCAAAACAACACATTTAATCTATTAAGTGTGGTTGTCCATTGGGTCTCCTCTTAGGCCTCATATCAATCAATATCATGTAAACTAGTGTCGTGTGGTTTGTGCCTAAACATAAACTTGTGTGCTTCACTAAATTTTATAATAAATAATTTATTTCCTCTATAATTCTTGTAAGTGTTCAACAACTTATTTATAGAATTCTTAGTGTACTTATTGAATGCTATCTGATAAATGAATTAGAATGTTTATGTATCTATAAATAAATTGAATTCAAATTAGGACCTTATTGGTGCACAAACCAACAACAAATGATTGCAAGGCATAAGAGGTGAACCGAATAAATTGAGTACACTCTAGTCGCAAGGGGCCACATAAAATTATCAGGACTATCCAAACACTTTGGATAATCCCCAATATGATTTGGATGCTTTGGACAAGGAACTCATAATAACAAGAAATCAAAGGAAAGAGAATGTAATAGTTGGAGTGGATTGGGAGAAGGGTCAAAGACCATTAAAATTTGACAAAACAAACTAATAATAATTAATTTAGACCAATAATCAACAAGTATATAAACATTATAAAATAATGTAATGTAAGAACTAATAAATTCATAGGGGCCATTTTTAGATGTCTATTTTTTAACCTTTTTGATGTGTGTGTGTGTGTGTGTGTGTGTGAATACATATCCAATAAAGGATTACATGTGGATACAAAAAAATTGTGTGTTTTGAGCTCAATAATCCATGTACTTAATAATTTGTAAAAATATTATTTCCTTTTTTACACATGCATGAGTGAGTGTCAAATAATAATAATTTGCTAATCAATATAAAAATAATATACATGATTCTGGAAAGAAATAGTTTAAATTTATGCACCCTATTATATTTGAGCATCTACACCTATCTAAGGTCTTGGATGGAATTTTGAGTATAATTTTCTACACTAAAAATAATAAAACTAATGGTATCATGAGTGCAACCCCTTATGGGAGTAGTTAGAGTAATCTAAGTACATGTATAGGAAAATATAATAAATCATAAGATATAAAATGTCAATGTTGCAATGTACATGCTGCAATCACATTATCTTAATATGATGAGTGGGTTGTATGCCCATTTAGAGATTTGGGATGAATGTGTGAAATGCTCATCTCAAAAGAAATGAGATTAAATGTAACATGTGTAAGATGAAATATGAAATCATTTGTGTCTAACATATAAAAATATAGCCTTGGAAACATGTATATTACAAATACATTACCCCATAAGATAATATGATATAAGAAAAATAAAATCAAGAATAATGATTTGCATAATGGTTCCCAAGACTAGTTGTGTAGTGGACCAAACCACACTAGGAGATGAAAATGAATGGTAAAATGCAAAAATAGAATTAACCTATTAATTTATAAAAACACATTCAAATTGAGTGGAAGACTTATATGTAAAATGTAAATTTTATTCAGAATGCAAAATAGGTAAGTACATATGTGTACAATAAGATAATAAAGCTAAAAGAGTAGGCTCTTATATCAAAATGGGAATACATCCTTTTTGATTACCTAGAATACTGTAAAAGAAATATAAAACAAATTGTGATCAAGGAATTTGACTCGAGAGAGGAGGTTAGTATAGTGTTAGTTCCAAAAATAATTAAATCAACACACCAAAAAAACTAACATCTCTAGGCCTAGATCATGAGGAGAGCTAAGTGAACAAACCAATTGAAAACACAACTAAAATGAAAAGACATGATAACTTTCCTTACATTCCTTGATTTCTCCAAGAGATCTCTTCATTGGATTGTTCGGATTGTGCTCAAAAGGTCTTCATCAATGGGGCTTGGCTATCTCCATCTCTTCTTAGCACCATGGTTGGCTTGGCTTGATTTTAACATTATAACACTATGCATTTGATTTATGAATCAAATCCTGCATTATAACTCTACTATGTTCCAAACTCTCCAAATGAAGAGCTCTAGGCTTGCTTTTATAGGGTTTGAAATTACTTGGAATGGGTTAAATCTTATCCTTAGTTGGCTTAGTCAACCCCATTAGGCTTAAAAGGTGTCAAATGGTCATGATTAGCATGGAATAAGCATGGGTGGGATATTTTCCAAAAATGACAACTCACAAAAGCTAATGATAAAAACTTAGGATATTTATTGATTTCTGAATTTCCCTTTTTGATAATTGCTTTAATTTCTCATGGATGAATTCAATTAGGCTTTGATTAGGATTTGGTGTTAATTAATTCTTGTTAGGCATTTTTTAAATTTCTAAGATTTTGAATTAGATGATTTGTGCATTTATTCAATTTAATTGATTTATTTGCATGGTTATGAAGCCAAATTTGAGATTCTTAGTGATTCTTAAACTAGATTTCAAAGGTTGGTAAGAATTGCTCTAAAGTCAGGTATAAATCCATTGGTGGTCAATTTTAAATGTCTATAGTTTGCCCTTGTTTGGGAAAACATTGTAAGCTATAAGCACATTAACATATTTTCAAAGAATAAAATGGTCATGTTGTGCTTATGACTTCAATGGTGATGAATGAACTATAGTTGCCCCCCCGAGTGAGTGGTTGGCAAAAGTGTTAGCAAACAGTCCCTCGAAAGAAATAAGTGAGGTGAGGGGACCAAACAAATGAATATGATGGGGTGATAACACAATGATTTGGCCAAAGTTAGTCAAAATCATTGATAATATAGGTTGGACAATGTATAATGGTTTGCCCAAAGGTGGTTATAAGCATTGTACCCCGATAGTGGCAACATGGTATGATAACACAATGATTTGCTCAAACGCGGTTATAATCATTGAGAAGATGTAACTACCCCATCATGATAGATAAACATGATAACAAAATACCACAAGTGGGTAAAAAAAAATAAATGATTAGAATTGATGACAACACAATGATTTGCCCAAAGGTGGTTATAATCACTGAGAATGCAAGTGGGATGGTGTATAATGGTTTGCCTAAAGGTGGTTATAAGAATTGAACCCTGATTATGGCAAAACATGATTGATAGTTTATGATTGAAAACATGATGATGATAACTTGATATAGAGGATAAAGATGAATTGGGATAACCTTCTAGTAGGGAGATGCTCATTTGAACTAACAAAGGTTTAAATTCTTTCATTGTTTAATTACTCTATTTGGGATATGATTGGGATTGGATCAGGATTGCTATTGGTGTTGGTATCAAGGAGATGTTGATACTACCATTATTGTGTAGGCCTCTTGAAGCTAATTTTTTATATAGCACTTAATGGTAGGCATTATAATATAACATCATGAGGACTTGGCTGCAATGTGCATAAGAACTAACTCCCATGATTCAATACTCAGTAAAAAATAATGCACCAATGATAAAAACCATGATGACAATGTAGACATATGAATATGGATGGATTTAAGAATAAGTGCATAAATAATCACCCAATGAATGCACATAGACTTAAATCAAGGCAACAATGCATAAATCAAATAAATAGGCACACAAACAAACAAACAAACAACAAAGAAACAAACAATAATTAGTCCCAATGTTAGTACAAATAAAGTGACAAGCATTGCCCCTAGAAAATAAGTGACAACTTAACAAACAAACATGATGGGGGAATGGAAGAAAAGAAAGGGGGTGGATGAGCTGTCTCGATAAACACTAAGCAAGTGGATGCTGCCTACACAGTTCCATGGATGATATATCCAACAAAACTTTAGGTCAAATGTAATTTTCCCAGGAAATGGGAAGAAAATGATGATAAGATAAAAAAATGATGGATGTGATAGAAGAATAAGAATGAACTCATAAAATGATGAGAGGGTGGGATAAAAGGCCAAAAAGGATGGGGAAACTAAGTGACAAGTGATTTATTACGACTTAGTGAGGATTCCTAGAATCCTTAAGGTAAAGAAGTGATCAATGTTTTGGTTTTTTCTAAATGATTTTGCAAATGTTTTTTTTGAAATTTTTTAGGTATCTCAACTTAATCGAGAATGATGAGATACTAAATGGTCCAAGCTCACAAAATAGTGAGGGCATGGAAAACTTGAATGGGATGCTCACAAAATGGTGAGAGTGTGATGGAAAGGGGGGCCGAGCTAACCTCAACAAATATTGAGCATGACCTATATAGTCTTAAAATGGCCCTAGGTGACAGTAGTTCCACCTCACAATAGAGGAATCTGACTAGTGTATTAGCCAATTCAAACAAAATAGGCATAATTGGTATGATGACATAGTATGACATAGGAATGGCAAGTTGGTATGTCAAGGCACAATAAATAAATATTGGCCCTAATTTTCCCATAAGTGGCTATAACTAGGATACAAAGGTTCAAATAAATGAAACTAATTTTCCCATAGGTGTTTATAATTATTAGTAAGACCAATGAAACATTGATTTTCCCCTATAGGTGGATATAATCAGGGCCATATAAACAGGCATGATAAGAAGGGAACAAGAAATGAAGGATGAAACTACTAAATCTTTTGTTATGCTGATCCAAAATACTGCCTTTGTCTAAATACTTGAAACAAATGCTTAAATTGATCTGATTCTTCATGCAAAAAATGTGAAACCAATAGATGAACCAAGGTCAAATGGGCTAGGATAAGATGGATCAAAACATTCTTTGACTAATAAAATGGAAGTGTAGAATAGACACATGATGGGAAAAATGATAGGTTGGTAGGTTGTTAGGATGATAAAATGATATAAATTTATGATACAAAGAAGAATGTTGATAATATGATACAACTTGAAATGGTCCTCCTAGATAATACATCGAGTCACTCAAGCATAGTACCGCTTGAGGTGTATAATATTCATAGGCTCATCAAGTTTGTCCCCATTTGTTGTGGTAAGCCTATATACTCCTATGCCATAGTCTGTAATATTGATGAAAGGACTAACCGAATTGGGTTTGGAATTTCTTTTATGCTTCTTTTCAGTTGTGGTATTATTTTGGTTTTCTTTAAGGACAAGATCACCAAGTTTGAATTGTCTATGTTTCACACATTGATTGTAGTAGCCACATAGTCAATTCTGATATGCTTGAAGGTTATTCACTGCATTCATGTGTTTCTCATCAAGTAACTCTAGTTATTATAGGTGAGCTACTTGATAGTCTTTATCATCCAAGACATGCTTCAAAGAGATGCATAATGAAAGTAACTCGACCTTAATAGGAAGAATGGCTTTAGTACCATAAATAAGTGAGTATGGAGTGGCTCCTGTTGGGATGTGATTATTGGTATGATATGCTCAGAGGGCATATAATATCTAAAGGTACCAATCATGACTAACATCATTGATAATCTTTTTAAGGATGTTGATAATGGTTTTATTTGATGCTTCGACTTGGCCATTACCTTGAGGGTAATATGTCATGGAAAAGTGGTGTTTGGTTTTGTAATCATTACATAGATTTTCAACATCCTTGTTCTTAAATGATCCTCTATTATCAGATATAATGTTAGAAGTGATATCATAGCGGAAAATGAGATGGTTGAAAATGAATTTGGAAACTTGCTTTTTAAGCATGTGAGGGGTATAGCTTCAACCCACTTAGTGAGATATTCTATGGTGGTAAGGATATGTTTATGGCCATCTGATGAGGTGGGCTTTATCTTCCCAATGATATCGAGGCCCCATGTAGTAAATGTCCATGTGTCAACATTGGTTTCAAAGTATTGACTGGGGCATGAATTAGATTAGCATGTCATTGACATTTATCACATCTTTTGACATATGCAATTACATTTGCATCCATCATTGGCCAATAATAACCAATACACAAGAGATTTTTAGATAGGACTTCCCCACTAGTGTGGGCTCACAATACTCCTTCATGAACTTCTCATAATTATAGTATAGATTCTACCCAAGGTAAACAACGAAGCAAAGTTATATTAAAACTATAGTGGTATAGGGTTGGTATGAGTGAGGTATAATGTTGGGAATTATGTATGGAGGCTTTGGTTTATTTTTAGGATAAGTTTGGTGGTAAAACATGGTCATGTAAATAGGCATATAGGTTAGAATACCAAGTAGAGCTGGGACCAACAATATCATAGATCATTGTGACAGTTGATGGTTCATGAGCTAGCACTAAGAGATTTTCAACAAAAAACTAGTATTCTTTGGTTGTATCTATTTGTCAAATCAAAGATACAATGGTAATCATGGAATATACTATTATGTTACTTTTCCTTGGTATATTCTCAAACTGTATATCAACAATCTACTACTTGAGAGTGTCGATCATGGCCTTGTATGAAACCAACTTGTCATCTTTAGTCTAAAAGTGGTCTATAACCTAATTGATGATTAACTATGAATCACCATAAACCTATAGATGATGTATATTCCATTGTACTACTTGCTAAAGCCCTGCTATGAGTGATTTGTATTCAACCATGTTATTAGTACAAGGAAAGTTGATTCTAAATGACTTAAGGATTAGATCTCTTTGTGGTGTTATAAATAAAAGGCCTACCCCTAATCCATGTGCTATGAATTAATCATCAAAATATAGCTTCCAATGCTACTCTTCAATAGGTGTGTCAATGATGGTCATAATGGATTCAACAATAAATTAGAATGTCAATGGATCTATGTCTGCAAGGGGTACTTTAACAAGTTGATCTGCAAGAATTTGCCCCTTGATGGATTTTTGCTTACATATTCTATCTAAAATTCACTAAAAATCATGATCCATTTGGATATACAATGTTTTAAATATATTTTATATAGTATATACTTGAGTGGATCTACTTTTAAAAAAACCATGGTCTTATTATTCAACATATAATGTCATAGTTTCTGAGTTGTGAAGACCATAGCTAAATAAGATTTTTCAATGGGTGTATAGTTATGCTCATATGTGAACAATGTATAACTTAGATAGTACACTATATTCTCTTTTCCACTATCATCATGTTAATCTAGAAGTGCCCCCATGGATTTGTCTGTCACTACTATATACAAAAGGAATGTTTTCCCTAGCATAGGAGGCAATAGAACTGGTGCATTCGCAAGATAGTTCTTTAACTATTAAAAATATTTATGACAATCATCATCCCAAATAAATGTTACACCCTTCCTTTTTAGGTGTGTAAATGGGTGGAACTTGTAGGCCAATTGAGATATAAAGCATCGAATAAATTGGATTTTGCTCTGTAAACTATAGAGTTACTTTAGATTGGTCGATGGTAGCATCTCTGTTATGGCTCTTACTTTGGATGGATAAACTTCTATGCCCCTACAAGACATAATGAAGCTAATAAATTTGCTTGATGTGATGCCAAAAACACATTTATTAGGTTTGAGTCTAACTTTGTATTCTTGTAGTTACTCAAATATCCTCTTTAATGCTACGAGATGACCAACCCTACTTTTTGATTTGCCTAGTATGTTGTCGATGTAGTCTTCAATAATGTCATGAATCATATCAAGAAATATGACTATTATGGCTCTTTTATAGGTGGCCCTTGCATTATTAAGACCAAATGACATAAGCTGATAACATAAATTTACCCATAGAGTGGTGAATGTTGTCTTGTGTTGGTATTTTGGTGTGATTCTGATTTGATTGTAACCTGAGAATCTATCCATTAGTGAAATCATAGCCCACTTTGGAGTCAACTATCATGTCAATGTTTGGCAATGAAAATTCATCCTTAGGGAAAGCTTTGTTAATATCTCTAAAATTAGTACAAATTCTGATTCTTTCTAGATTTTTGTTAACTAGCACAACATTAAAAATCCATTTAGAATAGTCAGTTGGCCTAATACATCTTGTTTCTAAGATATTTTACAACTCTTTCTTCACTAATATAATAATACGAGGATGCATCTTGCATAGATTTTTTTTGATAGGTTTGGCATCAGGATGTACCACAAGGTGGTGAACAATGAAAGTGGGGTTCAAACTAGGCATGTCAGAATATGCCCAGATAAATATATTGACAAATTCCATCAATAGGGTTGTAAGGGATCCATGCTCCAACTCAGTGAGGGATGTGCCTAATTTAATCCATTTTGGGTCATCTAGAGTCCCAATGTTAACCTCTAATATGTCTTCCATTAGAAGGGTCGAATCATCCTCAAGAATAGTGGTTAAATATTTAAATTGTTTAGCTATGTTAGAGTCCTCTATTAGGACTTGTTCTTCAAGTTATCATAGTCATGATGAATCCAAATCCCTAAGGGGAGGGATGTCCATGTAATAAATGTTGTTGTAAACTCCCGAATGATGTGATCAAATGCTTGTTATTCTTTAAGACTGAAGTCAGATTCATAAATAATTTCATCAACATTAGTATCTTGAATGATTTAATCAAAAACCTATTCTTATTCAAGACTAAATATAGACCTGTAGACAAGTTCATCATTGGTGCTCTCCTGGTCTAAATTTGAATAAGGTTGAACACCCCCATCTAGTGGCACCTGAAACAGGTTTTCACTAGTAGACTGGCCTTTTTCTTTACTTTTTCCCTAGTCAGCAAGCACCTCAAAGAGGTTTTCACTTTGGGACCTAAATGTTTTATTGATTTTTTTTTGATAAGGGTGTTCACCTACTCTTCAAAATAGGTTTCAAGATCCAACTTGATTGAGAATCATGATTTGTGATCTCCCAATGAAACATTGTCCCTAAGGCCTAGAAAATCACAGAAGGTTTCATCATTCTGGAACTCATCAATTAGCACATTAGATTCTAGTTGGCACTAATCTATTAGTTGAGGATAATATAATGGAAATGGATTATGATGAATGACTGGTCGAATGGTACAAATGACATTATTGTCAAATAGATTAGTTTGGGTTAGTCATCAAATTGGCTATGATCAGGATTTGCTTTAATATCAACATCATCGTCATTAGTCATTGGTGATAAAACATGAATAAGATACGTGGGGTCACTCCCAAGTGGTTTAAATCCAAGTCCATAGGTTATTTTGTACTTATTCATAGAAATTGGCTCAAGTGTTCCCTATTGATTTGGCCTGAGACCTCCTCCTTCATAATCTTGGTTCTCCATGATCTGATTATGAATAAGATACTTTGTATTCTTGTAACAATAGACCAATTTTTAATTATATAACCATGATTCATCACCTTTGAGAGGGTCCTATACTTGGCTATAAGTTGGTATGAAAGTGATAGGTGTTGGATTATGCAGATGAACTTTGCCATTTCATTATCATTGTATGAGTGGTTTTTCTTTTGGTCTTCCAAAGGTATTTGGGTTTTATGGAAGTTTTACAATGTGAAAGGTATCATGCATCAAATATCTTCTTGGGCCATTATTTGAAATAGTATAGTGATTGGATATTTAAGGAGGCAATATGTGGGAAGGTGAATCAAGGATATCAGGGTCAATGTAGTTGGCCTCTGGTAAATCAATAAGTATAGCTTTCCCTTTGTCCTTATTGGTGATTGGATTCATGTCAAATGGTAATTGTAGCTCTTAAACTCAACCTCTAGATGTTTGTAATGCTGATATGGATGTAAATCTCGTAGAATATTAATCTCTATCCCTAAATGGGAGAACTTGATACAATGGTGTAATGTCAATGTGACTACATGAATCTCATGTAACCAAGGTCTAACTAAAAGCATATTGTATGACAAGTTGAGATCTAGCACATGGCAAAGTGTCTCATAGATCAAAGGCCCAATGATAACTTACAAGCTAATGGTGCCTTGAGATTCTCATTCTTCATTATCGTAGGCTTTGATGGTGATTATTTCTGCTTGGAGATCTGCTGAGGTGTACTTGAGAAGCTTGATGATATTTAGAGACACTATATTCAAACCCGATCCATTGTCTATGAGGACACATTTCACTTTATAATACTTTATGTAAACTTTGATGTATAATAGATTATTGTACAATGGGCCAAGGGATGACATATCACTTTGGTTGAAGGTTACTTGTTGGGCTAGAGCTAGGTATCCAACCAAAGCTTGAAATTTGTCAGGAGATATGTCATTTAGAACTATGGATTGACCAAGGAACTCTATCAAGATGTTTTTGTGGATGGTTAACGTACACAACAAATCTAAGAAATATATTTGTGCTAGTGTTTTTTGTAATTGTTCTATAATGTCAAACATGTTTTCTTAGATAGTGGTAAATGGATTATTTTGGGGTAGAATGATTGGTTGGATGATGGGTGAAGTGGTAGATGGTTGTGGGTCTAGTAAGGTAATATTTGACCTTTGAGTTGTGATTGCACACTCGAGATTAGATACAGGACCATTGTTGTTAACAAATGATGGTGGAGGAGGACAAGATAGGATAAGTCTCAATTGCTAATGCACTTGTATATGGTCACGAGCTAATGATAATTTATCAGTATAAGGTCCTAACATGGGAATCCTTACTTGTTGGTTTGTTTCTGTGATGTCCCAAGTCAAGGAAGGATTACCAAAATGGTTTGGTTGATTTGGTATGATTAGAAATGGTCTTGTCTGATTAACACTTGGTCTTGGATTAATTTAAATAGTTGTAATATGACCTCTTATAATATGGCCTACAACTATGTTGTAGTCATGTACAACTGCATGGTAGGTCTATTGGTTTGGCCTTGGATGTTGATACTATTGTTGTTGATGTTGCACTGACTGTTGTTGTTATGTTATTATTGTTATTGATTGTTATGTTGTTGTTATTGATTATTATGTTGGGGAAAAGGATTTTGGTAAATGTTGAGGCTCTGATTAGAGGTGAAAGCTCCATGATCTAATGTGATCTCTCTATTTTCTAACATATTCTGAATTACATGTCTACATTGTACACAATGTTGTAAATTATGAAAATTGACCCTATGAAAGTCATATAATTATTCTAACCTATACCAGTTCAGCATGTCAACACCCTCATGAAATTGTTCCTTTAGAATAAGCCATCTAATCAAATTAGCTATTATGAGCTTATGAAAGACTAATTCAATGTGATCTCCAAGGTCAGTAAAAGCACAATGGTAGGCATGGTTCTTCTTAGAGGAGGAGGGTTTTGAAAAGGCATAAACATTTGCTGTTTGTTATATTTGCTGCACTGGTCTAGGTTGTTGTGCATATTGCAGCTGCTAAAAAGGTTATTGGTTAGGAGTAAGTTGGAAAGGTGGCATAGGTAGAGTAGATGGTGATTGCATGATTTGGACATGTCATGAATCTGTTACTCTATTCCCTACAACATTCTTATTATGATTGAATTGCTTAGGCCTATCATTGTTATTGGTCTATGCTGATTGAGACACTTGTGTTTAGTCTAGATGCTAATTTTGGACACTGTTATGGTTTTGATTCTAGGCATTGTTCTGATCTGATGAGGTTAGTTTAATGGTTATTTTGTTAATAAGGGCTCTTTTGATCACTAAACCTTTATCAATGATTTATTTTAACATATGCACACACTGCAACTCTAGATAGTAATATATCTCACTATGTAGATTTTTAGTAAACACAATAGCTAGTTGTTTGCTTGGTAGACTGTGGGTAAATCGGATTGTAAGGGCTCTCCATCATTGTAGATAATTTATGAAGCTTTCACTTGGTTTTTGTTTTGCTTGTGTCAAGTCTACTAATGAAATCTCATGCTTGAGATTATAAGAGAAGTGTTGGAATTTTTTTTCTAAAATATTATCAAAATTAAAAACTAAATTCTTTGGTAATTTTAGGAACCATTCCAAGGCTTATCTGGCTAGACTTATAAGAAACAACAACAATAAATATATGTCGTTATAGGCCACTAGTTGGCATGCGATAAAGAATTCTGTTAGATGGGCCTTATGATCACCCTTCCCCTTATATTTGTCAAACTTTGGTGGTTCATACCCTAGAGGAAATGGTATCTACAAGTACTCCATTTTGAAAGGGTAAGAATGTACATCATCCAACTTGAACTTTTTGACTTGTTTCCTAGCTTGGATGTTAGCAATTCTATCCTTCATTTGTTGTAGCTCTTATTCAAGGAAACTGATGGGAACATTAACCTAAGGTGATGGTTGAGTGGTCATAAGTGGATTAATTTAACTGAGGTATGATGGAGGTATTTTTTATGGTATGTTGGATTGGCTAGGGAATGAACCAGGAATATGCATGCATGGGTTAAGGTGTGATTGCTGAAATTGCACTTGTGGTTGTGTGATATTTTGGTTGAGATTGGGTATGTCGGCTTGAATTTGGGAATATCAAGGTTGGTATGGTGGTATATCACCGTATTGTGCCTACTGAGGTTAAATAGGGATATGTTATCGACTAATCAAACCTTGTTATTAAGAGGGAACTTGTGAACCAATACCCTATCTCTAAACTTGTGGCACATTCTACATGAAAGGCATCTATTGTCTAATAGGTACTTGAGGAACATTAGAACCTCCTAGTTGTGTGAATCCCTATTAGGAAGTGGACACATGTTAGAGATTAAGCATCTATCACTAACCAATATTTACACAATATTAGATAAACATCATTTGGTTTTGGATTGGCATGTTAGTTTGTGACTGAAGAGTTATGTTCATTTCTACCTATCGAGGTGGAACATTAGTTTCCCCCTATTGAGGTAGAAATATGTTTTGCCTCTAATGTGTGGGTATACTAGGTTGTTCTTGTTATAATGGAATATTACTAGTCATCTATTGGGGGGGAGTAAGATTCATCACATTCTATTATGGCATGGCACTGGTCATTGGCTAACTACTTAAATCTTTTTATTGGGTACTAAAAGAAGCAGTTGGTTTAGGTTTAAAGGTAGTTGGTTGAGTTTGGGAAGTAAAAAATCCTATTCCCTAAGTTTGAGAACCATTAATGGTGCTAAGTAAAGGACATTTTTTTGTTGACTATGTATTTGTGTGTTAACATTACTTTGGTCTAAATTGGACATTACTTGCACATTGTCCACTAAGTTTTGCTCACTGTTCTATATAGAATCATAAGACACTTCCTCAATGGTTGGGGTATTAAACATGTTTTTGACTGAAGTATTTTGCACAAGTGGGTCAAAACCTTGATTTTATTAACCTATTGACTCAAATAAGATTCTTGTTGAAGGGAGTGACTGAATAAGAGGTGCATTGGACATGGCTAGGTTATTAAAATTATGCACTAAGTTTTGATATGCCTGGTGTGTTATCTAGATTTTCATGAATTGGTCCTCCATGAGGCCTAGTTATTGACAAGCATACACAGATCTAGATATGGCATTGGTACTATAGCATTAGGGTTGCTAGAAGAGTCCTAATCATTGTTTGGATTGTAAAACATGTTATAAGGCCCTCTTGGTAGATTTGGCAAATTATCATGCCCTAACTCTACAGATCCGTTAAGATCATAGGTATATGGCATGGTCATGTAATAGGGTTGTTGGATGTTTTATGTAACCATAGGTATGCTATCAAAATATTGGGTCATCTATTCTTGATCTTGCTCTGTGTATGGAGGTGTACTAACCAAATAATTGGCCAAAGGATCTTGACTTTATTCCCCTATTTGAGTGTTGTATAGTGGATATGAATCCATCTCCCAAACAACATCATCTCCATAAGTGTCTTGAACAAATTATTCTCATGTGTTAACATTTCCATATCCTGGATTGTACATAGTTTCACCATGTATATAGTGAGACATGGTTAAATCTTTAATAAATGTTTTGCAACAAGATGAATTAGAATTTTGCAAACTCTAAAAAACTATATTTGAAAAAATAAAGGGTTCAAACGTGATCTAGATTGGTCGAGGGTGGATCTAAATCTCTAAAAAGTCTATGAAAAGACTTGGTAAAAATATTAAAATGTCAAATGTCTAACATTAAATGTTTTACACAAACAAGGTCAAGTAAATTAACCTAAAAATAAGAATGCCAAACTCTAATGTCCAAACATGTTCCAATAATTGGCCAAAGGATCTTGACTTTATTCCCCTATTTGAGTGTTGTATAGTGGATAGGAATCCATCTCCCAAACAACATCATCTCCATAAGTGTCTTGAACAAATTATTCCTGTGTGTTAACATTTCTATGTCCTAGATTGTACATAGTTTCACCATGTGTGTAGTGAGACATGGTTAAATCTTTAATAAATGTTTTGCAACAAGATGGATTAGAATTTTGCAAACTCTAAAAAATTATATTTGAAAAAACAAAGGGTTCAAATGTGAGCTAGGTTGGTCGAGGGTGGAGCTAAATCTCTAAAAAGTCTATGAAAAGACTTGGTAAAAATATTAAAATGTCAAATGTCTAACATTAAATGTTTTACACAAACAAGGTCAAGTAAATTAACGTAAAAATAGGAATGCCAAACTCTAATGTCCAAACATGTTCCAATAGGTCTAAACTAGGAAAGGGAAATGTTTCTAGGTATTTTGTCAAAATGTGGAGTCAAATTCTAGGCTCAAATAGGTTGTCTTAGGACTTTTGGCCAAACACAGTGTCAAATGTTAGGCTTGAAATAACGGATGATGATTAATCTAAGAAACTTAGAATAATTTGGCAAAGACTAGGCACTTGATTAATACAAAGGCACAAACAATAAAGTTTCCAAAGTTGAGTAATCAATTAACCTAAGTTACACAACCCAAAAAAGAAAGATCTGTGTATCAACCCCTACATGTCGAGGCCTAAATAGAAATCAATAAATGTTTGAATCCAAATTTGGAAAATTCAATTAAAGACTCAACTAAGGCAAAATAGGATTTTGATGACAACAAGCTAGGCAAATTTGAACAACATGACTGTGCTTAAGCAAATATCCAACAAGGCTCAAATGATTATTTTAAACAATGATAATTGAAACACAAGACAAGTCTTTTAAAATAATTTGGGCAGCGTAATGATGTTATGACTTCCAAAATATGTGATAAGGGTTTATGTTTCAAATACTTCAAAGGCACAAGACTTGGAATGATTTGGGTAGCATAACGTTACTCGGCTCAATCAAGTGCCACAATCAACATTTTGACATAAATGTTTTCTAAGTTAAATTAAGGTGTCAAATAAATGGCATAATGCCTCCTCAAATAATGGAGTAATGTTGGACACAAGACTCATTCATGATGTGGTTTAAACAATAATTTTTAGTTCTAACACACCAACTAATAAAAAATAAATGATAAAAATTCAGCTAAGTATATCGATTTAAATCTTATCAAGGTGTGACAAAGCAGGGTTGACTAGAACCTACAAGTTTTTGACCGTCTAGATTGATCCCATGTGTACACACTTTTATGTATGCACACAAGAGAAGGAGCACATCAATTGAGTCCGTGTCAATCAGCTTATTATGAAAAGTTCTTGTCTTTATTATAACCACTACATTCATTAATTACTTAGTATAGTGTAATGTCTAGAATGATCATACGTCCCAGGCTTAGCTTGCCACTAACGGAGATGGTTAAACCATTTAAACCATTGTCCTAGTGGGGTGATCCCAATTTATATACTCCCCCATGGAGAGGGGTTAAAACACTATCAAGAGATGAAACCCTGGGTCAATTCTTTCGTAAAGAACTCATGAGAGGCAATGACACCCCCTTCACAAGCCAAAATGCATGAAAATAAAAGATGAGTTGAAAGACTTTAGGGTTGCTTTTAGATCACCCAATATTATGTGAGTTCGGGGAGAGCTTAGGCAAATTTATTTCTATGCCTTGAACTAGGCACTAAATTTTAATGGAAAGATGATTTCAATCCCACAAGTTCCCTATAAGGCATGAGGGTATAACATACATGCACTATCCTTTTTATGGAAAAAAATAACGGACAAGTTTGAAAACAATTTACAAGTGAAGTTTGATTTTTAAGCACCAAATTAAATGTGATGTTATTCGTTACTAGGCCACCTTGTTTAACTATGAAAAATAAAATAATTGAATAAAAATAAATGAAACAAAAGACATTTAGGTTCATTTTAGGCCCAAAGTCCAATTGTGAAAGATATATCTTAAGTTCATTTTAAACGCCAACTTGAAATGTTCAAGATTCAAACATGTGTTTTAGGAACCAAATTTGAAATGTTTCTAAGACTTAGCATGTTATATTCATTTTAGGCACTAAATACCAAATGTGTAATATCTAACACATTCATTTTGTGCATGATTTTAACTACATTATTTTTAAAGCCCAAAATGAAGTGTTTGATTAGTAAAAAATATGCCATTTTATCTTCAAATCAATCCTTCAACCTATAAATGTTT
The DNA here is from genome assembly GCA_037957365.1 of Torreya grandis. NCBI lineage: Eukaryota > Viridiplantae > Streptophyta > Pinopsida > Cupressales > Taxaceae > Torreya > Torreya grandis. The sequence continues at coordinate 1,004,197 of JARHVA010001455.1, forward strand.
GATAATAACCCCTTGTATTGAAGCACTTTCTTGGTTGGGTAAATGAGGTTTAAATTTTAGCTCTCAAGTTTGGATTTTATTTCACATAGTGATTGTTGATGGTCAAACATGAGCACCAATGTTTTAAAGCAATCATGATGGATGGCTAGCAGGTAACCACCATCGGTCAAGTCGAATTGATGTCAGTCGATAAAAAACTATTGGTAATGACTTTTGAACCTGAAGGCAAAACCATAAAAGGCAAATGCATTAGGTTCATCCTGGTTAGTTCAAAGATTGAGAAAACCTACAAGGTAAACTTAAGTCTAGTGATTTAAAAGCCTTTGAAACCAAGAAATCAAGGATTTGATTAGCAAAAAAAATTAATATGAAATCTTTAATGACGTTTCTCCCCTACTTCTGACCATTGGTGGTCTCACAAAATTAGTGAAAATTAGGCAAAACCATTGGCAGTTAGGGCCTAACTATCAATGATTGCACCTAATCATAACTGATATTTGTGTAGATCTAAGAGATACATAGAAAACCAAATACAGCCAAAATAAGGTTAGAAATGCAATTTTAATGAGATTCAAACATCCATTTCTTAGTTTAAGACTTGTATAATGATCTCCTTACTCTGTGGGGTGTTCATGGTCATACCAGGTGTGCCATTTGTGATCAAGGTATTTGAGTCAAGATAGGAGGTTAATATAGTGTTAGTTCCAAAAAAAATGAAATGAACACACTAAACACGCTAACATCTCTAGGCTTAGATCATGAGGGGAGATTAGTAAACAAACCAATTGAAAACATAACTAAAATGCAAATAAATGACAAATTTCCTTACCTTCCTCTTGGCACCATGGTTGGCTTGGCTTGATTGATGGCTTGGATTTATTTTGACATCATAACACTATGCATTTGCTTTAGGAATCAAATCCTATATTATAACTTTGTTCCAAACTCTTCAAATGAAGAGCTCTAAGCTTGCTTTTATAGGCTTTGAAATGACTTGGGATGGGTTCAATATTAACCTTGGTTGGCTTAGTTAACCCCAATAGGGTTAAAAGGTGTCAAATGGCCATAATTAGAATGAAATAAGTATGGGCGAGACATTTTACAAAAATGACAACTCACAAAAGCTAATGATGAAAACCTAGGATATTTATTGATTTTTGAATTTCTCTTTTTGATAATTACTTTTATTGATCAAAAATGAATTCAATTAATTCTTGTTAGTCATTTTGAAAATTTTCAATATTTTGAATTAAATGATTTGTGCATGCATTCAATTTAATTTATCTATGGGCCAAAATGATTTATTTGCATGGTTATGAAGCCAAATTTGAGGCTCTTAGAGATTTTTAGGATAGATTTTCATAGGTTGGTAATAATTGATCTAAAGTTGGGTATAAATTTTTTGGTGTCTAATTTTATATGTCTACACAAATGTGTTTGAATGCTAAAGCAAATAAAGACACACTCCTATCTAGTATGGGGTGATCTCCTGACTCTAGGTAGATAGATGCATAGATTGCAAGTTAACTAATTATTTAAACCTAATTTGGAAGTTGGGTTAGGGTTAGGAATATAGAAATTAATAAGATAAAGGGTGATAAATAAATTTATAGGAGGCCAATTAATTTCAAGCTCAAATAAACAATATTCTAAATTTATATACTGAGATATGATAAGAATAATAAGTAAAACCAAGGATTGATATTAAAATAAATGGAAAATAATGGTACTTAGATGGATTATAGTGTGCATATAAATCTAATGTGGAATAGGTTGGAAATAGACTAGATCTATATTTTATATCAATCGTCAAATTTTGGAAATTTGACCTATGTGACCTCAGACACTTGCATTGACTTGGGATTATTACATCGACACTTTTGTATGACTTAAACATAGGTGCTCGATATAGAATAATTGATGGATCTAGATGGGATAACCTAGAATGTTTTGGATTTTATGTCACCTTCCATCTAGTGCATTTAGATCTAGTTCATGGACTCTCGCTCTTGTTGAATCATAAAAACCCTAGATTTTCATCTTCATAGTGACCTTAGGAAAATGGGTTAGTGGGATCACAATGTCAAGTTAACCCCAAAGATCCCTATATCAGTGGGTGATGCCTAAATAGCCAATAATATGAGGAGGGCCTTAGACTGATGTAGTTATTCCCTAATGTGTTTGCTTATATGTGCACAAGGGTGCAATATGTGGAAAGTAAGTATAACAGTGACCTAGCTTGTAACTTGGAAAATATGACTCATGGCATGCTCCTTCAGTAATTTAATCTTGTAGATGTGTTTTACCTATGAATTATAAGGAAATAGGAGAAAATAAGGAAGCTTTGTTCCCTTAAATGATTGATTGAATGCTTTTGGCACTTTGCCTTGTGAGGTATGTAATTTTTAGGTATGTGTTAGGTGATGAATGAATGAGGATTTATCATGCATATATAACAATACTTTGGAGAAATATCCTACATTAAAGTTATTAAGCCTATTATAGGGACACATTTCATTTTCAAATTTGATGAATTTAGGGCACTAGACACTTCCATTGGAATAAGACACTTACATCAACCTAAGTGTTTGACTGGGATGCAAGTGTCTAGCAAATCAAAAAAAGGCATAGGTACAAAACTTGTAGAGATAAAATATAAGTGGGTTTATAATATTTTGAGTATGATAAAAGGTCTGAGTCATCAAAATAACATTGGTTGGATTAAGAGATAATAAATAGGCACTAAGAGGAATAACCAAGATCTGTATTTTACAAGTGTACAAGATTAAGGTGTTATATAATTCATAAATAATGTCTACACTAACTAGAAGGTATCAAATGAACCAATACATATGTGTCCATGTCCATGGTAGTGGTTAGCATACATACATACATATATATAATGGAGGATGAGAATTATAACTAAAAAAATTTGTTAGTGTAGACATATAAATTTGATATTAGATACTTTAGAAAATATTAGTTTTGAAAAATCCTTAATATACATGACTTGTGTGTACATAATTGAATCTAGCTCACATTTCCGTGTATCCATTTTCCATCTATGAGTTTAGTCTTCCTGATTTTTTGTCATACATTATTTAACCCTAAAATTAGATAAATGAGGTTATTTGGTGTTAAGGGGATTTGATTAGATTTTACACAATGGTGGTGAAATAATATAATAAACATGCTTGTACTCAAAATGTCACTTGAGTGTAATGAGTGTGACTTGAGAACACCCATCACAAGCTTATCCCTAGACCTCTCTTAGGGCCTCTTTCGGCCCATATCTAGATTTCATGATGGTATTACAGATCCATAGACATCCCAAAATCAACCCCATAATTTCACCTAGGTATCCAAGCCCCTAGTGTTCCAAGTTTTTCCACCTGGACATTGGCATACCCCTTTGGACATAACATACTATACCAGTGACCAAGGGACTATGCTAGTGTACCTTGCCTAATTTCAATCCCAATAGATATATTTTAAATTACTAAGATAGATAAGGTCATCCTAGACCTATTTCACACTCTACACAAGGACTATATTATTATATATACACCACTTTTATCCCTTTATCTACTAGATGGAAATTAGATGTAAATACAAATAAACAAGCTCAGAACAAGTTATGAAAAATCAAGGTCATTGATCCCTATTCTACCCTACTTCTACATATAACCATCTACAACCATACTAAACTTAGATTACATGGATTTCCAATCTCAAGACTCACTTAAAGTAGTCAAGCCTACATTCATACTAGCATCACTTACACTTGCACAAACACTTAGATTGGGAGAACTACATCAGGTTTGATCACCTCTCGAGGTATAGGTATGTAGAAAACTCTCAACATAATGGGGTGTTAAGGACATCTAGCCTACCCAGTTAAAATCACATTTTTGCTATTTGTGCTCTTCAAATACCCTAATGACATGGAGATCTAGGGTCTTTATGAAAAATGAATCCAAAACTGATCATAGATAGTGAAATAGGTTTTATTTGCATAGGAACAGGCCTATCAAACTCAGACACAACTATTACCAAAAGTTCACATTAGTCCCTACACAAGGACACTAGCATGGAATAGAGGACACTATCATATTGCATTACTATCCAGGGAACCACACTACTATCCAAGAAGAAGTATGACACTTGGATCCTATTTACAACACCTTGATTGGCTTTTATGTTAGTTTCAACCTCTAGATCATCTATCTCAATCAGTTTCTAACTAAGTACATACTTGTGTGATTCATTGATATTTTTAGAATAATTAATTAGGTCAATTCTTATACAATCAATGACTATATTTATTGCATATTTATCCCCTAATTTACTATACTCAAACCTTTTAACAGCCTAGCATTTACATATACTAAGTCCTAAAAAATTAAAACATTTGGTGAACCCAACTTACTTTGAATACTACCCAAAACCTAATCCTAGATGCTCTTGGGGTTTGCATCCTTTTTTTTTTATGCACATAATTTAATTCTATAATCTCAAATCTGATTTACTATTTTTTTTTGTAATCTTTCATGGATTAAATTTATTAAAAGGTTTAAAATATACAACATTTTATTTTCCTACTTTCAAACCTACAATGGCAGAATTTTATAATCGATTTGATGAGACTGATATGAGCCAACTGCAAAATTTCATTTCTAAATATCCATTTATGCAAGATGACCTTATTTGTATTATTCAATAAGAGCTTCGAAAATCTAATAATGGTCAATACTATAACCCCCAGATGCCAATATTATTACATCTACTATGGGGGTAATTCATATTCTATAACAACCTATTCTAACCTGCCAACCTTCACCAGTGGTAACACCTCCTATGGCTAAATCCTCTTATCTATATGCACAATACCTTACACATGAAATCCACTCTCTATATGCCAAGGTGTTACATCTTGAGCAGGGTGCTACTAGGCGATCACATGCCTTGGATTCTCATGTTCTTCTACACACACCTTTGAAACAACATCTAGTGGTAACTCCTTTGCCATTAGGATTTGTGGTACCCAAAATTACTTTGTATGATGGTAAGGGTGACCCAGAGCATCATATCTAAGATTTTCATGTAGTATGCTTGGACTATGTGTCCAATGATTAGATCCTTACTAATTTGTTCCCTTGTCATTTAAAGGACTATATATTACAATGGTTTTATGATCTTCTTAATCAGTCTATCACAACATTCAATCCATTAGAAGATATATTTTTGGCACACTTTTAGATTAACATTAGTGATAAGGTTTCCTATGGTCAAGTTGCATAACTCAAACAAAAATATAATGAGCTAATAGTTGAATATGTCTTGCAATATAAAACTATATTAACAAATATGACTATCCCCATGGTAGATAGATAACTCCAAGACATATTCAAATATATTTTGTTACCATCATTGCACGAAGCTATCATATTTAATAAGTTTACATCATTCATAGATCTTTGCCATACAATGAAAGAATGAGAAGTCAAGATTCTCTTCATGGTCAAACTAAAGTACACAACTAGACTGAATTCAACTACTAAGAGTTACAATAAGCCTCCATATAAGGTGAAGCCCAGTTAAAATAATAATTATTCAAAAATAATAGTTAATAAATCTTTAGAGCCACCTCCTCGTATGGTTTTATCATCTCCTCCAAGGAGACCTTTTATGAATTTACTTAGTTTCCAATAGGGTTTATAGAAAAACTCTTGGAATTCAATGTCATATCTCTCCCTCACATTAAATAACTTGATATGACTGGGATTCTTCTAAATAACTATGAATATAATACATTTTTTGACTATCATAGGGCACCATGCCATACTACATATATATGCATTAACTTGAGACATAAGATTTAAGATTTGATAAAAGCTAATATCATTGATGTCAAAAATACTACAAAGGCACCTAGACTAGAACCAATGGAAGCAAACACATTTAAAATATTTTGAAATCCATTTCTATAACATATAACTAATGAGACATCAGGTACTTCAAGTGTTCATTATACTCATCAGGCACATCCACCACAAACATCTTATCATATTCATATAGTGGACACAAATCCTCTACATAATATCATTGGTGTGTATCATAATACAATACCAGTTAGACCTCTCATCACGTTTTCAGAGCAGGTGATAGTAGTTGATGACATAGATTTATATGCACTCATTGTACAAGCCTATATTGAGCATCATTATATTTAGAGTGTCATGGTTGATAAGGGTCAAACATTAACATGTGTACTATCACACTTATACATCACTTAAGTTATTTAGAATGTGATATTTTGTAGACATATATAGTTATTTATGGCTTTAGTGTCCATATCCAGAGTTCCATTAGAAAGATTATACTTCCATTATAGGTTGAGCCTACACATATGGCCACCAAATTCATAGTAACACTTAGTGCAAACACATTTGATATGTTATTGGGTAGACCTTGGATATAATAACTTCAATCCATTCCATCCACTATACATAGATGCCTCAATTATATATATGATAATTGGGTGGTTATAGTTGAGGGCCTTCTATATGAGTATCCCTTACCTATTCCACAACTAGTTATACAACAGTCACTAGTTATATCTCAAAACATAACATATATTAACAAACCTCAAATATTAGTTGAGCCACTAGTGTAGGTGAGTTCTACTCCTATAACATTACCACATATGCATACTCTTCCATGAAGACATTTATTAGAGAGACCCCTAAATCAAAGACATGTTATGGATTCTAGATAACCTCTCTCTCCATAATTACCACATAGATAAGCATTAAAATATAGAGCATCCACTCTAATTACAACTTTTTATACCATGTGGGCCCCTAATAACCCTATAATTCACAGGGTAGTTCAATCAGCTTCATAGATTCATAGTCCTACATAGGTAGTTTCATTTATAGAGCACTTAGTATATCTGATTCTTAATCCTAAATACCTCATTGCACAACATGCATGATCATTCTTCTTCTCTTTGATATAGGACACATTTATTGTGAGTCTCTTTTGAGACTCATCGATTAGTAGTATCTCTCCTCTTGCACAAAGTTTCTCTTACCTTGCTCCTTGTATATAATTTCATTTTCATGATTGTTTGTACATAGTTTATACTCAAAAAATAAAAAAAAAACAATATAACATGTTCAAAAATAAATAAAAATTCAAATACTTACTAAAAAAATACAAAATTTTAGATTGTATGCATTTCCATGTTTGCATTCTTCTAGGTAATAAATATGATATCTATGTTAGTCTAGTCAGTTTTATCATACATACATACTTCACTTATACTTTTTGAGTGTTCATAGATTCTTACAGGACTCAAGTCCTCTACATAGTTCTATATTTGATACTATCTACCCATTGGGGGCACATATATAAATTTAGTATCGATACATTCACCCATTGGGGGCATCATACTACAGAAATTTTAGTTTGTTAGGTTACATATTTCTATACTCTATATCATAGATTTAGCATTGATTATATCTTGAGATTGATCATCCCATACTACTCCAATTTTTTTTCAACTACTACTACTATAGACTTAATTTATGTATATATTTTCTATTATATTGATTTGTACCACATTTTCATGCATACTTTCATTTTTGACTTTCCTAGTTTAGATTTGATTGCATCTCTTTGCTTCTACATCTACTTGAAGGTATTTGAATATGTCATTGTTCTATGGCTCTATGGCAATTCTTTTCATTTTGTGTGTGCTTTAGACATGTGCCCATGTCCTTGTGTGTGCCTTATTGATTGTGTATGCAGACATTTGAACATGTCCTTCCATGTGGCTCTAATCCAACCTTATTTGTTTTATGTGTATGTGGACATATGAACATGTCCTTATATGTTTTCTCTTTCTTGGACTTAGTGACATGTTCCTGTGTGCCTTGTATTATGGCCCTTTGGACTATTTTGTGTGCCTCATATGTTTGTATGTATGATTTCATGTATGTGTCATGGTCATGAAATTTATCTCTTGCTTGTTACATTCACTTAGTTTGTGATTCCATGGTGTTGGATTATTTTATGATCCAAGGTGTTTTTATTTTCATGTTTTAGATAGTATTTAATTTAATGTATTATTTTGTTTTTAATAACTATTTGGTTCATGGGAATGTTAGTTATATCTCGTAACCACCTGTGAAAAGCTTTTAAAGCTTTTCACCTCTCTTTGTACACATCATCCAAGAATAATACTTTACCAAAATTTTGTGTGAAATTTTTCTTTACAATCTAATTTATGAATTATTTCTCTCGATCTTAGTGCCAACAATAGTATCATATCTCAAGGAAATCATAAAGGATTGAATTGGGAATACAATAAACAATCTTGATCATGGAGGAAAGAGAGAATTTTTTATATATGCTCCTTAATTTAAATCTATACAACGTTTATGGATGACAAAAATCACTGAGATTATTTGAATTTTTTTCAATTGCCTATGGTGAAGATAAAATCTTTGAGGGCACTTGTTTAGTATCTTGCTGATTGGAAACAAAATTAAAATTGGCATGGCTTGAGAGATTGGCCATATTTGCCACTACGACTATTCTATTTGAAAATTTAGGTTAGATGAATGTGTTTATTTGTCTTTTTCTTATATCAATATATTTGAAGTGAAACAACACCCTAATAAGCCTATAAGACACTTTATGTAATCTAATAAGTTTCTAAAAACTAATTTTGCTCTTGCAAAGAGTATAAAGTTCTAAAATAATTCTAAATGGACTAAATTTTTATCATGACACAACACAGAACTGCCAAATTACAAACCTGGTATGAAAACATAGAATTACCACATTATAGACCTACTATATGACATTTTAAATTCTGAGATTTAGCATAGCTATGGTATGTTAAAATCTTTGTATACCCGAAAATGTCAGCAGGTCCCTTGAGCACCAACATAATTGGAGTAAAAGATTTTTTACATGCACTAATTTTTTAAGGTAAATTAATAAGTTTTCACATGCATGTAATTTTATTTTATTGACCAAAATGGAAACATGTAATGTAAAATATAGAATATTTTATTAGAGGTTTAGAAATTCTTCTAAACTGCTTGCAAGAAGCCATTTTGTGAAGTCCTTGGGAAAGTTGTGGTCCAAGGTTCAACTCTTTTTTGGTTGAATTTATATTTTCACAAGAAAAGGATTTTTGTTTTTGAAATATGCTCTAAAAATTCATAATGTACATGTAATGGAGTAATAAGAGTCAAATCAATGATATAAGGGCATAATTATGGCTTCTTGAGATAAATTTTTGACTAATCACTTTTTAATGCAAAGGTGGTCATGTGAATAGTCAAACTATAGGTTTCAGACATTATGGACACAAAAAAAGGTCAATTTTGTAATTTTAAGTGTCTTTATATGATTTTTGAAACCAATATAATGAAACTAATGTATAAAGGTGCATTTTCGATCAAAACTGACACCTTCCAAATGACAATTTCCACACTATCACTTCTTGCTTATGTTGTCAACAAACCCACCATCCTTTATAGGTCCCTTAGGATCCTCTTGATTGATAAAATGTGAGTGTTTTATTGGAGGTTGGAATATCCGTTGGAGGCTAGAAGACAATTATCCTCTCTAGTTATTTATTCACTTAGAGTATGGGTTCAATGCTTAAATGGCAAATTTTGGCTTGTGTTCTTGCTTACAGTTCCATTTTTGGATTTATATATATGATATTCATGACATGGAGTGGACATATTTAGTTTTTTTTGTTTCTCTTGATTCATGGCTTCTCACCTCTTACTTGATAGGGGAGAAGATTTAAGCATTAGTTGGTCTTTGATTAGTTGTAAGTGATAGTATGAGTTGATAAGGGTTGCTAGCACATTTAATGATGAGTAAAGGTCATCAGTGTTTGTTGGACATTAAGGAGATGTGCCATAAAAATTATAGGTTTGTTACTTAGATGAGTTCTTATCTTAGACTTATATTGATCGATATAGTTGGACATGCCAGATCATGTTCTATTACTATATGGTATAATGATCACTAGGGATGAGTAGGCCTTGATCATGTTTATCATCCATTTTTTGACACAACTCATAAGGGTAGGATTGTTTATGGAGCAACATCAGTTTATGGTTAGTACCAGAGGTATAGTGCACTATTTGAAGTTGTGACAGAGTTTCTTTGATGACTTCAGAGTCATTGCTCTAGATATTTTATACCCCTTTGGATCAAGGGGGAGTTTGTTGGATTGTTTTAATATCCAAGGTGGTTTTATTTTCATGTTTTAGATGGTATTCAATTTAATTTATTATTTTTTTTATAATAACCAATTGGTTCATGGGAATGTCATTTATATCCCATAACCACCCATGAAAATCTTTTAAAGCTTTTCACCTCTCTTTGTAAATATCAACCAAGAATAATACTTTACTAAAATTTTGTGTGAAAATTTTCTTTACAATGTAATTTATGAATTATTTCTCTTTATCTTGGTGCCAACACATGGGGGACCTCATTCATCTCTCCCTTCCTCTTTGGATGCCTTGATGGACACCATGCCCCATCCCCCCAGGTAGTTTACATAGATTATTACTCAAAATTATAGTTCATACGCATGCTTACATTGTTATATCTACCTTGACAACTTTGGGAATGCTAAATTTAACATACATCATACATTACCAACTTATGCTCAAATTATCTTACATTCTAATGTTATGTATATATATTATATTGGTCTATTACGCATATATCATATATACTTAGGCTAACACACATGTTGCATAGTTTTTTATTTTGAGGATAATTATTGCACATGTTTAACAATTCCCCTCAAAATTGGGGGCATTCATAGAAGTTTATCATAGATATTAGGTCATCTAGGTGCACTTAGACACAATTTATATCACATAGACACATATTATAGAGCTCAAAATTAGGAAAACATAGTGAAAAATAGTTAGTGACTTATCATTTTCAATTTGAATAGAAAAAAACACAAAATAATGCGAGCATGGTATACTACTATCGAAGGGACCGTGTTACTATCCATTAGTCCCAAAATAGGAAAATCTAGATTGGCCAAAAAGGTACATCAATTACAATTTAGGTTTTCACTATATCAATCATAGCTTATCATATTTGATCAGTTTATGCTTAATTTTACACAAAATTATAACATGTTCACTCAGATTGGGGTATCATGCATGGCATGTGTAATCACCTAAAAGTGGTATTTGAGTGATAAGAGTGTTACTTGAGACAACATATTCTTAGCTTGGCCATAGACCTAACCTAAAGCCTATTATCACACTTTTCTATCCTTTGTGCAGACCATAAACATCCCTAGTTAGCTTAAACATAGTCTTAGACCCACATTTCCTAATCCTAGCCCATCATGCCCAATAACCTACTAGCTGGACATTAGCACCACATTAAGGACACAAGAACCATGTGGTGCTAGTGTCCCCAAAATGGTGCTAAAGTCCTTTACCCTATCTTTCCTTAATAAATATATTTTCAAAAGTTAAACCCTCTTAAGGTCAACCTAAACATTTTTTATTATCCGTACAAGATATAAAACACTATAAATACATGACTTTTAGACCTCTATCCACTAGATGGAAATTAGTTGCAAAATACCTATTCAAACATGCAATGAGTTGAACAAAATCAAGGTATTAATCCCTATTTTACCCTACTTTTCCATACTACCATCTATAGTTGACCTAAGCTCAAGTTTTCTAAATTTCCAAACTCAAGCATACTCAAGGCATTCAAGACCACTATCATTCTAGTAGCACTTACACTTGTACCAACACTTAGGTGGGGAAAACTACATTAGGATTGATCCCTCTTCAGAGTATTGGTATATAGGAAAATATCTTCACAATGGGGTGTTGAGGATGTCCAACTTATCCTATAATGAACACACTTTTTAGTTCATGCCTTACAAGGAGGATTAGGGTTTGCATCATAAATCAGTTATTACAAGCATAATATAGAGTTTCTGACTTTATGCATGCATGAATAAAACATATAAACACAGTCGTATGTGCACCTAAAATTTTAGAGAAATCCTGCACAGAGGACACTAACACCATTTTCAAGACATTAGAGCCACATGGTGCTATTATCCAAGTGTGGCACTACTATTCAGGAGGGGTTCTGTTGCAAGAATCTGGTTGATGACATTTAGACCTATTCATATTTCAATTTTTAGCACTTAGATCTTCAGTATCATGTGTTTTCTAGATAAATCTTTATTTACACATATTTATTATTATTTTTAGAAAGTCAAAGCTAGTCAAAATTTGTAACAATTTAATGGTTATTTATTGCATATTATTTCATTGATTTAGACTACTCAACCTTTTAATCAAACATAAGATTTACATAGCTAAACCCTAAAAGGTTATAACATTTGGTGAACCCAACTTACTTCAAATATTGCTTAAACCCTAGTTTTACATAGGGTTTACCTTTTCCCAAATTTTGTGCACTAAATTATGGTTACAAACTCCCATTTTTCTAATTTTTTGGCATAACCTAACTCATTTAATCAATCCCACATTAGGGTTTCCTTTATTTAATATAATTTATTTTTTAAAAAATTAACCCTAATTCAAAAACTTAACCCTAGATAACCCTAGGGTTTACATTTCCATAAGCTAGATTTCAAATCCATATATCTTTTAATTTGTATTCCATATAATCATGATCAAAATGATATAATAAATTAATCACTTTTTGTTGCAAAGTTTAATACTTTCATTTGCATGCTTGTTTCCTTTAATTTGGAATAAACTCATAAATGACATAGATACATGCATACATGATGGTTCATATCAATTAAAGTGATTCTCATGTTTCATTGTTTCTTTCACATGTTATTTTTATTGTATGTGGAATTCAATTAAGATATTGATCTTTAATTACATAGACAACTTATTACATCAAATAATAACAATACTACCTAAAATCAACAAGTCTCCCTTAGATGAATTTTTTGTTTGGTCCATTATGAATCCTTCCATATCATTCCTAGACATATGGAAACACCATTAGTCTCACTTATCCTTCATCCTTCTTGATCACTAACATCTAGCTACCATCCTGCCTCTACTATTAGCTATACACTCTTAGTAGACTCAATAGTCTAAGTTACCATGTCTTCATGTGCTCATGAAGCTTGATAGGTTTGAAAAACCTATGGATATATCTTTATTGATCAGATCAATACTCCTTCAAATATAATTTCCATTTTAGAGCTTTTACAACATTCTAACACATACAAAGTTATTTTGTATGTGGCACTCTGTGATACTCAAGTACCTCAAACATCTGATCCCACTTATGTTGCTTCCATAATTAATAATATGAAATAGACATAAAAACATATTTATTTCAAGAGGGAGGATCTCCCACCTCAACACATCATAGATTTACATCTACCTCTCTACATTACTTTACAAATTTAATGAGGTAGGTGTCAAATGGGTTCTAGTCGATAATGGATAAGTATTGACATTTACAATATCTCTTTTTTATAATTTCTTAATATATATGCTACTAATTTAGATCCTTCTAATATGAACATTTGAGGGTTTGATAATATTCCACTCAATTTTTTAAGTCAAATCACATTAAACCTTACATTGGGGCCTAAAACACTACCTACAACATGACAAGTTATGTCTAATGATCTTAATTATAGTATCTTACTTGGGAGACCATAGATTTATGCTATGCACATAGTTCCATCCACTTTACATGCATGTTTAAAATTTAGATATGAAGTTCATATATATACATGTCCTATGGATAAATAACCATTTAAGTACTTTCAACATACAAAGTCTCACACAATTATATTCCTCACATAGATTTAACTAAACACCACTCCAGTCTACAATTCAAAGTATGCATATAACTCCCCCATTTATTTCCAGCACATAGTATAATAAGTTAATTTCACCATTTGCATTATGATATTTATATAAGATAAGCTACACAGGATAGGGCCTTGGTAAACATGAGTAAGGAATCCTTAATCTTGTTGAAGTATATGATCAACAGGGTAGACAAGGACTTGGATATAGAAATAACACATCTAATTCCAAATCCTCCCACCATGATTCTCAACACATCATGTTTTGTCCACCTATTCCATGAGTAGATGATATAGTCAGCCATGTTTATACACTCTCAGTTGTTTACCCTAACCTTATTTATGATATAATTTCTCTATATCTACTCATTCTTGATGAGTTCACTAACTACAAAGTTCTCTTATAATTTTAGGGTGCATATGAGGATCTCTCTTCATTATATTATAAGAATAGGTTTATTCATTCCATAAGTACATAGGCATACTTTGGTGAGCATTCAAATGACTTGGATGATATGTTACCTGACATAGATGATACCATCCCTAAAACACCATACACTTTAGATTGATCTATACTTAATAAATAGATAGTCAAATTTAATTATGGGACCAAAATTGATCATCGTATCATACTATTAGCTATTGCATTACATAAATTAGAAGACATAGATATTCCTCAAATTTAAGATACTTTCCTAAAGTATTTGCTTGGGCTTTTTCTGATATGCCTAGCATTGATCCCTCAATCACAATACACATAACTACATTATATCTTAATGCCAAGCTAGTTAAACAAAATATTTTAAAAATGCATCCTAAAGTTGCTCTTCTTGTTAAGGATGAGATCCAATGGTTGTTAGATGTTGGTTTCATTCGACTAGTTGCTCATCCAAAATAGGTTGCTAATATTGTTCTTATTTTTTATCTTAATGACCAATCTGATGTTGTTGTGATTCTAGAGACCTCAAAGAAGCATGTCCTAAAGATGAGTTTCCTTTACCCAACATTGATATAATAGTTGATTCCCCAACTAGCTATGAGATGCTCTCATTTATGGATAGTTTTTCTAGATACAATCAAATTAAGATCGATGAAGAATATCAAGATTTTTTTTTTTTACCACACCTAGGGCACTTTCTAATATATTCTCATGTCATTTGGAATAAAAAATGCAAGTGAAACTTACCAACAAAGTATGACACATATCTTTCATGACCTCAGTCATAAGATAATTGAAGATTACATTGGTGATTTATTGGCAAAATCAAAAGAGTGACAACATCATGCAATAGATTTGTGATAATTTTTCTAAAGACTCAGAAAATATAACATGTGACTCAACCCTAAGAAACATGTCTTTGGAGTTTCCTTGGGGAAAATTTTGGGATTCATTATATCTTAATGCGGTATAGAAATTAACCCTAATAAGGTCAAAGCAATCATGGATATGACTCTTCCTACCAATATGAAATAATTTCACTCCCTCCAAGGAAAAAATTAGGTAATTCATTTCTTTATGAAATAACTTGCAGATAAAACCCAATCCTTCACTAGAATACTTAAAAAATACATGAAATTTGAGTGGGACATCACATGTCAAGAGATCTTTGATAAAATTAAATAATACATACTCAACCCTCCTATCTTGGTCCCACCCTTATCTGGTAAGACACTTTTACTTTACCTTTCAGTGATAGATCATGCACTAGGAGCACTCCTATTACATCATGATGATCAACATAAAGAAAGATTCATTTACTGTATCAATTGTACACTAATTGGCTATGAGCAAAATTATCTAATAATTGAAAAAAATTGCTTAGCACTTTTGTATTTTCTACTCAAAAACTTCACCACTATATGATTACCAATGAGATATAAATCATTTTGAAAGTTGATCCTTTGAAATTCCTCATGTCAAAACCAAATCTCTAGGGCTATATTGAAAAATGGGCTATGTTACTTATATAATTTGACCTCAAGATCATTTTATAAAAATCAATAAAAGGCCAAATAATTATAGATCAATTGGCAACAACTCCATTACTAGATACAAATCCTATTAATGATGATTTCGAAGATGAATTTATGATATATATAATACCGCTTCAAGTACATGGATAATGTTCTTTGATTGTTCTAGATGTACATCTGGTGCCAAAGTTAGAATTGTTTTAATCAGTCCCCTAGGACACATAATAACTCTTGCATACCGACTCTTCATGTACTAATAACATCATATAAAATGAAGCTCTTATCTTAGGCCTTCAAGCAATTCAAGATCTCAAGATAAAATCAATACATTTTTTTGGGGACTCCTAATTGATTATTAATCAATTTACAAATATCTATCAAACCAAAGAAGTGCACTTGGTGCCTTATAAGAATATGGTCAAATGTCTAGAGGCTTAGTTTGATAATTTATCTATCAAGAACATCCCATGCAAATAAAACCGTCATGCCAATGCAATGGTTAGTACCACATAATTAAACCTCATTGATATAGATGGAAGCCAAGCTCTTCTTACTATTAACTAATTATAATATCCATTAGTGTCACATGCAAATCTTATCGCTCTAACAGTCTTAGTTACCACTCATAATACAACACCATGTAAATATTTCTCTAACATATATAACTTTTTGAATAAATCTATTACACCTGATACTTTCTCAAAAAAATGAAAGGCATAAACTACAACAAAACTCCCTTTGATATGTCATCATTGGTGATGACTTATTTAAGAGATATTTTGAAGTACACTTACTCTGATGCTTGACAATCAAGGAAGCTAAATTGGCTATTCGATAAATAAATGATAGTGAATGTGGTGGTCATTTTAATGGTAAAGCAAAGTCACACAAGTTTCTTAGACAAGGTTACTATTGGCCAACCATGGAATAAGAATGCCAAGAATACTCCAGATTATGTGACAAATGTCAATGCCATGGAAACTTGCACCATATACCTTCATAATAACTTCAACCTATCATATCCCCATGGCCACTCATGATATGGGGCTTTGGCCATTCATGATATGGGGATTTGATCTGATCAGTAAGATAAACCTAGGATCTACAAGAGGTCATAAATTCATTATCACAATAATAAAATGTTTTAAAAAATGGGTAGAAGCCATCCCATTACAATCAAAAAAGGGGGAGGATATTTGCCATTTTCTAATGACTAATACTATTTCTTGATACTAATATTATTTCTTGATTTGGCCTCCCAACAACCATAATTAAAGATAATAGAACCTCTTGCAAGACTAAAAATAGTGAAAAAGTTTTATGACAAATATAAAATTTGACACATGTTCTCTACTCTATATCACCCATAGGGCAATGGTGAAGCATAAGTAAAAAACAAGACAATCAATAGTATTATTAGCAAAATAGTTACCAAATTTGGTGATGATTGGCAAAATCAACTCGTATATGCACTATGGGCTTACCACTTTAGCATACACACACCAACAAGAGCTACTTCTTATTCACTAGGATATGGTATAAAATCTATCATCCCATTAGAATTAGAAATCCCCTCTTTATAGGTATCTTTAAAAGGGCTCATCACAGATGATCAATACATATAGTGACGTCTCCATGACTTAGAATAATTGGATCACACATGTATCCAAGCCATATATCATCTTAGATCTTATCAAAAATGAATCTAGAGAACCTAAAATAACTGAGTCCATAACAAAGAATTCAAAATCAATGATTTTGTTTTAAAATAAAATCTTAAAAACGTCAATGTCAAGCAAGAGAAAAAAGGAATGTTTAAACTAAATTGGCTTGGACCATACATCATCATATAAAAACTTATTCCAAAATTATACCGTCTAACTTCACTTGATGGAAAAGCAATAAAAAATCCATTGAACATCATGCATCTAAGGAGATTTTACATATAAACATTGCATTATTCATTTTCATTTACTTGTACATAACTTATATTTAAAAAGTACAAAAATAATATAACATGCCAAACCCCAAAAACATTCAAATATTACTTAGAAAACACAAAATTTACATATTGTATACATTGCTATGTTTGCATTACTTATATTTTCCAGACACTACATATGCTAGCTATCTTAGTATAGTCTATTTTATCATACATACATGCTTACCTTGTTCTTGTCAAGTGCTTGTAGATTGCTTATAAGACTCAAGTCCACTACACTGATCTAAACTTGCTAGCATCTACCCACTAGGGGCATATCCATTGATTCAAGTTTATTCATTTGACACATTCACCCACTTGGGGGCATCTTATACATATTTTCTATTACCAGGTTCTATCCTTCCATTATTTACATTCTAATTTTGCATTGATATATCTTGATATTGATCACTGCTACTCATACTCAATTTTTAACCGATTATTACTAATTTAGACTCAACATATGTACATCCTCACTCTTAAATATATTTATATTACATTCATGCATGCTTTCATTTCTATCTTTTCTAGTTTAGAATTGATTATATTTTATATGCTTCTTATATTCGAGGGATTTTGAATATGCCATTATTCTTTGGCTTTGTGCCACTTCTATTCATGTATACCTTGGACATGTGCCATTGTCCATTGCATGTGCTTTCCTGATTATGTATGCAAACATTTGAACATGTCCTTCTATGTGGCTCTAAGCCAAATTTATTTTTGCTTGCATATGTGGACATTTGAACATGTCTTTGTATGTATTCTTTTCTTAGATTTAGTGATATGTGCCCATGTCCCTTATATTATGTCCCTTTGGCCTATTTTATATTCCTCATGTGTTTTGTAAGTATGCTTTCTTGTATGCATCATGGCCATGACACTGGTATTTTCTTATTAAACACACCAATTTTTGATGCCATGAGGGACCTCATGCATCTACCCTTCCTACTTGGGTGCTATGATGGACATCATGCCCCATCACCCTACTAGAGAACTCTCTACATCGCTGAAGCTAACTTATGACTTTTTAGTATGGTACTTAGTCAACTTGGTGAAGCACAGTTATGATGAATAACCTATTACCTTAGAGATAGATACAATCATCTTAGAGATTCAAACTCTCAAGAAGATGTATGTCTATCCAAGAAAGAAGGCCTATAGGAAAAAATGAGAGACTGACCAGACTAACATCAAGGTCAAATAGACAATGGTAGGAGAACAAGTGCACAATCTATTCTACATATTGTGGCCCAAGAAGAAGAGTTTAAAGGGAAAATAACATACATGAGAAAATCTTCCACCAGTACGTCCTTTGGTGAAGAAGTAGGTTGGGCATGATGTCGACACAATTTCATAGTAGGATCCTCCAAAATAGTAGAGGACTACCTAAGCATACCAACCTAGTCCTTTTCCACCTAGACCTTATCCTCTGAGACCTTCTCCACCTAAAGTTCTAACTCTATAGGTCCTTTCACTCTTAACTTCTCCTCTAAACATTCCTCCACCCCCAGATTCACGTCCTAAAACTTCATAGGCATCTTCACCATCAGGGGTTTTACCACAATGAACATTAGAGAAAGAACTAGAGCAAGAATAACCTACAATCTAGGAGTCTGAGGAATTTGATTTTTAGAAGACACCCTCCTCAATGCGAGAGGAGGATACCACTTTTGAAGACTCACCATTGGAAATTGGGGGTCTATTTGGTGAAGAGGGAGATGGTGAAGATACTCAATAAATAAGTAGAATGGATATCAATATCACTTCTTTAGCTACTAATAAAGAGGCCAAGATTTTAGAGCACAATCAAAATAAATGGAAGGAACTTGTTAGGTCTAAAGAAGAACTACCTTAAATTGATGCATCCACCAATCTAGGTGCTTAGTATCAAATGGGCATCCTTAATAAGATGTTATACTTATGGCCATACTTCCTCCCCCAAGATATAACCCTTGGCACAAGGCAACAAATGTCCTTCTTATTAGACATGTATAATGAAGAGTGCCATTTTTATCTCCCTCTAGATAGCCTCTTCTTAGGTCCTCAAGCTTAAGCATTTCCAACCCCACTATGGGTTGATTCCCAAAAGATCACCCCTCTACAAGCTAATACTACATTTTTGAAGATGGATTTTGAAGTTGTGCACTAAAATATACTTTTAGACTCTAATGCATGTGACACAAAGAAGAAAAATGGCCAGGTGGTGGATATGTATGAAAAATAGGTTGCCACCCAAAAGGCACTCATGGAAGAAGTGGCTATTTTGAAACAAAAAATAAAGGAGGCCACTAAGGCCAAGGTCAAAACTTTAAATTTGTATAATTCAATTAGGGGTCAAGAGCCATTATTAGTAGATGGAGTGCCTCTAGACAGGGATACCATAAATAAATTAGAGACCTTAGTAAATCTCTTTTTAAAGCATTGTAAAGAGCAGTCTATGTCAAGAAATGAGATACTAGTATTAGCAAAGTAATTTAATGAGGTGGTAGAATTGTGTAATCACACCTTTAAAAGAGTTAGGGAAGTCATCCCCATCCTGGAAGGGATTTTTTAAAGATTGGTACAACCAAATAAAATCTTGGAGGCTCAGCTCCATGCAGAGAAATCCTAGAGGTAGGAAATGGTAGATGCTGCCTTCTTAATAAAATATCACATTAAGTGTGTAAAGGCATTCAAGGATGTCAAAACCATGGAAGAGAAAATAATTGCACATCAATAACAACTAAATGCTAATTTTGTATCCCTTCAAGGATAGGTTATCGATGAAGTTTCAATATTGGAATAAGTAAAAAATGATGCCAACATGTCCTGAGATGAATTAGCCAAAAATCCCATTGAAAATTTTGATAAACTTGAGGAGATAAGAAATCTAAAGTAACCATTGAATAAATAACTGTAAAATTATTCAACACATTATCACATTGGGACAATGTCAAGAAGTAGATTGAAAAAATGGGGCCTAAATTTTTGATAGATACTGTAACCGAGACTTAGTCTAGGATGGAATAAGAGCACAGTGTGGGGTGATGTTAGACCCCAAATTTTGATTAAGTATTTTGGTTTTTTAGAGTAGAACCAACATGATGCAAAAATATTATAACACAAAAATTCTAGGGCATGGAACTAGACTGGTATAGTAGGATCGTGGCATGGAACTAGTGAGGCACGAAAGGACAAGGGTGGAGAATCACTAGCACAAAAATAACTAATAAAATATGATATATAACTATGAGAAACCTAAGAGCATAAAACTCAGAATAATAACAAAGGACTTGGGGAGTGCATGGGAAGTAGGAGATATTTAGGGAACGCTTCTCAAGGGCCATCTAGACCTTATCCATCCAAAGTTTTTCACCTGACCACAAAGAGATAGACACATGGTAGAAAGTATCTAGCATATAACAAGTATATATGTGGTGCAAAGGCCTAGGTCCTTAGGAGAAACTAGTGAATAGACTGCCACAACTCTTAGTTCATGGAGAGTTCATTGGTTGATCACTCATAATTTATTATGTAACTACTTGGTCAGGGAAAAATAAATATAAATACCCCTGTATGAAAGCATTATAAAGTGAAAGGTTTTGGATATAATTTTCTGAAGCACAATATAGATTTATGGATATTATAATCAATTCTGATGTTCATATTCTAATTAATTGATAGATATGCATCTATGGTAAGTTTGTGTTGAGTACTTGTAGTTGCAACTTAATATGAGATCTATGAAAACTTTACTTTTAGAACTTACGTAATAATCTTTAAACTCCATGGCATTTATCCATGTAATTATAATTATTGAGCTTAATGAGACAAAGACCAAAGTAGTGTATCTATTTTTCTATGTAACTTCTAATTAGATATAAGTTCAAACTCAAGAACATAACTAATATGTTACTACATAATATAAGCCACAAGAACCTATCTCTTTATTTATGCTTTGGGTGAGCACACATGACCATAATCTTATGTGAAGGGCCAACACACTAGCTTGTTGGGGATACACTTTAGTGCTTGAAAAATTATTAACAAATAAAAACCTAACACTACTCAAATTTGTTATTACATACATTTATTACATCTATCTTGACACCCTTGTCCAATGATATACATGACATACATCTTATATTACATATCTATGCTTATATTCTATTACATTTTGATGTTATGTTTACACATTGTATTGGATTATCATGTAGTTGTCATATATACTCTGACTAACACACATTTTTTAGAGTTATTTATTTTGAGGATAATTATTGCATAGGTTCAAAAACTACCTTCAAAAGAGGGGGCATTCACAAGGGTTTATCACAAAGATCAGGCTTGTACATTGCATTCACAAAACATTTTTTAGCATACAGGCTTAATTTTAGAAAATCAGACATAGGTGAAACACAAGGAAAAATAGAGAATAAAAAATCAGTGTAGTAACTCAAACTTTAGACCAAATAGACATTAACATCCAAATAGGGACACTATCACCACATCAAATTACTATCCAAGATGGGATGATACTATCCAATAGCCCCAATTTTAGGACTATTTAGATTAGCTAGAATAGTACACCAAGTATAGTATAGGTTTGCATAAATACAGTTACAAATTTGAAAGTTATGCTCAAATTTTGCTCAGATTCACACTAGTTTAGTTTAGATTCATATCATTTGCTCAGACTAAGGGCATCATGCATGACATGTTCATTCCCATATTTAATTTAGATACTCAGATATAGTTATTACAACTTAGTCTAGAATTAGTATACTCAAATATTAGATTGGGGGCATGTGCACAACACATTATTTCCATATGCTCAGTTACACATAGGTTGATCAAATGGAATGATAAAATCCATGTCATTCTCTACACTATATACACTTGACATCATATTCCAGGTTGTTACCAATTTCATGCCTTACTCCATCTATAGTGGTTGGAATTCTTGAGTGGCCAAAAGCTACCTAATGTACTTGAGTGGCCATGGAGCTTACATGCATAATTATACATAATTAGTTAGATATTTCTATCACTTTGCAAAATTTAGTTTTAGATGCATCTACCACACATGGGTGGTCAATGATGGATTCATATCCTACATGAGTTCTTGAGATACCCACATGAGAGGGTTGGACACACTTTCAATCCAATCCAAGTTATTCATAGGTCATGATCTACCAAGCAGTGCTAAGCAATGATGGAGTAAAAACTAGATTGAGTTATTAAGCCACCCACACATGAGGATTGAGTAAGCTATCAACTTAGTCCAAGATATTAAATAATTTTATCATTATATACATTTGTACACATAGGTTATTACCAAGTTCATGCATTGGTTCACGTACCCAATGAGGTGTATTTTTTCCTTTCTTATTTCCTACCTCTTTACTCATTTTTACTCAATTAATTATTTACTCAGCATAGTGTTTTGATTATGATATATAGTAAGTATGGACTGATTTATGCATGTTTCACTTGTAGGTCATCCTTTGGATCATGATTCATATACATAGACCCAACTTCACATACTTAGGCTCAGCTTAATGGGATTCACTTCCTAGGTAATTATAGGTACATTTCATTTTCCTTTATACTAGTCATTTCACTTTGCTACATTTTAAACATAAAGCGGGGTAAATGTAATCACCTAAAAGTGGTATTTTAGTGCTAAGAGTGCTACTTGAGACAAACTATTATTAGCTTGGCCTTAGACCTATCCTAGATCATATTATCACACTTTTATAGCCTTTGTGTAGACCACAGGGATCCCTAATCAACTTAAATGCAGTCTTAGATCCTCATTCCCTGATCTTGGCCTTTCATGCCCATCAACCTACAAGCTGGACATTAGCACCACATTAAGGACACTAGAGCCATATGGTGCTAGTGTCCCCAAAATGGTGCTAATATCCTTTACCCTATCTTTCCTGAGTGGATATATTTTCAAAATTAAAACCTTTTTAAGGTCAGCCTATGCATCTCTTATTATTCAAATAAGCTACATAAATCTATAAATACATGACTTTTAGACCTTTATCCACTAGATGGAAATTAGATGAAAAATACCTATTCAAACACAAAATAAGTTGAGCAAAATCAAGGTTATTAATCCTTATTCTGCCCTACATCTACATAATACCATCTACAATTACCCTAAACTCAAATTTTCTAGATTTCCAATCTTAAGCACACTCAGGGAATTCAAGACCACTATCATTCTATCATCACTTGCATTTATACTAACACTTAGGTGGGGAGAAATACATTGGGATTAATCCCTCCTCAGAGTATTGATATGTAGGAAACTCTCTTCAGAATAAGGTGTTGAGGATGTCTAGCCCATCCTATTAATGAACACACTTTTAGTTCATGCCTTACTTGTAAGGAAGATTAGGGTTTTCATCATAAATCATATATTATAGATATAATATAGAGTTTCAGACTTTATGCATGCAAGAATAGAACCCAAAAACATAGTCGCAAGTGTACCCAAAATTTTGGAGTAGTCATGTATAGAAGATACTATTGCCATTTTTGAGACACTAGAGCCACATAATGCTATTGTCTAAGTGTGACACTACTATTCAGGAGGGGTTCTAACATAAAAATCTAGTTCATGACACTCAAAACTATTCATATCTTATTTTTTATCACTCAGATCTTCTATATCAGGTGTTTTCTAAATAAGTCTTTATTTGTACATATTTTTTACTATTTTTAGAAAGTTAAAGCTAGTCAAAATATGTAATAAATTAGTGGTTTTTTATTGTATATTATCTCACTGATTTAATCTACTCGACCATTTAATCAATCTTAGGATTTACATAAATAAACTCTAAAAGGTTAAAATAGCATGATTAATCCCATTTTAGTTTTAGATATGGTCAAATAAAGATTATTATAACTCAATCCAAAATCTATATATAGATATCAAAATTGGTGGAATGTGCATGGCACATTGTTTCCACATGATCAATTTTACATTAGCTCATCTTAGATGGAATGACAAATCCATGTCATTATCCATGTTGTATATTATATACACTATTTGTATCGGATTTCACACTTGATTGATGGCTTATTTTATTTATAGTAGTTGGCATTTTTGTGTAGTCCTTGAACTACATTCCCAAGTGCCTGATAGGCCCCTTGGTCATTTTACATTTTAGATTTTCCAAGTCACCCTAGAGCCATATTATATAGTTTTAATCACATATTTATCTACTACACATGGGTATTCAATGATGGAGTCATAGCCTACTTTAGTTTTTGAACCACCTACATAAGAGGGTTGGATAAACCATCAGTCCAATCCAAGTTATTCATAATGTATGATCCATTGAGTAGTGGTGGACAATGATGGAAACAAAATTAGATAGATTTATTGAGTCATGCAAACATGGGGATTAATCAAGCCATCAATTTAGTCTAAGTTATTCACCGATTTGATCACTAGTTACACATAGACATAAGATGTCACCAGGTTTTTCCATTGGTTCACGTACCCAATGTGTATCCATTCCTTCCTTATCTCCCTTATCTCTTTACTCAATTTTATCTTTGATTTTGATACTCCTTAAGTAAGAACTAATTCATACATGTTTAATTTATAAGACACATAATGGAGCATGCTTCACAAATATAGATCTAGATTCACAGGCTTGGTCTCATAGGTAAGTCTAGGTACACTTATTTTTCATTTAGTCTAGTCATTTCACTTTTCTACATTTGTATAATAAGGTGGGGGGGGAATGTAGTCATATAAAATGTTATTTGAGTGCAATGAGTGTCACTTGAGACACCCATCCCTAACTTATCCCTAGACCTATCTTAGGACCTCTTTCGACCCTTATCTAGCTTTTATGTGGGCATTACACATCCCTAGACATCCCAAAATTAGTTCCATACCTTCCTTTAGGGATTCAAGCCCTAGTTCTCTAGGTTCTACCACGTAGACACTAACATTCCCCTTTGGACACTAGTGCATTATGCTAGTGACCAAGGGATTGTGTAAGTGTCCCTTGCTTAATTTCAACCCTAATAAATATATTTTTAATTCCTAAGACACTTAGGTTATAATAGAACTATTTCACACTTTGCACAAATATCAAATTAGTATATATACACGACTTTTATCCCTTTATCTACTAAATGGAAATCATATGAAAATACAAACACACAAGCTTAGAAAAATTTATGCATAATCAAGGTCATTGATCCCTATTCTAATTTACTTTTGCATATAACTATCTATAGTCATCCTAAGTTTAGATTACATATATTTCCAATCACAAGCCTCACTCAAAGCACTAAAGTAGTAATTCATACTAACATCACTTACACTTGCATTAGCACTTAGATTCATAGAACTACATCAGGCTTGATCCCCTCTTAAGGTATTGGTATGTCAGAAAATCTCAACAGAGCAGGGTATTGAGGACATCCAACCTACCTAGCTAACATCACATTTTTTCTACTTGTGCTCTTTAAATACACTAACAACATGGAGATATAGGGTTTTCATACAAAATCAATCCAAAATAGGTCACAAATAGTGAATTAGGGTTTGTCTATAAGGAATATGTTTATTAGACTCAGACACAACTTCTCCCATAAGTTCACATCAGTCCCTACAGAAGGACACTAGTGTGAAATAAAGGACACTAGCATAATGAAATACTACCCAGGGAATCACACTACTATACAAAAGGAATTCTAACACTTGGATCTTATTTATGACACCTTGATCAACTTTTGTGCCTATTTTTAGCCTCTAGATCATCCATCTCAGTTAGTTTCTAGCTAAGTACATAATTGTGTAATTCATTGTTATTTTTTAAATTTTAATTAGGACAATTCTTGTACAAATTAATGGTTATATTTATTGCATATTTTCCCCCTAATTTACTATACTCAGACTCTTTAACAACCTAAAGTTTACATACACTAAATCTAAAAAATTTAAAACAATGCCAATTAATAGAAAACTCAGATAAATAGTATTATAATTTTATACAACTGAGATTGCTAAAAAATTGTAATGTACAACTATTGATAGATATTGAAATAATTTAGAAACAAATGATACTTAACTAGTGTACTGTGCACATGTAGAGCTGGGTAGGAACAAGTTAAAAGTATACTAAAAGATGATCATGGAATAATTATCATATTTTGGAAATATTTTTATGTGGCCTCAGATGCTTGCATCAAATTTGGATAATTGTGTGAATGTAGGTCTCTAACCCTGACATAAGTGTCCATTACAAAATAATGACTAGATATGGATGCGAACAATTAGAACCTTTTGGGTTTTTTTTACCTTTAATCTAATTTATTTAGATCATATGCATAGGTTTTCACTCTTTATCAAATGATCAAACCTTAAATCTTCACCCTTGGAGTGACTATGGTAAAAAATGGGATAGTGGGATCATAGTGTTGAGCTACCCCAATGACACCACTATTAATGAGAATTGTCTAAATAAAACATACTTGAAGAGGGCCTCATAATTATGTAGTTATCCTCCTACATGTTGGCTTGTGTGTGCATAGGGATGTAATGTGTGATAAGAAAAGACGAGCAGTGACGTAGCTTGTAACTTGGCAAATATGGTCATAGACTGTTATTTGAATGCTTTAGACCTATGTAAATACTACTCCTATGACTAATATAGAAATATGTATGAATAAATTAGGTTTTTTCACTTGAATTCTTGATTGAGTACTTCTTGGTATATTTCCTTGTGAGTTATATGTGATTTATAGGTGATTAATAGGTGGTGAATGAATGAGGGTTGATCTTATACATATAATAATTCCTTTTATAAATATCTTACATTAAAACACCTAGGCCAACATTTAATATTCATTTATTTTTTTAAATTGGATGACATTTGGGAACTAGACACTTTTAGGAAAAGTAAATACCTACGTCGACGTAAGTGTTTTTCTAGAATGCAAGTGTCCAGGAATCTAGAAAATAGGTATAGGTCCAAAACTGGTAGTGAAGGATAATAATTATGTTCATAGATTTTTACACAATATAGAAGGTTGAGTCATCAGAATAAAAATGGGAAAACTAAAAAATAAGTAATTAGGCATAAAGAGTAGCAAATGTGAGCCTTTCAATAGAAGGCAGGCCTATAACTAAAAGGTGAAACTATGATAGGTATTTCTCAAATATACAAGATTGAGGTACTACATAAATTTTATTTTAGTATCTACATTCACCCCTTTAATCTAGTAATGAAATTACTAGTTGAAAGGAAATAAATACGCACCTTGGTGTGTATGACACTTTATCTTTACGTGAGCCTAACTTGAGTGCTTTATTGGTAACTTACTTGTAACCAAGAGCATGTTACAATATATAACTAATGTATGAAATATGAAATTTGAAATAATTTGAAATGATTGAAAGTAAGAAGAGAAAGGTTAGGAATACACCTATGTGTTGATGCAACCACCTTGCCTTTTGGAAATTTGA
This sequence comes from Torreya grandis, assembly GCA_037957365.1. Lineage (NCBI taxonomy): Eukaryota > Viridiplantae > Streptophyta > Pinopsida > Cupressales > Taxaceae > Torreya > Torreya grandis. The sequence goes on from JARHVA010001455.1 coordinate 1,032,550, forward strand.
TTTGAAAGTATGTTTCATTGTGAAATATTCAATCTAATATTAGGACAATTCTAAACATGCAAGAACATATATATATGTATTTGAAAATCACCTTTACACTAAGGTTAGGCGCATGTGTCATCCAATATATACATATACATATACATATACATATACATATACATATACATATACATATACATATACATATACATATACATATACATATACATATACACATACATATATGTATATGTAGAGATTGGATGACACATGCCCCCAACCTTAGTGTAAAGGTAGTTGTAACATGACTATTGAGCTTGTTTCATCTCAATCGTGGAACCCAAATATGTGCATAATCTAGTGAGTGTGAATGATTTAATCAAATCACAATATATATTTGGTGAGGGTGGATGATTTTATCAAATCTAGCCTATAATTATATTAAAGTTAGGCTATTTAATCAAATCTAGCTTATAAGTTTGGTAAGATTGAGCGATTTAATTGGCTCAACCTTCCAAAGATGAACCAACTACTATATTATATTGGCTTAATAATAATTTATAATAGTCCATCTTGGGTATAATAATAGTTCATAATAGTTTTTAAAAACTAAAAATTGATTTAATTTGGTAATTTTAGGTGCCCTTTGCATGGCATATGCACCTCATATGTCTCAAGCTAAAATCTAGGTATAATAACAATACTAATGTATATAATGCTACCATGAGTATGTATCTGAATCACATAATTGGGAAATATAGTACTTTTGAAATTGGTGCAATTTTAAAGGACATGTTTCTATGATGTGCCCACATTGAATCTGGAGAATCTAAGTACTTGTGTAAATTTGGAGAACATGTTTCCATAACCTTCCTCCACTATAATATGGAGATGCTAAATACTGATCAAGTGTGAAAGTCATGCCTTTTTCACATGTACCCACTAAAATATGAAACTATGAAACTATGGAAGTCATTCATTTATGACATGCCCCCTTTTTGAGGTGAGGGGAAATAAAATCTGTTAGTTACCTTACCTTAAAAGGACAAGATAAATGTATAAGTTGTATATGGATCATGTAGCACATAAGAGTAGCCTGTCTAGGTATATATAAAAATGAGGTACATAATAAGTAGTCATATCAAGTCCTAAGATGCATGATATAGATCATGTAAATGCCTAAAGAGTAATAGTACAAATTCAACAAGTAATAAAACAAACACACAAGACTAGTCAAAAGTAATGCAAAAGGAAATGGTCTAAGGGGACCTCATATAAGGGGAATGTTCAAATGTAACACAATAAAAGGGACATTACTTCTAAAAATTTCCACAAAGCATAGAATGACATATTCAAATGTCCACATACAATAAATAATGACATATTCAAATGTCCAAATAGGCAAGCATGACACGAGGGCCATAATTAATGGAGCATATTCAAATGATAAAAAAATTAATATAATGACATATAATAAAAAACAAGAAACACACTCAAGTAAGTGCCAAAATGGAAAATTAGGACAAATATAAGCAACCAACATGAAGCTAGCATATTAGTTTTAACAAATAATGTTGAATACATAGCATATCAAATACACTATGAAAGGTATAAGCATGGATATATGCATATGTAAGTATATAAGTTCAAATTTTTGACACTAAAATATGATTTATATAGTACTTTAGTCTTGTACACTTGGAAAATATCCATCATGTCTATACATTTCAATTATAGACCTACCCATTATCAAAAGGCTCATATTCACTGTCTCTTTATACCTAAATTTATTATCTCTTAGTATAACCATTTTTATTATAATCACCAAGCCTTATATAATGTGAAAAATATCTAAAACTAAAAATTATCTTTCAAAGTCAATTTTGGACTTGTACCTACTTATTTTCTAGCTTCTTAGATGCTTGTGTCTTGGATAGACACCTGCATCAATGTAAGAGTCCATTTTCCCTAAAAAGTGATAAGTGCCTATAAGTCATCCAATATAAAAATAAAACATATCCTAAAGGTAGGCCTAAGGTATTTAGTGTGAGATATTTTCAAAATGGATTGGTATATATACACATGTTTATCCCTCATTCATTTTTCACCTAAAAAATACTGAGAAATCACAAGGCAACTTACCAAGAAACACTCGATCAAGAATTCAAATGAGAAAAATTTATCTATTTATCCCTATTTCTATATCAATCATAATATCAATATTTTCATAGGTATGAAGCATTTTAAGATTAGTTCATGAGCCACATTTACCAAGTTATAAACTAGGTCACTACATGTCATTGATTCTCATACATTACACCATTGTGCACGCACAATCCAACACGTAGGGGAGAAATACATATGTTTGAGGAGTTTTTAAGAGTATTAGCTATATATGCAATGCCCATTGACTGAGGTGTCCTTGGAGCAGATCGACACTATGAGCCCACTAACTCATTTTTTCCCAAAGTCACTCTAAGGGTGAGGAAGCTAGGGTTTGGTCATTTGATAAAGATAGAAAGACTATGCATGCGATCTAAAGTCATAAGAATAAAGGTCACAAAAACCCTAGAAGGTTCTAATTTATCACATATAGATACATTCAATATTTGTATAGGACACCTTCATCCAAATTAGACACCTACATTGACAAAATTATCCACATTCGACATAAGCATCTAAGGCCACATAAATAATATTCATAAAATATAATGATTGTTTGAAGATCATCTTCTAGTCCACTTCCAACCTATTCCATATCAAACTTGGATGAGCATAGTAAACCAAGTATCATTGTTCCCTATTCATTGCAATATCTATCAATAGTTGTACTTTACTATTTTTAATAATCTCAATTGTGTAATTTTAAAATATTAATTATTTGAATTTATATTAATTGGAATACTCATTATATTAGTTAAAAAATCTAATATAATACCTCTTAACCCTAGATAATCATCCATATCTAGATTTAGGGTTAAACATTTGATGAACTTGACATTTGATCTCCAAACCCTATATCAACTTAGGGTTTTCTGTTATAATTTTTTGATTATTGTAAATTTATTTTGCAACTTCTAAATTTTTCATTTATAGTCAATATAAAATGTTAATAAAAGGCTCATTTTAAAATTGAAACTAAATAATCCTTAGTCACTCATCTCAATAACTATAAGGATTTAATGGATGCATGGTAGTAATATTGATTCCATATCTATCACTATCCCCTTGATCACATCATCATTTGATATTTATAATCAGGATGTGAGTTATGTGTTTACACCATTTTTATCCAAAATAAATCCTATTATTTTTAGATCCTCCATGGGAAACATTGACACATCAACCTAATTACTAGTTTCAGTGCCTATATCAACTCAATTTATGGGTATACCTCCTTTGGTGACTTCTCAAACTTAAAAACTTAGTGATGAAAATGTGAAATATATTATCCAAACTATTAAAAAAAAATCAAGATAAGGTTATAAATATTGAGTAAAATTATATGAATTCACCTTATGCTATTGATTCACAAGAGGTGTTTTATAACCCTCTTGCAATTAAAAATTCTTTACACCCCTTGACAACTATTTTTTTTCCACCTAAGTTAAAATTCTATGATGGTAAAGGTGATCCCAAACAACATCTTTGATCTTAAATTTGGCATGCTTGATTATGCCTCCAATGCTAAAATTTTGATTAAACTATTTCTAAGGAGCCTCAAGGACTATGCTTTAAGGTGGTTCTATAATTTACCAATCCAATCCATAAAAGCATTCAAGCCTCTTTTAAATAATTTTTTGGCACACTTCTCTATTGACATTACTAAAAAGGTATCCTATGCCCAAATTTAACAATCATACAAGGAATCAATAAACCTATCAATGAACATGTCTTGAGATACAAGACAATGTTAGCCAAAATGACAAACCAAATGGTAGATAAATAAATTAAAGACATCTTCAAGCAAATTTTTCTTTCCCAATTACATAAGTCCATTATTTTTAAAAATTTAAAATCTTTTGATGACTTATGCCATATTGTTAGAGATTATGAAATGAAACTGATCTCATTGAATAAACTTAAGTATGTAGCTAATGCATTGACTACATCCATTACAAAGTTTCATATCAAACCAAGTTATAAGGTAAAACTTTTAGAACCTAAAGAGGACAAAAATACAATTATTAATGAAGTGTCACAACATTCTAATCGGATTATCTTATCCAATGCATCAAGGAGACAATTTACATGATTACCCGAGTCTACAACTTCTCTACTAAAGAAGCTTGTAGATTATCATCACATATCTATCCCTCCTCCCATAGTGGTTGATATGAGTAAAAATATACCTCATGGATATGTTCATCTGCAAAGCATAGAATGACATATTCAAATGTCCACATACAACAAACAATGACATATTCAAATGTCCAAATAGGCAAGCATGGCACGAGGGCCACAATTAATGGACCATATTCAAATGATCAAACAAGTAATACAATGACATATAATATAAAACAAGAAACACACTTAAGAAAGTGACAAAATGGAAAATTAGGACAAATATAAGCAACCAACATGAAGCTAGCATACTAGTTTTTTCAAATATGTGTTAGCAAGCAATGTTAAATACATAACATATCAAATGCACTATAAAAGGTATAAGCATGGATATATGCATATATAAGTATGTAAGTTCAAACTATAGAAACTAAAATATAATTTATGTAGTAATTTATCTTGTACACTTGGAAAATATCTATCATGAGTGTACCTTTTAGTTATAGACCTACCTACTATTAAAAGGCTCACATTCACTATCTCTTTGTGCCTAAATTTATTATCTCTTAGTTTGAACATTTTTATTATAATGACCAAGACTTGTATAATGTGAAAATACATCTAAACCTAAAAATTATCTTTCATTGTTAGTTTTACCTACCTATTTTCTAGCATTTTAGACACTTGTGTCCTAGATAGACACCTGCATCAATGTAAGTGTCCATTTTACCTAAAAAGTGCCAAGTGCCTATAATTCATCCAATTTACAAATAAAATTTATCCTAAAGGTTGGCCTATGTTATTTAGTGTGAGATATTTTCAAAATGGGTTGGTATATAAACACAATATTTACCCTCATTCATTCCTCACCTATAAAATATCAAAAAATCATAAGGTAACTTACCAAGAAACACTCGATCAAGAATGCAAGTGAGAAAAATTGCTCTATTCATCTCTATTTCTATATCATTCATAATATCAATATTTCTATAGGTATGAAGTATTTTAAGATTAGTTCACGAGCCACATTTGCTAAGCTACAAGCTAGGTCACTATATGTCATTTATTATCACACATTACACCATTGTGCACACATAATCCAACACAGGGGATAACTATATAATTTTGAGGCCTTTTTAGGAGTATTAACTATATATGCAATTCCCATTGATTGAGGTGTCCTTGGAGCAGATCGACACTATGAGCCCACTAACTCATTTTTTCCCATAGTCACTCGAAGGGTGAGGAAGCTAGGGTTTAATCATTTGATAAAGAGAGAAAGCCTATGCATGTGATTTAAATGCATAAGAATAAATGTAAAAAAAAACCTAGAAGGTTACAATTTTTTTTCATATAGATCTAGTCAATATTTCATATAGGACACCTGCATCCAAATTAGACACCTACATTAACAAAATTGTCCATATTAAACACAAGCATCCGAGGCACAAAAATAATATTCATAAAATATAATGATTACTCAAAGATCATCTTATAGTCCACTTCCAACCTATTCTAGATCAGACCTTCATGAACATAGTATACTAATTATCATTGTTCCCTATTCATTGCAATATCTATCAATAGTTCTACTTTATTATTTTTAACAATCTCAATTGTATAATTTTAAAATATTATTTATTTGAATTTATATTGATTAGCCAACTCATTAGATTAGTTAAAAAATATAATTTAATACCTCCTAACCCTAGATAATCACACACATATAAATTTAGGGTTAAACATTCAGTGAACTTGACATTTGATCTCCAAACCCTAGATTGACTTAGGGTCTTTTGTTTTGATTTTTTGATTGTTGTAAATTTCTTTTGGAACTTCTAAATTTTTCATCTACAGGAAATATAAAATGTTAATAAAAAACTCATTATAAAATGGAATATAAATAGTCCTTAGTCACTCATCTCAATAACAACAAGGATTTAATGGATGCTTTTTTTAATACTACAAGAGATGAAATCAATAAACATGCCAAGGTTAAGGAATCCTCCCCTAGTGATGGTGAATCATTAGGTGGTATTAATATTGATTCCATATCAATCACTATCCCCTTAATCACATCATCATTTAATATTTATAATTGGGATGTGAGTTATGTGTTTACGCCATTTCCCCCCAAAATAAATCCTATTATTGTTAGATCCTCCATGGGAAACATTGGCACATCAACCTAATTACTAGTTTTAGTTCCTATATCAACTCAAATTATGGGTATACCTCCTTTGGTGACTTCTCAAACTTAAAACCTTAGTGATAAAAATGTGAAAGATATTGTCCAAACTATAAAAAAAATTCAAGATAAGGTTATAAATATTGAGCAAAATTATATGAAGTCACCTTATGCTATTGATTCACAAGAGGTGTTCATATCCATATTATACTTGAAATATATTTGCAACCCTTGCCAACTATTTTTATTACACCTAAGTTCACATTTTATGATGTGAATGGTGATCCCAAACAACATTTTTAATCTTTAAATGTGGCATGCCTTGATTGTGCCTCCAATGCTAAAATTTTGAATAAAATATTTCAAAGGAGCCTCAAGGACCATGCTATAAGGTGGTTCTATAATTTACTAATCTAATTCATAAACATGTTAAAGCCTCTTGTAAATAATTTTTTGGCACACTTCTCTATCGACATTACCAAAAAGGTATCCTATGCCCAAATTTAACAATCATACAAGGAATCAATGAACCTATCATTGAATATGTCTTGAGATACAAGATAATGTTGACCAAAATGACAAACCAAATGGTAGATAAATAACTTCAAGACATATTCAATCAAATTTTGCTTTCCCCATTACACGAGTCCATTATTTTTTATAATTTTAAATATTTTGATGACTTATGCCATATTGTTAGAGATCATGAAATGAAATTTATCTCATTTAACAAACTTAAGTATGTAGCCAATATATTGATTACATCCATTACCAAGTTTCATATCAAACCAAGTTAAAAGGTAAAAATTATAAAGCCTAAAAAGGACACAAATACAACTATTAATGAAGTGTCACAACATCCTAATTGGATTTTCTTATCCAATATACCAAGTGTCTACAACTTCTCTACTTAAGAAGCTTGTAGATTATCATCACATATCTCTCCCTCCTCCCATAGAGGTTGATACAAGTAGACATCTACCTCATATATATGATGTCAATGTTTATTGTGACTATCACTAGGGCCCTGGGTATTCTATTAACTAATGTTATACCTTGAATCATAAAATATAATATCTTATTGATAACTAGTACCTTACATTTGATGACCCTCCTAAATATTTAGGGTCATAATCTTGTGACCATAAGAACCAAAATATGTTTAGTTATCTATTACAAGATCATTCTCATAAGAATATGGAAGTGAAAATGGCATATAATGCACCTCCCCCTCTACCACATTATGGGAATCCATTAGATGGGATTATTTATAATTATACATGACATATGCCTCCTATGGTCAAGAGACCCTCTATTAACTTTGATGATAGTGAGATTGTGGATAATGACTCAAATCTTAATTTATTATTTATTTGATCATACCTTGATCACCAACCTATACATAGTGTTATGATCAATAATGGTGCTAATGAAAATGTTTACACCATGACATTACTTACACATTTGGGATATACACATGATGATTTATAACCTTTGACCAAAGTGATTTGAGAATTTGATGGGACCTCATAACATGTCCTTCGTGATATTGACTTACCTTGACAAGTTAGACTAACACATGTGGTCAATACATTCTCAGTTATACCATACACATGATTCTTTGATATGTTATTGGGATGACCTTGTATACATAAACTCCATATGGTACCTTCCATAGTGCATGTGTGTATTAAATACATTCATACCAATAGAGTAATCATGTTTCATAATGGAAAATCATCTTTGAGACAAAATTTATTTAAATTATGATAATTTGTGCAACATAGAATATATCCATTAGGATATGTTACTATTACAATATTAGAAACCCATTTGGTATAATAAAAAATGTCAATAAATTCAAAAGATAAGAGCCTTTCAACTTCACTTTTAACTAACAGAGCCACTTTTGGATTCATTTTCCTTATTTTTTGCTTGACTAGTTTAGGATCTCGTTATAACACAATATTGTGCATATCTACTAATGGGTCAATTATAGAAATTTATTTATATGTCCATGCAAATAATTCAAGATATTAATGTAAATATTGTTTAATATATTTTCCTAAATCATTTTTTAACATGGTGGCTAGGAATACTAGCTAAAAATCCTTCTCGGTGCCAAAATGAAACTCGATGGTTTCCTCAGTAAGTAATGTTTATTGATCTTCCATATATGGAGTGGTAAGAATAATATTAAGACCATATAATTACACTTGTGGCATAGAATCATCATTTTCCCCAAAATATGTGTGTGTGTGTGTGTGTGTGTGTGTGTGTGTGTGTGTGTGTGTGTGTGTGTGTGTGTGTGTGTGTGTGTGTGTGTGTGTGTGTGTGCGTGTGTGCGTGTGCATTTATTTCATGGGGGAATATTTTCTTATGATGGAATGAAGGATATCCTCATATGTACGTAGATATTCCAAATGAGACTAATCATTTGAAAATATATATAATGCCAATATTTATAGTGAGAGTATGTTATCATTGGGTTCAAGATACACTAATGATAATTGAGAAACATGATTAACTCAATTATTATGCTTAAAGTGTATATGCTTGGTAAGTATGAACTTGAGGTTGATTATCATGATTAATTCCATGATAAGTGGACTTATCGTTACATCTAAGGTAGGTTTTCCATTCATTGATAAAGGTGGTAATAAGATATAAAATACCTTGAGCATGTTTAGCCAACCTTTGTCCAATGGTATATTGATAAATTTAAAAGCATTTTTTATCCAAAACCACATTGATTGTAGTTGATTGATGATTCATATTAATGTAGTACATTTGAGGGTAAATCAATGGGTGAAGTAGATGGTGATACTTTGATGGAAACATGGGTGCATATATGGAACATAAGTATCCATGGGATGGACCATTGCATAATATTTGAAATAATCCTAGTCTAATTGACATGTATATATACCCTTGATAACTAAATTTAATATCTGCATGTAATGTAGAAGGAATGAAATTCATGTCATGAATCAAAGGGTAGCCTAATGAAAGGTTATAATTAATATCAATAGGCATGATTTGAAAAATAATAACAAGAATGTATGGGCCCAAAGTAATATTTAGTGTAATTTGTTCAAGTATTTAGTGTAGAATGATGTCAAATCTATGAATGTTAATATTTGAATAAGTTATATTATTTATTTTTATGCATAGTAAATTTATAAAAGATATTTTATAAATATAAAATATAGATCCATTATTGACAAGTACTCATTTGACCACCTTATTTTGTATAAGAGTTGAATATGCAAGGGTAAACATTGATCAATAGTGTGTTATGGGCTAATATCCTATTTTTAAAAATAAATACTTTATTTTGTCCATTGAATAATATTAATGATAGAAGTGACATAAGGAGGTTCAACATTGTTAGCTAAATATGTGTTATTTAATGCTTCATGTAATATATATATATTTATATATTGGTGTTATTTTTAAGAGTTATAATAATGAAATTATAGCATTAGTATTATTTAATTGATTTAGGATGTCAAACTCCTTATATAGAGGGATTTGAACTAATGGAGGGGGAGGAACATGAGGAACATTACCTTATCGAGTATTAACAACATGAACATTTTATAGCTTATTAAAATATTGCATACATGATATTTGGTGTTTATTAGTTATGTGAATTAATTTTGATTGAATGTTATAACAATTTGATGTACAATATAATGGATATTTCTCTAGGGTAAGTTTTGTAACACTATTTAAACTTAAGACTGTAGAAATGAAATGAATAACATCTTGGAGAGTAAGAGAAGATTTTACAAGAAATTTCATATCAGTATGTAACATGTAAAAGAACCATTAATTAATTTAACCAATTATGAATACAATATAATATGAATCAATAAATGATAATGAGTATGAATACAATATAAGCAAAAATCAAGGTATGACGGTGATCTAGGCAAGGGGTTGAATGATTTGTATACTCTCAATTATACTTGCTTGTTATTGATTAGTGTCAGCCCAATGTTTTAGAGCACCAGATATAGAGGTAGAAACATGAATATATCCCACTAACACTAATTTTAAGGGTATGGTAAGAGTAAATTACCTAGTCAATACTATCCTCTTAGGTGCACCACAAATAAAAAGGCTAAAGGAGTTTCATATGGTATAAATAAATGACCCAAGTTATTTTCAATATACTATGAGGTACATAGAAAGTAATTGTGTTAAATGATGTGTTATGGATATGAGTATTAAGGTTAACCCATCACACCATGATGTATATAAATAAAATCCCATATAACCCTTCATAATAGTTTTTAAGTAGTTTGAAAACTGCTAGAACATAGATTCTAAAATAAATAAGCAATAAAAAATAAAAATAGAAAGTTGAAGATTTTTGTTTTTTGAAATCAAGAAAATTTCAACCAAGGTTGAATGAAAGAGCTTCAGTGTTATAATGATCCAAGGTGACAAGATAGTTTATTAAATGTCGAATTAAATCCAAGGTCGAAGAAATTGAATCATTTTGTGCTAGATTTTGTCCAAGGTCGAAGGATGTTTTCTTTCAATGTAAAAAATTTAGAGAATTTTGAAATAAATCCTAGGAAAAATATTAATAAAATTAGCAAGCTTTATTATAAAAGTAACGAGTTCACCATAATGTTTAACCCTTTTTAATTTAATTGTTCTTAAAATAATGGGATTAAACTATTTAAATGGAAACACTAAAATATACAAATATTTAGTAAAATATAGAATGCTACAATAAAATACAAAATTCACAAGAAAAAAAAAAGTTCATAAAAATAATAAATGAGATAAGGGTTAGATAATATTCCTTAATAGAAAATTAAATATTCCAAAAATACCCAAAGCATTCAAATAATTCAAAAATACCAAAAAAATCAACATAAGATCTTTGATTTTTTTACATTCCATGAAATTGAGAATGATATTTCTAGGAATAAATTATGTGTAAATGTTTAGAATAACACATTTTGAGTCACCATCTGTGATTCATCATCAATAAAACATGATTAATCACAGATGGTGATTTGAAATATGTCATTTTAATTTTTTTTACTTGGTTTATTTCTAGAAATCTCATTTTTAATTTTTAACATGTTCTTAGTTGTAATATTTATTATAAAAATGTTGTTTTCTCTATATTAGTAGATAGCATATAATTATTTACTATATATGCATGTTTCACATATACATTCGAGTGTGATATAGGCATATTTAGGCACATGATATATGCACATATATGCATCTCAAGTACATTGGGGTCATCTAATTATTTGATCATGATATACCCAAGTTACCATTGAATCTTCAAGTCACCTTGATATTCTATGGAAAAAGCCAAGATCTCTGCACCAAATCGGCCTGTGCAACACTTTTTAGGAGTAATTCTGTCGAGCCAAATCATGATCATTTATCTCCAAAAATTTCATGATGATATCCATATTTGGAAAGAGTGAAAATATTAAGATAATTGAAATAAATCCCTTACCCAAGTGTAAAATTTGTAGAGGTAAAAATTCGCTTCTACGCTGATTTTTATTTGGGCATCCTCCGTGTCTTTCAGTGACCAAATCAGCCTGCATAACACTTTTCAAACTCAATTTTGTAGACTCAAATGAAGTCTAATCACCTTAAAATTTCTCATGATGGTAGTAAAATGTGGAAAAAATGTGTGGGTAAAGAAAGTCACCAAAATTTTTCTCCCACGTGCAAAATGTGTAGGGTTAAAAATTAGTCTCTGAGGTGATTTTTACTTGGTCAACTTTTTATGTTTCCAGTTACTAAAATCTACCCAATAAAAACTTTTACAACCCATTTTCACACTACCAAATAAATTCAAAATTTATTGAAACATTGTATGATAGTACCTTAATGGCATAATAAGGTAATGCATTTAGTTTTGTAGCTATTAGAGTTTCCAATGAAAAGTTATGATGGTGTGAAGTGACCCTCCAGGAAGATTTATCACTCAGCCAAATTTTCACCTAAAAACACTCAAAAGCTAGTGTACAGGGGTTAATTTGATCATTCAAAAAAAATAAAAGTATTATCTTGAGCATATTTTAAAGTTATTACTAGAAATATAAGATATGATGGGTTTTTATCATATCTTACTCTATGATTTTCTATTTTTCCACGTTTAAAGGTGATGATGCAACTGCACATGATTGCATATTGGTTTTTAACCAAATCTTTTGATCCACAACTCTATTTTTGATGCCACTTATTGTATTGGAAATCTGATTTCTATCTCTTTGATACGATGTTAATTTAAAATTGGATAAATGTAGGATTGAAAATCAGTCAATGTTGCAGCCAGGACAGTGTATTGATTTGATCCCAAGTCTATGAACTTTAATACAAATGTAACTAATGACATCAAGAGTCACTTCTTGAATGTAGATCATGGGCACAATTTCAATTGTAAAAAAATATCTCAATCACTCTTCTAATCATCACTGAATATTATAACTACCTCAATAGTGGGTGAGGTTGAGTAATGACCATGAGCTCTCTAATTGCCTATATAAATAGAAAGACTTATCATTGAAAGTATGACTTTTTAAGCATAAAAATGATACAAAATTTTTCCCTTTAGGAGCACCTATATTGGCTAAAACTTGCACTTTAATGAAAATTGATTTCACCTTCCTTCATTCTTCTTATATTTTATGTGTTATTTGTGTTTGTTGATCTTTATCTATGGGAAATATTTACCCTTCTCATTGATGTCCATTCCCAACACCTATGTGTAGAACTTGGAACTCACTTACATGTCATATTATGTGCACACTCAGGTTTTCATAGGCCCTATCTATGGATAACCTTCATCCCTCTTAATGTTACATTGTGTTATCATTCCTCTATATGAAATACTTATGCATTTGGAGTGTCCTTGTTAGATTTTGTGTGATATTGTCTCATTATCAAAATTGTAGTGTGTTTATTAAGATAGTAGGGGTACTCACTCTATTCTCAGTGTATCACCCTTTATTTTATCTCTTACCTTATCCCTCCCTTTTCCCTCAAAATCTTAGGTTTAGATTAATGGTATATTTACCTTTCTACTCTTTAGGTCTATAAATTGGTATTAAATTGGTGCATCTAGAACAAAAGGAATCTGACCATCTTTGAAGGTTCATCTTAAGGAGTTCAAGGGTCCCACAACCTTGGGGAATGATCCCATTATCTCACTAAACATCTTCTAATTTAATGGGTGCAATGTTTAAGTGATAATAGTTTTTGGCATGCTCAGTGGGACTAGTTTGATGATCTTTACATCATCCATTAAAGGATTTTGGTGTGTTCTTTAGTGCATCTTACCATTCAATGCAACTTCTTCAACACCATGGCAACTCAAAAGATCAAATCTACTAGTTAGCAGTCCAAGTACTTAAAAATTATCAAAGGTTAAGATTTAGGTGATATTATTGATCTTTTCCATTCTTTAGAAGTAATCTAATCACCCAGTGACTTTGTTAGTATGTACTCATTCTCTAGGAAGTAGACCTGATTATTTATTTAAAAAAATATTCTAATGTATTTCTTGCTTGTTTGATTCTCTAATATGTCAAACTATCATGGAAAATATGTCTTTTCCCTTCCTCCTTGTCAAAATGCATTTTCTATGTCCTCTTACCATCCATATTCGACTAAAAATGCTATTGGTTTTATCTAAAATAACCCCATCATAGCAGTATATCTTCATTCTCATAGTGTTTACCTTCCTCCCACCCTTGATTTAAGCTTCCTAGAAACCTACTCATTATTTTAATCAGCCCCTTGAAGTCCATGCTACTCTAAATCAGTATCATGGTTATCCTCCTAATCAGCCCCAAAAAGTATAAAGATAGATAACTTGATTTCTATAGATAATTTATGGAGATTAAAATAAAATAAGGGTATGGTAGGAAATAAGAAGAGTTTGATTATAAAGCTTACATTCATTAGAAGGAGGTGAATGAGCAAAAAATGTATGATGAAGAAAGCTTGGCTAGGCAAATCACAACTAAGGAAGAGTAGATGCGTCAACTACTTATGCAACCATAAGAAATTGAATCCCCAACAATCCTTTCTATCCCTAATTTCAAATGAGATTATACTAAAGTATTGACCAAAAAATGAAAAAGGAAGATTCTAAATTGAAAATATCAAGCTTCAAGCAAGGTGAATCCCTTGAGCTTTGAAGCAAAACTCCTGGTTTAAAATCTCAAGCTTTAAAAGTCTCCATCCTTTGAAAGAGCTCATTCCTATTAAAACCCAGCCTATTATTCCTCAGGAACAACTATCTCAAAATAGTATTCTTCTCAAAGAGCCTCAAGATCAACCATAGAAACTTTCTTGGACCAAGCATTCTATTTTTAGTACACCTAACCTTGTTAAGGCCACTCCTACTTCAATAGTTGAAACCTCTTGCCCTCCCACCATCTCCCTTTTCAAAGGAGGACCCATTATATGGAGAGTAAGTTAAGATAATTTAGATTAGGGTAAGGATGTTTTAAGTGAATATGAAAAGGAAATAACTATTGTAATCCCTCTTCATGCCACCAAACTAGAAATTTAAACCTGCTACAGGAAAAAGACAAGTAAGACCAACTAAAGTAGCAGGGCAGTGAAGGAGGAAGTTCATATTTTTTTTGCTCTACTAGGGTTTTATCCATGCATGCCATTAAGTCAAACCTTGGTCCTTGCTTGACCAACATTATGTCATACTATGGCCTTAATTACCTATGGGACTTATGATTTATTGTCATTTAGGGTTTCTCACCTTTAGGTGAGGCTAACCTTTATAATGTCTTCTCCCCATTCTATCCTGACTATTTTGGCTATGGAGACGAATGGAGGAGCTCAGAGAAATGGCCCCTTGCAATCACCTAAGGAAGTTTGTCCTAAAGATATACCATGAGGTAATATTTTGAAACCTGATGTTGCTTTACCTATTCTTAAATTTAATTTTGCATGTCAATAGTTAGAGTAGTTTTGTTTAATAAGATATTTTTTTGGGAGAATCCCCTCTAAAAGTATGCTATGGTCCTAAGTTCAAACTCACTAAGAATCTCACAACAATAAGCTAGAGAGCATCTAGAACATAACTAAGGGTTTTTTCTCTTTTGGTTTTTTGACCCATCCCATGCTAGAAGAATCCTCCATAATTTTTCCACTTGGTATGTCAATAACTCACTTATGGTTCTCTCTCCCTGGACATGAGACTTTATAGTCTCGAAACACTCCACTCTTAAAGTCCCAGATTGGATGGAATTTATAGGCCTCCCACTCTCATGCTAGTACTTTATTCACTAGATAGCATCCTCCATAGGTCATGTGGTTTGTCATGAACAAAACTAGTTCTACTCTGCCAGACCACAAAAAAGGGTTTATGTATAAGTAGACCTCTCCTAAGACCTCAAGGAGTTTATGAATATATAGGTTAGGGATGTAAGACAATCTTAGTGAGTCTTGTATATCAAATTTCCTAACACTTAATTCTACTGCCAAGCCACAAATCATAAAATAAGGTGTCAGGGATCTAGAACATAAAGTTATGATACCACTTAGTTAGGAACATGGAAGCACAATTGATTACTTTTCTATAAGCAATTTAAACATGGAATTGAACTAGAATGATTAAGTAACTAGAAACTTGAAACAATAAAGAATATGAGAAACAATACTATCTGTATTAACACTCTTCCAGAATACAATAAAGAAATCTCACTCTCCTCTTCACACCTCTTGGGTGTATAGTATTTCTCTCAAGAGTTCTCTCTCTCTTTCTCAACCACAACTAACTCAAACACCTGAGTTGTTATCCCCTCCTTGATAGCTTCAACTGATATCCTTGACCTTGCACCTTGCAAATCTCCTTTGACCTTGCTTTCTTGCTTCAATGCTTTACTTGCCTTTCATACAATACATGCCTCATGGGTCTTTTAAATAGGATCCAAAGCATACAATAATTAGACTTCTAATTACAATAATTAGAAACACAGACCCAAGACTTAAATTAGTCTTCACATGCAAACACTCAGACCTCCTAAAATTAGATGAGTCTAATTCTGGAAATGCATTCTAGAAACGCATGCAAATGCATGCACACACACAGGTGACCAACGTCGATTGCTGTTAGTATGTCTATGACCGATGTCGACCGATCCCTGGTCCCTACCTAACTGATGTTGGCAATACTACCAATGTCGGTTACTGGTTGAACTCAACAACCTCCTGGTTAGCATCCTAGTGAAGCTTTTAGCTCCACAACTTAACAATCTCCCACTTGGAGATAAATAACTGCACCTGTACGGCAACATACACTAATCATCTCAGGCACCTCCATCTTCAAACTCAATCTTGAAGACCAACCACTACATATCCTGTGATGCTACGCTTGTCATCCAAGTCCCTTGCCACATCTGAACCTACATACCCATGTAGAGAAGTGCTTAACCCTGCATAACATAAATACCTACTGTTGGTCCCTCTCAGATACCTGAGAATCCACTAAACTTTTTGACAACTCCCACTGCTTGGGAAAACTCAAGTCTAGCACTCATGTACTTAACCTCATCATGTGAATTGGGACACTGTTCTGTGAACTATCCATCCATAGGTGTGCTAACCTATTCTACATATTGCATCTTGAACCTCACCACTACCTTACTCACACAGTCATCCTGAAGACAAAATCAACCTGTGATTTTCCCTGTCTCTAGACATACTCATGCCAAAGAATCTTGCTGCTCCTAGATTCTTCATGACACCCATCTGAACTAACTTTACCTTTAGCTCAGCAACTCCTTGCATGTGTAACCCTGCAACAAACATACACACTACATACAATAACAAGATAATTTAGCTAATATTATCCAACTTGGTAAAGGAAAACACAATGGTTAAACCTCCATTGTCCTGCAACTTGCTCAAGACCATATAACCTGGCCTTTTGTCTCATGTGTCCATTCACTCTCTTCTCTAACCTGGGAATCCATTTGTCTGTCAATGCTTTTATCCCAACTGGAAAATCTACCAAAACTCTCGCTTGGTTCTCTTCCAAAGAATTCATGCCATGCTCCCACTATTTCCTGGATTCTACCTGCATTGCCTCTTCACATCTTCCTGGTTCTTGACCATCAGTGATCAACAAGTAATATAAAGAAGGTGAACAATGAATATGAGGTTCACTTACCCTTTCAGTCCTCCACATGGGCATTTGAGACTCCTTGATAGCTTACTGTCTGCCCAACATCCATTCCAGTGACCAATCTCGGCCATCTCTTAGTTTGCACCTGACTGACGTCAGTTCCACCTACCTGACACTACTGACTCTGTTGGTCTGCACATGACCAATGTCGGTACCTGCCTAATCGATGTCGGTTCCACCTGACTGACATCGATACCTATGTTTTCTTGTAATGGATCAAAACCCTATCCAAACTGCCCTGCTCAGAATTATTCAGCCCCTATGACTGATCTCTATCCATCATCTCCTCCATAAATACCAAGGCTTCCCTGTTCTTGTCAAAAACATCAAATTTCTATTTTCTGTAATGAACTTGATCTATGCCCTCTGAATCTGAACTCATACCTTTTGACTCAAGAACATCCATTCCCTTCTTATTCATGTGACCAAGCCTACTAAGCCACATCTTCGAATCTATAGCTGAAGTAGATAAACCAGAAGAAGAATCAGTAATACAAGTAGATAAATAAAGAGTACCTACTTTATTACCTCTTGCTAAAACAAGTGCACCCTTGGAAACCTTCCAAGAATCCACTTTGAGAGTTACTATGCATCCCTCATCACCCAACTTTCCTACAGAAACCAAACTCTACTTCAGGACTGGGACATGCATAACCTCCTTCAATACCCATGTGTTTCCCATCTGCAATTCCAGTTGCACTTTCCCTTTGCCAACCATTTGACAAGGTGTACCATCCCTTAAATAAAGCTCTCCAAAGTCTCCTTAGACATATTCATGGAACAATTCTCTCTTTGGGGTTGCATGAAAAGAAGCACTAGAATATAAAATCCATGATTCTACCTGACTATCCAAAGAAAGTATGAGAGCATCCTGTGCAACAATACCTGCATCTTTTGATTCTTCATTACCTTCATGTTGACTTTCTTTATCCTTCAACCAACAATCTTTCTTTGTGTGTCCTCTCTTTCCACAATTCTAGCAGGTGATACCTCCATTTCTGGATTTGGATCTCCTTCCCATCTTTGACCTTGATTTCCCTTGCTCGACCTTCTTTCTTTGCCTTCCCCTACTTTCAACACTTAGAGCATTCCTTGATGATTCACTTGTGCTTTTCCTGTGAATTTCTTCATTCAAGATTACATTAACAACATCATCAACTTTTAAGATTTTAGAAGCAGATGCAGTATTACTTATTGCCATTACCAAACTATCCCAACTTTCAGGTAAAGAGCATAAGATTAAGAGAGCCTTTATTTCATCATCAAAAACAATATTGACTGAAGCTAACTGGTTTACCAAACCATGGAAATCACTAAGATGACTATATACAGATCCACCTTCCTACATTTGCAAAGTAAATAACTGCTTCATAAGAAATACCTTATTTGAAGTTGAGGGCTTTTCATATAAATTTGCCAAAGATTCTATCAACTCTTTCGTTGTCTTACACTGTGATAAGTTGGAAATCACAGACAATGCAAGGCTCAACCTTATGGATCCCAAAGCCTTCTGATCAAGAACATTCCATTCTTCATCCTTCATATTTGTGGGCTTACATGCAACCCCACCCAACAGTAAGTACAAATCTTTTTGATACAAATAATCTTCTATCTGCACCCTCCACAGTTGATAATTCTTGCCGTTAAACTTCTCCATTTGTAGCTTACTTTCTTCTGCCATTGCTGTACTCCCACTCAATCAGAAATCCCTAAGAATGACCTATAATCAAACAATAACCTACTCCCTACAACCTTGCTCTGATACCACTTTGTCAGGGATCTAGAACATAAAGTTCTGATACCACTTTGTTAGGAATGTGAAAGCACAATTGATTACTTTTCTATAAGCAATTTAAACACAGAATTGAACCAGAATGATTAAGTAACTAGAAACTTGAAACAACAAAGAATATGAGAAACAATACTATCTATATTAACACTCTTCTAGAATATAATAATTGAATCTCACTCTCCTCTTCACACCTCTTGGGTGTACAATATTTCTCTCAAGAGTTCTCTCTCTCTTTCTCAACCACAACTAACTCAAACACCTGAGTTGTTATCCCCTCCTTGATAGCTTCAGCTAATCTCCTTGACCTTGCACCTTACAGATCTCCTTTGACCTTACTTTCTTGCTTCAATGCTTTACTTGCCTTTCATACAATACATGCCTCATGGGTCTTTTAAATAGGATCCAAAGCATACAATAATTAGACTTCTAATTACAATAATTAGAAACACAGACCCAATACTTAAATTAGTCTTCACATGCAAACACTTAGACCTCCTAAAATTAGATGAGTCTAATTCTGGAAATGCATTCTAGAAACACATGTAAATGCATGCACACGCATAGGTGACTGACATCGGTTGCTGTTGATCTATCTATGACCGACGTCAGTCGATCCTTGGTCCCTACCTGACCGACGTTGGCAATACTGCTAATGCCGATTACTGGTTGAACTCATCAACCTCCTAATTAGCATCCTGGTGAAGCTTTTAGCTCCATAACTTAACATGAGGGATTATCCCCTTCAATTAGTTCACAATAATGCATTCAATTACATAGCCTCTCCCCATAAACCCTCTCATAAAGCTATCAAGGCACCAGTTGAGGATGGTTGGACTATAGTTGGTAAGAAAAACACTCCCACCAAAGTCAAAAACTCAATTTATATTCCTAAAGGAGGTAATCCATCTTGAAGCAATGGCCCATAGGAGTAGGATCCTATTGTAAAAGATCCCTCACTTGCTGTAGCTCTAAAATTGACAAAAAATCCTAGGGTGTTCAACACTCCTCTAGTTACTAACATTTTATTCCAAGGTGTTAAGGCCTCTAAGTCTAATTCTCCAGACTCAAAACCAACCACTCTTTCACTTCCTACTTGGTGGGATACACCCAAATACTCTTGTATCGCTTCTCAAGAGATTGATGAGGTAGAGGAAGGAGATTTTCTGGCTGACCTTGACTTAAGGAAACAATATGAGTTATTGAGTGCCAATAGTGGACACTTTTTGTAGAATTGGTATGATGCCTTGGATGGGATAAAATTAAAGTACATGTTACTTGAATCTCATCATCTATGAATTGGTTTTCATGGAATGCTCAGGGTCTCATAGATCCAAAACATAAGTTTGTTGTGCATGATTTTAGACAAAAGTTTCTTGAGATGGAATTTCTTTGCCTACAAGAAGTTAAGGTGGTAAATTTTTTATTGATAGCTGTTAGTAATTCCATCTGGCATGATAATATCATTCTTCATATCAACCATGCCATAGGATGTGAAGGGGTGATCACATTCATTTCTCCAAAGTGGTGGTCACACTTAGTGCAATCTAGTGTAGACCCTACTAATTGACTTTTTTGGGCTGTTTTTAGCATTGAAATCCACACATTTGGCTTTATTAATATTTATACCTCAAATGATGCTTTAGAGCATACCCATTTATGGTGATGGATAACATATGAACTCCCCAATGCTCATTGGGTATTATGTGGTGAATTTAATATGGTGGCATCTCTCGAGGATAAATTGGGCCACTTGTCTATGAGGTGGGTAGCTAGAGAAAGGGAGGCATGGTTTTACATGTACATTAAATGGGACCTTTATGACCCTAATTTAACCTACCAACCTATAGATACAGTTTGGTATACCTAGAGTAATTTCAAGGAAGGCATCGCTTTGATTTTAAAGCATCTAGATAGGGAAATGATGTCCACCAAACTGTAATTCTCTTTTGATAATAATTTTTTCCTTTGGTGAAGGTGCTACCAAATTTTGGGCTTTTCTATCACTCCCCCATTTGATTTCATGTGACATGGTAGTTTATGAAGCCCAAAGTCCAAAAAATGTAATTCTTCTTTAACACCTCATTGCTCAAGCATGGGCACACAGTGGCACACATTAGGAGACTTTGTAATTTAGATCCACATCCTTCCCAAGAATCTAGTTAGATTCTGTAGTGGGATGATGCCATCAAGAGGACCTCTCACTTTTTGTGGATCTATATATGCCAACTTACCAAAATTTGGAGACACTCCTACTCTACTACTACCTCAGAACTGAGCCATACAACTCTAGCTCTATAAAAAGATCCCTTTAATGAGATATTTCAAGTGAGAGTTGATTTCTTAAGGTACCACATTTAAATTTTAGATAACTACAATTCTTAGGGAGCCCAAGTGAAAGCCATGCTTCATTAGCTTAAAATAAGAGACAAAGATTCTAAGGAATTCTTTTAGTTGCTGTGAGCCAAAAACTCAAAGCAATAAATTCGAGTCATTGCTAAGGCTATAACAAACTCACTAAGACTCCTTAGATTATGCAAGATTTTATCCACCATTATCAGCAAGTGTTTAAATCTCTAGCATTTTTAATTGAGTGTGATTTTTCCCTACAATAATGCCTTTTAGTGGTGCCATGTAAACTCACTCTCACCCAATGGGTGATTTATGATAGGCCCCTCACTGCTGGTGATTTGCATGAAGTTGTGTCTCATATGGCTAATTATAAATCCCCTAAAATTGATGGCTTTCCCTAGGAATTCTACAAAATTCTTTGGGATCTTGTGGGTAGTGATTTGCATAAGGTTTATCAAGAAACATTTCATGCACATTCATTGGGTAAAAATATAAATAAGGGAAATATAAAAGTCATACCTAAGCAGGGAGATCTTGAGTCAATCTAAAACTGACATCCCATCACCCTCCTGAATGTTTCTTATAAAATTATCACCAAGGCTCTTGCAATCCAACTATGTAATATGTTTCCTCTCATTGTACATCTAGAATAAACGGGTTTCATCAAAATCTGTTATATCTTGGATAACATCGTTTCCATCTAAGAAGGGATGGATTGGGCTAGATGATCAAATAAATAATATATGTTCATCAAAATTAACTTTGAAAAATCTTATGATTGCATCGAATGGCCCTATATCTTAGCTATGCTTCAGGCTCTGGGTTTTGGGTCCATCTTCATTCAAACTATTCAGATGCTTTTCTCTGATGCCTCAACAATCCTATCCATCAATGGAATTACCTTTGAGAAATTCAACTTATTCTATTCCATTCACCAAGGGTGCCCTCTAGCTCCTACTGTGTATGTTATTACAATTGAGGGTTTTGGATATCTTCTTAGCAATGCCCAAGCTAGTGGCCTTTTTAAGGGAATTTATCTCCCTCCTGATGAAGTTAATCTACATGAAGATATGTAATTTCTTAATGGCCACTTTGTAGATGAATCCTTCCTTACCTTCATTGAAGATGAAGTCAATGTGGATAATGCCTTATAGTTTTTTGACACCTTCTACCTACCCTCTGGCTCTAGCATCCAATGGCAGAAAACTCATTATTACAGATAGTCTTACCTCCCTTCGCTAGTGTGGGCTGCTAAATTTGGTTAGAAGTAGATCTAACATGATAAAATATTTAAATTCCTTGGCATACCCTTTGATTTTGATGCTTCACCACCTTTAATATGGTTATTTTTTGTTGACAGAGTTGCTAAGAAGCTAGATTACTGGGTGACCAAGTCTCTTTCATTGGTAGGAAAATTTCAAATCTACTAAAAAATTCTTACATCCACCCATGTGTATTGCTCATCATGCTGGGTACCTTATAAAAAATCTTAGCATAAGTTGGAGAAATTGCTCTAAGATTTCCTTTGGGCAAATTCCTTGCAAGGTAAAGGATTCCATAGGGTGGCTTGGGAATATTGTTGCTTCAAGCATGAAGTTAGAGGGATGGGTCTCATTGACATAGCTTGGCAAGGAACTACCTTATGTGCCAAATGGATTGTGTGGGCCATTGAGGGCCCAAAATATTGAAATGTATTATTTAGACACTGTATCTTCTCTAAGTCGTTCAAAGGCAAGAAAGCCTAGAAAGGGCTTAGCTTCCCAAATTTACTCTTCATCCAGTCTCCCATATAGATCATGGGTTACTTTGTGGCTAAAAACATCTAGAAGGCTTAGGAAAATATTAAGTCTTGGCTTCTTTAGAATGGTTTTGGTTTTCATAATGGGCTCTCTGCTAACTCCCACTCTCTATGGTGGTCTCCCATTTTTTCTTGTAATGAAGTTCCCCTAGTAGAATTCCCTTGGATCAATGCCCTCAAGATTTTTCATAAAATAATTCATTCCATCCAAGATATATACTAGAGGTGTTCTTGCTCTTTACTATCTTAGGAAGAGGTGAAAGGTAAATTTTCATTAGCCAATGTAGACTAGGAATCTTATGAGGTGATTATCAATGCCATCCCTACTCTATGCTCCATAGAATCTCAATCCATTCCACTCAACCATGGTAAAAGGACTATAAATGGTATGTTGAGACCCCTTTCCACAACTACATTCCTCAGCTAGGATATGCTTGGATCATCCTCCATTTTCCCATGGTAGACAAGATTAATGCTTGCTAGGGGATACACTCATTTGTTAAAATGTGGAGCTTTCACTTCAACACTATTTGGGGGGCTTATTTAGAGCACAAGCTTTCCCACTTTGCTTGGTGTATACTACACCAAGGTTTGCTTGTTGGTAGAAGACTTGTTTAGCTAGGAGTTCACCAACCCACTTGCCCCTTTTGTGACCACCTTGAGACATTCCCTCATCTCTTTTAGTACTATTCTAAAGCTTAAAGTGTATGCACTTAGATCCATGATCTTGTTAGGCCTTTCCAACCTAAATTTTTCATTTGGTATCATATCCTCCTTGGTGACAAACCCACCATGCCCTTCATTTACATGCAAGTTTGGCATAATTTTAGAGTGGATATTATCTTCTAGATTTGGAAAGAAAGAAATAATTCTATGTTTAATAATGCTTCTATTGATTGTAATATTTTTGATTTGCACAAATATTCTATCATCTCCAATGTTCTTTTGTAGATTCAAGTCTAAGCAAATAAAGTGGATATGGATCTTTTGTACCTTGAGTATCTCCTTTCGCATTGGGGAGATGCTCCGTACACTATGGTTTGGGTTCCACCTTCTCTACCTAGGGATCCTAAATTAGATGATAGAGTACTTCAACCACCTCATGATGGGCATCATCATAGCTATTATAAGCACCGCTCTCAAAATGGTACCCCATACTAGGGTATTTCCCTTCCTAAGCAACAATGAGGGTGGTAGCCGCGACCTCCTTCCCCTACTAGGTAGGATGGCTAGGGTGGTCCTCCTCTTCTACACCTAGATGTTTGGGGGTCACCACTTGGAGGCTGTGTAAACATGCTAGATAAGTTCCCTAGGATCTCTTTGGCCATCTTACCCACTCAGACACAAGCAAGTGATGATATAGAAACTACCCAAGTTACTGATCAAGAGCCTATTCTAGATGGAAATGATTTTCCAAGCTCAGATTGGGGTCTAAATGATATGGATCCTCCACCTGCTAGCCTTGCTCTTGCTACATAAAAGTTATCTCTTTTTATGACTTTATGATTTAGTTGCTTGTTTTTAGGCTTTGCCTAGTTGATACTTTGATACTTTGGTTTTACTCTTAGTCTCTTCCTAGTGTGTCATGGTGTGATATCATACCACCTTATTTTTAAATTATTTTTATATTTCTATTTATCTAATATATAGATATATTTCATTAGAAAAAAAGCAGCAGGGTAGTTAGCAAATGAGCAAGGATGGAGAGGAAAAAGATAGTCTGAATGATGAGAGGACATTTTAGTCTAGTCAAGATTACATTCAAGGGTGAGATGATGAGGTAATCTCTTGGAAAAATAATATTCCATTCAACATGGAAGAGGCAAAATTCAGTCACAAAGTTGTAATGAGGCCTCTCATGCAGAAGAGTGAAGAACAACTGAAAGAAGACTTCTTTTACGATGAGAAAGAGGACTTTGTTCAAGACTTGACATTAAAACATAATATATTAAAGGGGAAAACCATGAGAATCAAGAAAAACATGAGGAAGTGGTCATGTTTTCAACCCAATTATTTGGGAAAGAGTATCCTAATCAATAGAATGATAGAGCAATTGAACATAAGTTAGAAGGCAAACCTGATTACTGAAACTTTGTCTTATCAAGAGGATGCCCTATCAAGTACTTGGATTGGTTGAAGAATAATAAGGAGAAGTAAAAACATGTGTTTATTAATTTATATCAAAAAATTTATCATCAAGAAGGTTAGAATCAACCTGCCTATCCACTCCAAGGTAGTTGTATTTCTAATCAACTACGTGGGCAAGTGAGTTTGTTTTTATCTTTGGAGAAGTATATCACTAGATCATCAAGCACCCAACCTTTATAAAACTTTGGTTGGATGGCATAAAACATAAAAAACATTCTAAGTTGATAAGAAAGGGTATCTATTTTACATATGTAGTCAATGGCTTTGTTTAGATAACATTCTAACTGGTTAGTTTAGGGTAGGTTAGGTGTTTTCTTTTCCCTAAGTACCCGCATGTACATTGTAATTAGTTTTAGTTTTTTTTTATGTTCCTCTAAGTTCCTATGGCATAGTTTGAATTTTTTAATTTTCTCATTTTGTTTAGGTCCACTTTTAGTTTTAAAAGATTAGGTCTACATAGGCCAAATAGGTTGTATCTATCTTGCATTTTCAGAGTGTGAGATGGATGCTTTTATGATTCCATGTTTAATGGATTGATTTTAATGATATCAAATCCATGATTAGAAGTAAATAAACCCATATAGGTATCCATAATTTTGAATCTTCAAGTCATCTTGATCTCTTGTGGAAAAATTTGAGTTCTTTGTACCAAATTAGCCTGCACAACACTTTTCAAGAGCAATTCTATAAGGCCAAATCATGTTCATTTATCTCCAAAAATTTAATGATGATATCCATATGTGGGAAGGGTGAAAATATGAATACAATAAAAATAATTAAATTCCATAATTTTAAAATTTATAAAGGTCAAATTTGGATTCTATGTTATTTTTTACTTTGACATCTTCTGTGTCTTTTAGTTACTAAATCAGCCTGCACAACACTTTTCAATCATAATTTTGTAGAACCAAATGAAGTCTAATAACTTTAAATTTTTTTTTGATGGTATAAAAATGTGGCAAAAATGTGTGGGTCAAGAAATCCACAAAAAATTTTATCTGACGTGTGAAATGTGTAGGGGTAAAAATTGGTTTCTGAGCTAATTTTTACTTGGTCAACTTTCTATGTTTCCAGTTACTAAAATATGCCCAATAAGCACTTTTTTATCCCGTTTTCACAGGACCAAATTAATTCCAAATATCTTAAAACATTTTATAATATTACCTTAATGGCATGAAAAGTAAATTCATTTAGTTTTATAGCTACAAAGTTTCTAGTGAAAATCTATGATGGTGTGAAGTGACCCTTTTAGGAAGATTTATCACAAAATGAACTTTTCACCATAAAACACTCAGAGGCCAGTGCACAAGGGTTAATTTGATCATTTAAAAAAACTAAAAATACATTTTTGAGCATATTTTCAATAACTTTCTATAAATATAATATATGATAGGTTTTGCTCATATCTTACGCTCCAATTTTGTATTTTTCTATGTTCTGAAGGTGTTGATGCAGCTGCACATGATTGCATGTTGGTTTTTTAGCCATACCTTTTAATCTGTAGCTCCATTTTCAATGCTACTTGTTTATTTATAAATATAATATCTCCCTCTTTGTAATGATGCTAATTTAAAATTAGAGAAATTTAGGATTGAAAATCGGTCAATGTTACAGCTTGAATAGTGTATTAATTTAAGCCCAAGTATCTAGAGTTCAATACAAATGTGGCTAATGACATTAGGCATCAATTTTCAAATGTAGAGCATGGGCACACTTTCAATTATAAAAAATATCTCAAACAATCTTCCAATCATCATTAAATATTATAATTTCCCTAATAGTGGGTGAGGTTGAGTAATGACCATGAGCTCTCTAGTTGCTTATATAAGTAGATAGACTTATTATTATAAGCAAGACTTTTTAAGCACATAAATGTTGGGAAAATTTTCCCTCCAAGATTACCTTTATTGGTTGAACCTTGTACTTTAATTAAAATTTAGTTCACCTCCATTCATTCTTCTTGTATTCTATGTGTTATTTGTGTTTGTTGATCTTTGTGTATGGGTAATGTTTGGCCCTCTCATTGCTATCCATTCCTGAAACCTTTGTGTGGAACTTGGAACTCAATTTTAGGTCATATTCTGTGTACTCAGGTCTGTATAGGCCTTGTCTATGGATAAAATTTATCCCTCTCAATCTTGTGCTATGTTCTTGCACCTCTATACTAAATACTTATCCATTTGGAGTGTCCTTAGTGGAGTTTATGTGATATTGTCTCATTCTCAAAAAATTTTAGTGTGTCCATTAAAGTAGTAGGGGTGT
This sequence comes from Torreya grandis, assembly GCA_037957365.1. Lineage (NCBI taxonomy): Eukaryota > Viridiplantae > Streptophyta > Pinopsida > Cupressales > Taxaceae > Torreya > Torreya grandis. The sequence continues at coordinate 1,060,562 of JARHVA010001455.1, forward strand.
TCACTCAATTTTTGGTTCATCACCCTTTATTTATTTTATCACTCTCTTACCTTCTCCCTTGATCTTCCTTCAAAATATTAGGTTTAGATTAATGATAAATTTACCTTTCTACTCTTTAGGTTTGTACATTGGTCTTAAATCGATGTGCCTAGAATAGAAGGAATCCAACCATCTATAGAGTTTTATCCTATAGAGTGAAAGGGTCCCACAAAATTGGGTAATGATCCCATTATCTCACTAAATCATCTTCCATTTTAACAGGTGCAAGGTTTGAGTGATAACAATTTTTGGCATGCTTGGTCAGACTAGTTTTATGATCCTTACACCATCCATTAAAGGATTTTGGTGTGTTATTCAGTGTATCTTGCCATTCTAGGTAGCTTCTTCAACATGATGGTGACTTCAAAAATCAAATATATTGGTTAAGTAGTCCAAGTATTTAAATATTATCAAAGGTCAAGATTTAAGTGATATTCTTGATCTTTTCCATTCTTTAGTAGTTATTTGATCACCTGGTGACTCTGCTAGTATGTACTCATTATTCAAGAAGTAGACCCAATTATTTATTTTAAGAATATCTTAATGTATTTATTATTCTCTAATATGTCAAACTATCATGGAAAATATGTATTTTCCACTCCTTATAAAAATGCATTTTTTATGCCCTCCTACCATCCATATCAGACTAAAAATGATGCTAATTTTATCCTAAATAACCCTATCAAAATAAGATATCTTCATTTTCATAGTGTTTAACTCCCTCCCACCCCTATTTATCCTTCCTAGCAGCCTGTTCATGCTTGTAATCAACCCCTTGAAGGCCATGTTTCTCTAAATCAGTATCATGGTTATTCTCCTAATCAATCCCATAAAAGTATAAATGATATACAACGTGATTTCTAGAGACAACTGATGAAGATTGAAACAGAACAAGAGTATTGTAGGCAATAGGAAGATATTGCTTATTGAGCTTAAATTCATTAGTAGAAGGTGAATGAGCATAAAAGGTATGATGAAGAATGATTGGCTAGGCAAATCATAGTTAAAGAAGAGTAGATGCATCAACTGCTTATGTAACCACAAGAAATTGAATCCCAAACATTCCTTTCTATCCCTAATTTCATATGATATTTTCCTAAAAAATAGATAAAAAAATGAAAAGGGAGGCTTCTAAATTCAAAATACTAAACTTCAAGCAAGGTAAATCCCCTGAGCTTCCAAGTAAACCTCCTACTTCTAAAATCTTGAGCTTTAAAGGTCTCCATCCTTGGAAAGATCTTATTTCTATGCAAACCCAACCTACTATTCCTCAGGAATAGATCTTTAAAAATCTTATTCTTCCCAAATATCCTTGAAATACACCATGATAGCCTTCTTGGACCAATCATTCTAATTTTAGTGTACCTAACCTTTTTAAGGCCAATCCTACTTCACCAGTTGAAACCTCTTGCCTTCCCACCATCCCCCTTTTCAAATGAGGACCCATTGTATGGTGAGTAAGTGAAGATAATTTAGATGAAGGGGATGATGTTTCAAGTGAATATGAAAAGGAAATAAATATTAACATCCCTCTTTGTGCCACCAAACTAGAAAATTTAGACCCGCTATAGGAAAAAGACAAGTATGACCAACTAAAGTGATAGGGAAGTAAATAAATGGGTGAGGATGGAGAGGAAGAAGATAATATGAATGATGAGATACCATTTTCCTTTATCCAAGATTAAATTTATGGGAGAGATGATGAGGCACTCTCTTAGATAAATGATCTTCCATTCAGCATGGAAGAAGTGGAAGTCAGTCATGAAGTTGTAATGAGGCCTCTCATGTAGAACAATGAAGAACAACTGGAAGAAGACTTATTTTGGGATAAGATAGATGAATTTTGTTCAAGCCTTGACAATAAACCATCATCTATTAAAAGGGAAAACCATGAGTATCA